>JAMXBD010001410.1:0-379020 GCA_024138025.1 Combretum micranthum | reverse complement strand
CATGACATGGGTAAATAAATGGGAATAGGAGTTTTACTAAAGTGTTTATATGGTAGGAAGTAGAAGATGAATATGAGATTATGTTGTTAGTGATATGTGGTAGATAGTATGTGTATAATGAAGGATTTTTGTGAAGAATTGGTTTAAGAGAGTTTTGGTAGAGAGAAATTTTGAGGGAGAATTTGTTGATAGATTTTGAGAGAGTTTTGGTAGTGAAATGAGTTGTGTGAAAGAATGAAGGAGGAAAGGGGTAATTGTTGAATTTTTGAGTGAAAATTAGATGTAATTAAATTAATTGAAAAAATAAATGAGAGTGAAGACAGAGAGGGGGTGGATGGCAAGGAGGGAAGGAGAGAGACAATTGATGAAAAATTAATTTTAGAATAAAAGTGTAAGAGAAGTTTAGTAATATGTGGTATAGAATTTTTATGAGAAAAGAAAATTATAAGAAATAGGTATGTAGGTGTAAGAATAGATAGTAAGAAAAAATAGAGATAGAAGAATAGTAATGAATAGTAGAAAAGTACTATGAATAGTAGACTAAACAAATAAAATACCGATAGCAATAAAAATGCAAGTATAAATGTGATATCTGTAATTTTTAGCTACCGAAAAATTCTAACACTGATATTTTTGGAAACTTTACATTTTTACGAGTTTATTGGTATTAATGGAATATTTTTTCCATTCGGTATACCGAGGCACGGTTTTTTAAAACCGATCCCATTCGGATCCGAAGGACACTATAAATTCACTAATCTGATATTTTTAAGCTTCCCTATATTATTACGAACTATTATCAATAATTATTTCCATTTCGTTGTTTAGGATTTAAGAGTACGGGATTGTCGGATCTTAAACACTAGGGTTTGTTGTAAGATTTGTTGACTTTAGGGTTCCGGTTTGACTCCCGGCTTGTTGATTTTATTCGTAAGATTATAAAATTTTGGGGTTGTGTGATTATTTAATATTTTTCAGTTCTCAAGATCGTTTAATCGAGTTTAGGATTGTGGTTGACTCAGTTTGACTATTGATAAAAATTGAAAATTTTTATTCTAAAATTCACCAAAGGGTTTAAGGTATTAGTATTTCGTTGTCGAGCCTTATTTAGATATATCGTCTTGATTTGTATTTTAGGAATCGCATAGATGATTTGATTGGTGTACGACTGTCAAATCAACCGACAGTTGGATTTTCCATTTTATTTTGAGGGTTCTCTTTTTCTTAAGATTAGGAATTCTCGTGTTTGACCTTATTCACAATTAGGTTTTAACTTGGTTTGATTTTTAGGGTTTTGGTTTTTGGTATTCAAACTTCTAGAATTATTTTATAACAATTATGAAAATTTCAGGGGTTTACATTAGCATGGTGGTAGCAAACAAAATTCAGTCGGTGCAGATTGGGGAAATCTAAAATCACCTCATAGGAAAAGATGAAGAAGCACATGCGAGTAGCATTTTTGCCCTACAATTTCAGTGCATCATGTATCAAAGGCTATAGAATCTCAAATGGGGAAATAGGTCGTTGACGAGTACGCTTATGAATTTTCTCAATTAGTAGCTAGAAACAAGATTTAGGAGACAGAGGATCGATTAGTTACGAGATACATTAGAGGGTTAAAGTTGCAGATTATGGATATTGTTAATTTATTTGATCTTGTGAGTGTATCTACCGTTTACCAAAGGCGCTGATTGTAGAGAAGCAGTATTGGCGGTTAGGAAGTAGTATGGCTAGTAGTGGTATATTCAGTAATGGGGGTAGTAGTAGTAGTGGTGAGGTGAATCATGCTAGAAGTGGATGGAGGCCCAAATAACAACACCTATGGTCCTGTTAATAAACCTAATACTAGTGGTGCTAGAACTAGTGGGATCAAATGCTTCAAGTGTGGTGGGAGTGCTCGTTAACAATCAGAGTGCAAAAAAACAGAAAAAAGGCACTTTATTCTTATGAAAACCCTGTTTTTTATGATAAAGAAGAGGGGAATGAGACTGTTTTTGAGGTCGTTGGTGATGGAGGCCCAGTTTTTTATACAAAATTTGACGAAGAAGAGATTCTAACCAGGATTTGAAAAGAACTTTAGTAGTGAGGAGTTCGTTGTTGAGGAAGATTGGTTGAGAACAATCATCTTTCGGTCTACCTGCACAATTCAAGGCAAAGTATGTAGGCTCATAATAAATTTTGGTAGTTATGAGAACATCTTACCAACAAAAGTAATGCACAAGTTGGGCATTAAACTTGAGCAACACCCTAAGCCGTACAAGTTAGCATAGCTGAAGAAGGGAAGTGAGGTAATTATTTCTAAACGAGTATGGTTTCATTTTCCATAGGCTCTATATACAAAGATTCTATATAGTATGATGTAGTTGTAATGGATACTTGCCACATACTATTAGGGAGGCCATGGCAGTATGATAGGAATGTGATGCATGATGGTAGAGCTAATACTTATAAATTTGTGCATAAGAAAGTAAAAATTGTGTTGATTCTTAAAAAAGAGACTACTGATTCCAAAACTATGAAACAAAGTGGTATTAGTATTATATTTTCTATGGCCAGATTTGAAGAAGAACTATAGGATGCAAAAACTATTTCTGACATAATAGAAAAGGAAGTATCCAAAGAGACTACAAATAGCAAATGGAGTGATGAAGAATTTGTTATAGAAGATTTTGTATGGGTTGCTATTACAAAGGATCGGTTTCCTATAAGGGTATTCATTAAACTTTCAACTAGGGATTGGATCAGTAGAGATCATATGGAAAATCAACCCAAGTGCACATAGGTTGAAGCTACCTAGCCACTTTCGAAGTGATGATATATTTAATGTAAAATATCTCATTCCTTACACTGGAGATAGTTCAGACGACAAGAATGCGAAGGCGAATTTTGTCCACCCAGGGGAGGATGATGAGGTGGAGATAATAGTGAACAGGTACTTAGAGAAGCAAGACAAAAACTGGTTTGTCACTATTGGGTAATTTGAAGACTTTATCTTGAAGGAAACAAGCTAACTCGAAGAAGTTACTATCTTTTGGCCAAATTCCTTCGTTTAGGGTCTCAAAAGGGCAGTTTTTATATTTTAAGTAGGTTTTATTTTTTTTATTACTTCTTATAAACTTATATGTTTTGTATGTCGTCTTTGGCATTTTACTTGTCTTTCTATGTACTTTGTTTTAGGACTCTTTTAATTTTTGACAATTTTGATTCTATTTATGAAAGTTTTTAAGCTAACCTATATATTATATGCCCTAAGGTATAGAATTCTCAGTCGTTATAAGAAATACAGTATTTAAGCCGTCATTGCTCTTTTTCTCCCTAAATCAGGTCATTGTTTCATTTTAAGTTTTATAAAAACTCTAATTTGTTGATTGATTTTATGTGCAAAAAGGCCGTCAATTTTAAGTTCTTAGCTGATTTGAGTTTGATTTAGAAAAATCCTAGAAAGAGTCTAATTTTATTTGATGATTTGAGAAAACACCTAAATGATTCTAATTTTTAGAAAAGCCCCATTTATTTGTTTTGATATTTTAGGAAAATAACTTTGTAATATATAACTTATATTAATAAGCTAGTAAAATTTTGTATTTATATACTTCCCATATATGGGAAGCCAAAAAGAAGGGAAAAGAAAGATCTCTTTTTATAGGATTTTTCATATCTTTTTTGTATAAGCAAGCGATCAGAATCTATCGTTATGCTGATAACTCTATTAATAATTTCTGCTTTTTTATTAAACGTAGTGTATACTAAATCTTTATTATGTACATGAATTAGCAAACTGTGTTAAATCTAGCGTATTACACAAGTTATATACATGAAAAAAGTAAAAAACGCAGTAATTTTGTTCACCAAAAAGCAAGTCACTATGGCCTCTATAATTATATAAAACATAAAAGGATATTTACACATATTGAAAACATATTCACAATTGTAAATCTACTGCTATTCTATGTGCCTCATCGTCTTAACTAAGAATCATGAATAAAAGTCTGCATATAGGTCATGTCGAATACAAAAATATTAATATTCAGATCAAAACATGGCATCATCCAGATCCCATCAACGGATAAAATATTATCTGAACATTTCAACGAATTTAACTATTTTAATATATTTTACACATCTAGACATTTGTTTAGAGCATAATATTATAATAAATATTGCAATTTCAGTGGATGATATAATATACAATATCTATCTAGATATGTATATTTTCATTTTTCCCTATATCTTTTTATGTTACATGTACACAATCTATACAATGATTTTCAATAAACTAATAATATCAAACAAATGAATAAATAACAAAACTTGAATTAAATGAACCATAAAAGATATGGGATGAGCTCTCAGCAAATGGTGTGTAGCTTATTCCCAGGTGCGGTTACGTATCAGTTTCGAAGTAGGCATGGTAAATGGGCTGTGTTGCACTGTTTGTGTACCAAATTTTGCGTGCTTTGCGTGTCGTGTGCTTTTACGTGCCTGGCCTATTCTTGCTCGTGTGCCTCGCATACCGTGCTTTGAGTGCCTTTTTTTTTCGCATGCCGCACTGTGTCAGCCTATTTATTCGCATGCCATATTGCGTGCCTTCGTGTGCTGGTTTGCATATCTTCAATCAGGTCCATTTCCACATGTTTTTATTCTATTTTTTAATTATTTTTGGCTTGTGTCTTTTTTCCAATAGATTTCGGAATTTTAATTAAACTAATTATTCAAATTAATTACAAATAAATTATTGATTTTGATATTTAACATATAAAATTTAGACAAATACTAAAGCAATATTTTAAACTCTATTAATAATAACATGCATTATATTGTTATTTAAATTGATAGTAAAAAAAAAGTAATTATTAATTGAAAAAATGATACGAATGTAATGATTGTCTGCCTTATTGTCCGTCTTGATCATTAGCATCACTCAATAGCCGATAGTGATACGATAATTGTGGCCATTGTGGGGGTGGTGGTGGAGGATGTACTGATCGATAACTTGCCCATTGGGAGAAATTATGTAGATGCGTACTCATGGAGTTGAGCAAGTCTCCATCTTCTTTTTAGACCTTGGCTATCTATGTTAGAGTGTTCATTATTTCCTCCATATTATATGAACTGGATCCGGATTATTACTGTGTTTGAGCTTAACCCTACCACTATTCATATCCGTGCCTATCTCATATTCTTTCATCATGCCATTGAAGGGGGAGAGACAGCTCATCTAAATTGAGATCAAAGATCTGTTCATTTGATTCATTTCCATCTCTCAGTTGTGATGCAACATCATGATCTCTAATATATTGGTTAGCTTCAGGATCATACTTGAAACCCAACCTTCTTGCTATGTCTCTCTTTGTGAATTTTGACCTTGATTATGATTTCCTATAACTTGCAAGGTCAAATCCCTACAATTTCAGAATGACTATGATAAGGCGATCATATGCTAGATGGGTGTCTTTCCTCTTAAGCACTCAACGCATACATTGTATCACTAAATGGCCAACATCTAATGCTTGGGGATCCACCATTGCATCCATCAGGAAGAAGTCTTTAACAGAGATGTTATTTGAATTTGCCCGTGGACATATATTGTAGCCAATCATTTGATGGATTAGTCTACAAATTGGTAAGATATCTTTTTGCTTGAGGTACTTCACGTGGTTAGATTGACGTTCATCAGCACATATCAGGGTGATAGCTCGATCAATACCCGGCTGAATGCAGTGGTCATGTCCCTATTTTTTTTGAACCTATCACCCCTATTGGTTTGATGGAATAGACCGTCCAGATAATCCGGGGTAATATTGAGTGCATAACCAAACATAAAAGAAGTGATGAAGGCCCAACTTTGGCGTCTACTATCTATCCAAGAAACCATATTGCCATCTTCTATGACATCATTTATAGTGGCATTTGAATAAAATATACAAACAAGATCGACATATGTCTCGTCCAGAAGGTTTATGAGTGCAGCGAAACCAGTGTGATATAAGGCATTAGTGAAGTTGTACCATTGATTTTACTCATCCATGTTGTAATTTTTACCTAGAAGCATGGGCCAAGAGTATAACTGAGTTCCGTATCGTACTCTGATAACTGGGGTAGGCAAATGGATATTATTATGATCATCATATGGGTGACTAGGTGAAGAAGGTGGGGATGGTGATGGTGATGGTGATGGTGATGATGAAGGGGATGGGGACGGGGACTTGGATGGGCTAGGTGTTCTATCCCGATGGTAGCGTCGTGCGGTTACTTTAGTATGACGGTATAAACTTTATGGATGCTCCATTATTTATAGTAGAAGGAACTTCTAAAACAATTGGCAAATGGCAAATGTAAAATAAAAAGATTGTGCATGTAGCAAGTGTAATGGTGTGAAAATGACAGAGGTTAGAAATGAATGTGGCCACGTCGGTTGAAGGTACATATAAAACTGACATAGGCATGTTTTTGAAAAAAAATTGTGGCCGATGTGGGCACGTCGGTGGCCAACGTGAGCATGTTGGTAGTATATTTGAACAAAAAAATTTTGGCCGACATGGGCACGCTGGTGGCCGACGTACCCACTCTGGCAGCGTACGTGAGCATGCTGGTGGCGTACGTGCCTACGCAAACGGCATATGTGGGCACGTTGGCCTACGGCATGCCCACATCGCCTAAAAAAAAAAGCCAATGTGGGCATGCCAGTAGCTAATGTGCCCACGCCGGTAGTGTACATGGGCATGCGTGGTCGCATACGTGCCAACACCAGAAGTGTATGTAGGCACATTAGCAACCAGCAGTATACATGGGCACGTTGACAATGTACGTAGGCAAGTTAGGCCGCCACGTACCTACGTCAAACTAAAAAAAATTTGGCTAACGTATGCACATTGCCAACCAATGTGCCCATACTGGCCATCCAATGACAATAGCTCCCATATTAAGCGTGTCAATCCTACAACATGGCAATTCAATCAGCAAGATGCATGAGACTAGCTAGTGGAATGGATGACAGCTACAAATATATCATTCCATGCAATTGGTCATGAAAAATTTGAAAGTTGGAGTACAGGAGCCATGTAACCTTTATACCAACATGCGGCTGACAAACATTAAAAAATGATATGATGAGCCTTTTTGAGAGAAGGCGTGAAGCTCTAAAGGAGCTTTTGTCAATCCTCCCCTCTAGATATAATCATCTAAAATAATTTGTTGTTCATGTAATTTTTATATTATACATTGATTTACGATATTTACTTTCGATTTAAGTAATGCACTTAATTTTACTTATGTAGTGTCTCCTTCACCTCATATGTGTGGAAATCTCCCATCAACGATGTACAAGCTAGCTATATATGCATAACTGCTCACTGGATACATGAATAATGGTTAATCTAGAAGCGGATTATTGGTTTCAAGCCATTCTAGGAGAGACACACCGGCTAAGCAATAACAAATAACATATTAGAAGCCATCCAATCGTACGACATACATATTACATTTCGTATATCATTCGACAATGCATCAAACAACACTGCTACCATTTGTAATCTAAAGCAGTCGTTGAAGTTGATGTGTGATGGAAAGTTCTTTCACATCCAATGTGTCTATCATATTTTTAATTTGGCAGTGCAAGCAGGCCTTACAACTTGTGGGCAGGACTTACATATTGAGAAGATAAGATATGCAATCAATTATCTTTGTGTTTCGTGGAGATTTAAATAGATGTATGTGGAGTTTATCAAGGCACACCATTTAGAGGAAAAGATGCTTGCACTTGATTATGTAACTAGGGTAAATTCTATGTACGAAATGTTTAACTGGGCATTGAAGTGCAAAAGGGCTTTAACTCATTTGTACAATACCCTACTCAATCTCTCTAATCCTACCATTGGTTTAATAGAGAGTCAGGATTAGCCAATAATGCATGCACTTAAAAAGGTCTTGAAGGCATTTTTTGGATCAACACAACATTTATCTGGTTGCTACTATCTCATTAGCAACTGGGTACTTCCCCACCTAGTTGACATATTAGATGTGCTAAGTAACTACAACTCCAATCGTAATATGGCTGCCAATATTTCTGCAATGCCTAGTAAGCTTCTGGATTATTTAGTCCTTTTCCCCCTTCCACCTCTTCCATGTTGCAACAATGCTAGATCCACGGTATAAGTTCCATGCAATTGAAGCACTTCTCAAAGAATTCTATTTGAATATTTGAGGCCCGATCCTGAATTAAAGGCTGCAAGTCTTCATAGTGCAGCAACAAATTTACTTAAAGACTTGTATCGGTATCGTGATCAAACGAATGTATTACTACCCCAACCATAATGATCCAACAATCACTCATCCTGAGGATTTTTAAAGAGAAGTAAACTAATCGCTCATAATGTTGGGAGTAGCCGTGCAGCTTCCCAAGAAATCTTTAGTGACATTCTAGTGTACGAGATCCAACAACTTGATGAGGAGAAACTGCAACCGCAACAACTCGGGGAGAACGAGGGGGATGATTTTAATGTCCTCAGTTGGTGGAAGAAGATGACACACATGATGCTAGTGCTTTCCATATTGGCACGGGACATTTTAGCTTCTTCTGCTTCAACAATTTCATCAGAGTGGTAGATGGGTTATCGAACCACACTGCCATAAGCTAAAAGTTTCTACTATCGAAGCATGTGTCTGCCATAGGAAACAGACGGATCCACACTTTTAGTGGCCTGAGGACACCGACTCGAGTTGAGGAAGTCATTGTTGTAAGCCCGGAAAATTTCAGTAAATAATTCCAAAATGAACTTCGAAAATAAACCTAAAAATCACTCCAAATTAAAACCGAATTTGAACGAGTCCTAAATTAAACAAAAGTAAAATTCATTATCTTGAGAAAATCTAAAAATAAAATAAGGACTACAAAAGTCCTTAAGTCCAAAAACCATTACGTAAGATAAACTGCTTACCTAATCTATAATTCATAAAAATCGGGATAAAAATAAAACACAGTGATAATTTGCTAAAAAGCAAGTTAATCTAACATGACAATTTGAAGGATCAGGAAATCACCAAAGGCCAATTCCATAATTAGGCTTTGGCACGATTAAGAAAACTTATCTGCCAATAATAAAATATAGACTTTGGAAATTCCCCAAACGACCAGACTAATAATCCTAAGAGACGGAAATCACAATAAAGCCCTAACGATCAAATCAAACTCCCAAGAATCATAGAACGAGTTAGAAATTGAAATCTCGTAATCTTAAGAAGGAAGAATTCAAGAAACAAAATAACAAATTAATAATCCTTAAGTTAACCAATTGTTCATAAAACCTTAAATCGAAGCAAAAATAAATTCGAAAACAAAACACTATGAAGATCCTTTTTCAAAGCAAATTATAAAATCAAGATTTCCCCAAAATCATTCCAAAAATCGATATTGACTCAAACTCAAGAAAATCATATCGGTAACCATTACCGATATAACTCCGGATATAATAATTCAATTCAAGATTTCGAAAGCAGTAAGAGATATTAATACTTATAAAAATAAAATTTAAAATAAATTTCTCAAACTAAATACGTTGTATAAACAGAAAATCTCAGTTTCCAATTGGCAAAGGTCTAAACCGGAAAATCATCCGGAAACCCTAACCGGAATACAATAGCTTAAGTCCGGCAATCTAGCGCCCTTAACTCTAGAGGCCGAAAGGTAGTTTAAATAAGTAGAATAGCTCGTAGTAATATAAGTTTGTTAAAATATCAGATTGGTAAATTTTTGACCTATCTCGAACCCGTTCGGATACAGACTTGAAAAGCGTGTCCCGGGACTCGAGATATCAAAAAATATACCATTAGTACCGTTAGACTCGTAATTCCACGAGATTTCTAAATATATCAGTTATATAATTTTTCGGGTTATAAAAGTTACAGTTATAACCTTTTTACCGTATTTTCATTTCTACCGGTAATTGATTATTCTTTTGCACTATTCATTTTATTTCATTACACAATTTATTTATTATTATTATTATTATTATTATTATTTTTATACCCTGGGTTTCCTAGTAATCAAGTAAACTTCGAAACCAGAAAATGAAACCCTAAATCAGTTTAGCTCAAGCTTTGTGAGAAAGAGAAACCCTAATTCCGGCTTTTCCTCGGTTTCCAAATAAGAAACTTTTATAAAAAATTAATTTTGAATATAGTTCTAATTATTTTTCAAACCAAGAAAAGATCAGATTTTAAGAAAATTTCAATTCCGGGTCATCCCGAGACCCATTATAGAAAAGCGTGCCCCGGAACTAGAATTTCAAAATTTCTTTATGATACTCATTTGAATCGAAATAAAATAAGGATTTCAAAAATATATTTTTCATAATTTTCCGGCTTATGAAAAATACAGTTATAGCCTTTTTATTCGTATTTCCTTACTACCGGAAAATCAAATTGTCTTGTCAACTATTCCTCACTATTCATAAAGTACTACCTAGTCTACCTATTAGCCACTCTACAAGCCTAACCCTTACCATCACTCAAATCAACTCCTTCTTTCCATAACTTTTGTCCTTAACTTCCCTTACATCTCATAACAATTTCACATCATGTTAAATCAATCAATCAAAGTAAAAGTTTTTCAAACTTCTTCCCTCCTCCATGAATAGTGCCGACGTGAATAGTCCCCCCTCCCCATGTCCATTTTGCAAATTTTTTTTTTATTTAATCTAACTCCATTTAACCTAATCCCATTCCATATATATACTACTTTTTCTCTCTCCTTCCTCATTCTTTCACTTTTCCATTTTCACAAAGGGAAAAAGCTCTCAAAACACTCTCTTTTCTCTCCTCTCCACTCCCTCTTTTCCTCCTTGGCCGAAACTTTAAGGCTCCCCCACATACACACACAACTTCCATTCTTCTCTTCATCTTCCATTTACCTTCAAGTAAGTAAGCCTTTTACCCTTTCCATCTTTAGATCTTTGTTATGGCTAAGTAATTCTTGGATATTTCAACCAAGTGTCCCCATGATCTCTTAGTAGGGACAATGAAATATCAAAACAAGAATACCGAACCATTACAAAATAGATCTAACCTTTAAAGGAGCTTTCATGACAAAAGCTTTATGTTTATCCATCAAAAAGTATTTTGAACTAAAGATCTTTTGTAAAAATATAGTTTTTATGTTTTCAAAACCTATTTAAGCACTTGATATAGTAGATCTATCATTTTACTACTCATAATCATGTAGGCATTTAAGATTTCATTTCTATTTTGTGTTTATGTGCATTAATAGTCTTTAATGCTTTTGTCTTTAGTAAATCACCTTCCTAGTATGTAGATCTATGGTTAGATAAGTTAATAAAGTCAAAAAGGAAAACACTTTTCAAAATATGAACTTGTGTAAATTCGGATCACTTTGAAACCTAGGTTAAAAACACTTTTATCAACTTCTAAACATGTATTTTACAAGAGAAATGAAGCCTATGGGTAATAGATAATGTTTAGTAGTATTTTTCATGAGTCTAAATGAGTTTTTACTAAAGAAAATGTTGGAAACAAGAAATGAAGTCCATAGAAGTTTTGACTAAAAGTCATATAGATGAAATTCGTAATAATGGATGTAGGGTTAGAAAACACTATTTTTCCAACTTCAAAAATGATATTTTCTTAAATAAATGAAGTCCTTAGGATATAGGTATAATAGATACTTAAAGTTTCAAGTATAAAATATATTTTCCTAAAGGAATCAACTTGAAAATGGACTTTTGTAAATTCGGATTTTTGGAAACCCATAGTAAAAGACCCACTTAAAAGTTTATAAATGTGAATTTTATTAAAGAAATAAAGGCCTTAGGATATAACTAATATAAGGGTCAAAATTTCTTTAAACAAAGTGGAGTTTTTCTAAAGAAAATCCTTGTAAAATGTAGATGTGGTCAAGTGTAGTAAATTCACTTACTAAACATTGGTATGAAATGGTTTCTAAGAAAAGTTTTTTCAAATTCTTTAAATCTAAAAAGTTATAAGAACATAGACTCATTAAGTTCACATCATGACATTCATGATAGGGAAAATCATTACCATTGCATTTAGTTTCATTTTACACTTAGGAATCTCAAGTGCATTCATGAAAACCGCATTTTCGGAATATGTACCGCTGTACAGATCTGATCCCTCGTTTCCGAGGCTTAGATTTTTCAAAACTTGATTTAAACTTCGTATTTAGAAAGCTCTTCCGAAGTAGATAGAAATCGATATAAAATTTGCGAGATTCCGAGTTAAAATGACCAAGTTATGGCCGTTTTAAGTTGGAATTCCCGCTTAGGACGCGAATTACGAATTTGATAAGTTCGTATGAAGTCGTTGGATTAGTTTGAGTTGAAATACTGATTAGAGTATTTCTTCCTTTTTAGGTTATCCCGAGTTCGACGATTCCCTACCACCGGATTATTATTACTAGAAGACCGGTGATCCAATGGCTGAGTGAGTTTTCTCCTTGTTTTGTTACCTTGATTGTGCTTGTAATTAGTCGCATTAGAATTTTAGGAACAAGATAAAAATCGATATGAATGGGGATGGGATATATGATGAGACTGTGATGAATGTATGCCAAGGAATACTAAAGCATATCGAAACCACGATTTGATTGGATAACTGCACGGTTCATATTATTTATGTGTATGATATTGCCTGGTCACTCTAAAGAATGTATAAATATTTTGACCTAAGCAAAAAGTAATTGATCATGCATCGCATCAGACATATTGCATTTGGTAGCGTGCTACTCCTACGCAGGTCGATCGGTATGGTCCGAGGACTCGTTTAAGTACGGAGACCCGGTGCCAGAGCTCATTCTCGGGTACTAAGGCGCATGTGGATGCATCCTTGTATGAGCCTAGCCGAGTCGAGTGCTAAGAGCCAGGGCTTGGGGACTAGCAGCGGTCGTGTAGACTCAATACCATTCCTAACCCAAGATACGGAGGGCGTAAATCCGTTCTGTGTGTGGGTTCCGGTTACCCATGCATAATTGCTTGCTCACGTGTTTGTTCATGCATAGCATATGATTGATTAATAACTTGTTTGTTATGGTACGGAATTAAGGGAATTCTCACTAAGCTAGTGTAGCTTATACCCCAATAGTTGTTTAAATGAGCAGGTTATTCCAAGAATGCTAAGTGGGGACCAAGATGGTTGAAGTCGAGAATGACTTCGGGATTCCGGCAAGATATAAGAATGCTTGAAGTTTTTGGCTAAGCTTTACGATTTGCCTTGTAATAGTTTTATGTAGTGAAGTCTTGGGATGAATGTAATTGAAGTTTGATGAACTGTATTTTGAAGTATAGTGTTTTGTATTTGGAGTATAGTGGATTGTATTTCCTTTACATTGTTACTCAATTGTATCAACATAAAATGTATCATTCCGATTTGTCTCCTTTATGTGTTAGACGCCTTGTACATAGTATGGAAGCCTTCGCGTGACTGAGGTGGTCATTCTTAGGCTTTAATATTGTGTACGGCGGACTGCCACGTTTAGGGTACCCTTCGGGCGTGACAATTGTCACCACCGGATTTGCAGCAGCAGACACAGACAGAACAGTGGGGTGGTGGAGAAGGTTCATAGGACAGAGGGTATATGATTGATAACTTTCTTTTTCAATATACTTGTATTCTTTTATAGTTAAAAAAATGTTACTAATAAAATTTACTTTTCCATCGGCCTTAATGCATTTATTAATTTCCTTTATTTAACAAATCACAATTATCATAAATTAATTAATTAAGCAATTTTAGCATTTAATATAAAATAATTATTATTAAAAATTATTTGATAATTTTATTATTTATTTCTCATAAAAATTTAAAGTTAATATTTAATATGTTAATAGTAATATAATTGAAATCATTGTACACAAATAAAATATCTTAAATATCTTATATTTTTAAGAAGAAAAGTATATTTAAATAATATAATAAAAATTATTTATTTAAATACAATTTAAAGTAAACTAAAAAATCAATCATTTTTATATTATTATTTAAAAAAGGCATATAAATCAATTACTATTACAATATTATTTTATAATTTCATTTTGTTTTATTTCTTGAACAATATTGAAGTTAATAACTTAATAAGTTAATAGTAATACAATTGAAATTATCTTAAACAAATAAGATATACTAAATATATTATATTTTTTAAGAAGAAAAATATGTTTAAATAAAATAACAAAAATAATTTATTTAACAACAATTTAAAGTAAATTAAAAAAGTAAATCACTAATCTTATATTATTATTTTAAAAAAAGGCATATAAATCAATTACTAGAATAATATTATTTCATAATTTGATTTTCTTTATTTCCTAAATAATACTAAAGTTAATATGTTAATAGCAATGCAATTAAAATTATTTTAAACAAATAAGATATAATAAATATATTATATTTTTTAAGAAGACAAATATGTTTAAATAAAATAATAAAAATAATTTATTTAACAACAATTTAAAGTAAATTAAAAAAGTAAATCACTAATCTTATATTATTATTTTAAAAAAGGCATATAAATCAATTACTATTACAATATTATTTCATAATTTCATTTTCTTTTATTTCCTAAAAAATATTAAAGTTAATATGTTAATAGTAATGCAATTGAAATTATTTTAAATAAATAAGATTTAATAAATACATTATATTTTTTAAGAAGAAAAATACATTTAATTAAAATAATAAAAATAATTTATTTAAATACAATTTCAAAAAAAAAAAAAAAAAATCACTATTTAAAAAAAGGCCGGTGTATTGGTTCGCGTGACTTACATGCCATGCCATGCCTTGCCGGCCTACTTATTTCTCCTGTCTCGTGTGTCGCGTGCCAGCCCACGTGTGCTCGTGCTTTTGTCTTTTTTCTTCACGTATCCTACAAGGCCTCGACCTTCGTGCCGACCCACACGTGCCACGACCCATTTACCATGCCTATTTCGGAGATGGGTTTGAAACATGAATCTCCTTCTCTCTTCTCTCTCGTGGTCAATCCCAAGTGGTGTAGCAATTGTAGGTGATCATGAATTCACAACTAGCAGCGCTTGGTTTCAATTGGATGTTCTTGGCGTTTTTCAATTTAAATGGTGGTAGGTTTTGATTTGGTATTCGGTTTTAGTTTGAGATTTGTGAAATGGGCTTAAGGTTATGGCATGGGTTTGATTCGAACAATTAGTAATAAGTCTACTTTACTTTATTGTACACATAAGAATTTGGGCTTACTTTGTTACATTTCTAGATAAATTCCTATGAATCTTGTACTTTTATTTCTTTTATGTTTTTTTTCAATGTCTAGAACCAAAAGAAGAGGAAACAAAGTGTTTTGACTGTATTTGGAGCAAAGTGACAACAACTACACAAAGTAGAACTTGGCTGAAACCTGCAAAAGACCCATTCAAGACAAAACAACAAAGTAAAACAAAGGCAAAATGGGTCGTTGCTGTCACGCCCCAAAGGGTACTCTAAACACGACAGTCTGCCAAACTCGATATTTAAACTCAAGTATGACAACCTTAGTCATTCTAGGAGTTTAGATACCGGGTGTAAAGCTCACATTCACCATGTAGGGGACCTTACTTTAGATCGAAATAGCTTAAGAAGCCATACATGGCAATTAAGAACGTAAATCATAACAGTTATAACCAAGATTGATCTATTACAAAGATCTAAGAGGCATGCCACCATCAAAATATTAAGAGTCTTTAAGGTCTACAAAAGTCTCTTACAACAGCATATATATATAATTAAGAAGATTTAACTAGAAGTCGATGCCTAACATCTAGGTCCCGACTTCTTCAAAAAGCTCATTATATTCCAAAAGCTGTACCTAAGAGACGTGTCCCCTTGGGGATAGCCATAGATAATTGTACTGTAATAGGAAATTATAGGGGTATAAGCTTGCGAGCTTAGTGAGTTCTACTTCCAAATTAAATACTTCATCAAACAATAGGGCAAGCAAGTTATATTAAACAATCATATGAAATGCACAAGCATGTGAGCATACAATACATAAGACTTTCCGAGAGTCTTATGTTAAATGGATTTACGCTCTCCATTCGGGGTTAGGTGTTTCAGGCTCATACGACCATAGATTTCAATTTTTCTTATTTATATAGTGGGTGATTTAGGTGTTCACCCACTCATTAATTTTGTAGTTGATTCAAGTGCCTACTCCACTTCCATTTTTAATTTAAGCGACCCCGCATCAATAACCGTTTTTGAACGCCCACCCGTTGCCTAACTATTATGCCTTTTTCCCACAAAAGTATAATAACAAATGTAATGTGACTCAATATATGATATGCATGGGCAATTTAGTTATATAGTCATGGCATATCATTTAAGTGAATTATAAGCGATCATAGATATTTAGACACTTCAATTCTATACTAAATCATAAACATATTTATAGCAATTCCCATTTCGCTATTCTTAACATCAATTCAACCAAATAGAATTCACATGCGCATTCCCATTTTATTTTGTCCTATTTTTAATGCCACTATCATTATAAGCACAATCATAAGCATGTAATTTAAAGAAAGTGAACTCACTTTGCTATGGTGCAAAATTCCACTTAATCGTAATAATCCTCGGGAAGGTATAGTCCATCTCCTAAGTTTCCTAATAAAAGATATACCTCCAATGAGTATTTCTATGAAGTTCAAATGAAACCTATAAATTCTATTCTAATAAGTTCGTCAAGGAAGAAATTACAAATTAAAATGGCCATAACTTGGTCATTTTAACTCAGAATTTTGTGTATTATATACCGATTCTACATATTCAATGAGAGCTACCTATTTCTAAAGTTATTTTCATCAAACATGATCGTTTGGCCCATGAATAGTAGGGTACAAAATGCTATACGAGATTCCCAACCCACAAATCAAATTCTAATTTCAATTCAAGCATCATTCATAAGCTTTAATAGATACTTAGCTATCACTATATCTTTAAAGACTCTTTTATATACATATATGACTCAATATTATGTATGATTCATGGGTTTTATCAATCTATTTCCTCATGCACTTAGACAATGCTTTAAGGGGTTTGAAAGATACTATTTTCTTAAGCTTTGTTTCTATTATGTATATTATATGTACATGCAATATCTACAAGTTATTATCATGAATGCCATGAGATGAGCTATCTATATGTATATCCTTAATGATATTTGATTGCAAGAGTTCTTTGAGAAAACTTTTACTTCGCAAAACCTTTGAAATTACTTGACTTAAGAAAACTAGTTTTATTTATTGCAAAATCACACTTGCTTTTATCAAAATACAACCTTAATGACCTATATGCCTAATACCTTTACTATTTTAATAAAAGTCTTCATTTTGGAGTTGAAAAATAGGTGTTTAACTAGTGGTTTTACCTAGTTACGAATTTTACAAAATTTTAAGGAATGAAAACATTGTTTGATCTATATTTTGAAACATTTCCTTGTTTTAGGATTATACCTTGACAAAATCCACTTATCCTTGTCAAAATTAAGTCTTTATTATATGTATTCCCTAAGGCTTCTATTTTTCTATTAAAACCCTCATTTTGGTAATTGGAAATAGGGGTTTAAGTGGAGGTCATTTCAAAATCCGAATTTTGAAATTTATGTTTGAGATTGTTTATTGTCTAAAACTCATTTAATCTTTCTAAAATTAATTCCTAATCAAACCTATTCCCTAAGGCTTCCATTTCTTTAATAAAACTCTTGTTTTAGGGTTGAAAAATAGGTGATCACATATCAACTTTTTCTTATTACGAATTTTAAGTTTGTTGTTGGGGTTGAAACATAATGCTAACATAAGCTTTGATAGATCTTTTCGAGTAGGTAGAAATCGGTATATAATATGCGAAATTCCCAGTTAAAATGAGCAAGTTATGGCCATTTTAAATTGGAATTTCCATTCATGCGATTTTTGACGAATTTAATAAGATAGAATTATAGAGTTTGAATAGATCTTGGATGAAATACTCATGTTGGGTATTTCTTTTGTTTAGGTGTTGAGGACCAAGATCTTCTCTTCCCCGAGGATTACTTTGACTCCTAGAAGAACGCTATGGACGAGTGAGTTTTCTTTACGTTTTATATATTCGTGCATGTGTTTGTAGAATAGGGCACTAGATGTTAGGAAAAGATAAAATTGATATGCATGCGGGTTATCATGGGAATTATGTATGTGAATCATTGTGTGCGATCAATAAACAATAAGTATATCGGAACCCGATTTGTGATTGACATAAATGTTTCTATGTATATATTGTTATGCTTGCAAATATTGCTTGATAGCTTTAAATGATTTAATGTCATATTGGAATCCCCATATAATAAATTGCTCATGCATATCACTTAGAATACCATTTTGAAATTTTGCTACTACTCCTCAGCATGGGACCGAAAAGGTAAGCTGCCTTGCTACATCTTGAGAGTTTAGGACGTTTGGGAATACGGTCTCAAGCTGTAGCCAAGCTGGATCGATCACTTTGGGTAAGGAAAGCCTGGGGACTAGTAGTACGGTTCGTTGGAACCCCAAGACGTGCGCAACTTTAAGGAGGTCGTTTGGGACCCAGTTCAAAGCATTGCCTAACCACCGATGAAGGGGTAAATCCATCACACATACGAAATCGGATAGTCGTATGTACTGTTTGATCATATGGTTGTTGCATTTCATATGCTTGTTTAATAAACTTGG
Source organism: Combretum micranthum (assembly GCA_024138025.1). Classification (NCBI taxonomy): domain Eukaryota; kingdom Viridiplantae; phylum Streptophyta; class Magnoliopsida; order Myrtales; family Combretaceae; genus Combretum; species Combretum micranthum. Next base: position 360,304 of record JAMXBD010001410.1, on the reverse strand, counting down.
TTGATTGTCTGTTATGAGTACTTTTGCGTAAGGAATATCTCACTAAGCTAGTCATGCTTATACTTCTTTAGACTTTTGACATTGCAGGATTATCCTTTTTGCATCCGAGACTATCCTGACCACCATGGTAGAATCTTTATTTTGAGAAGCTTTTGGAGGAATTTTGTTTTGAAGTCTTAAAGTAGATTTCTTCTAAAATCTTCTAGCTTTTGTTATTTATCTTAGTAAGACCATGTTATTATGAGAATTATCGAGGGAATGCCCCTTAGAAGTTGTAAGACTTTCTATTTCAATGAAATATATTAAGTGCTATTTTGCGTGTTTGCTGCCAATATCTTAAAATGCATTACTTCACCAGTCTCCCTTTGATGTGAATGTACGCCTTATACTAATATGGAAGTTTTCGAGTGACTAAGGTAGTCATTCTTAAGTTTTAATATTGCGTACGGCGGGCTGTCACGTTTAGGGTACCCGTTGGGGCGTGACAGTCTCGTTCCCCTTGCTCCTTCTAATGCTACTGCTTCCTTTTCTTTGCCTTAATCTTAATGGCACAGTCGGCAGGGCTAGATAAGGTGATTCCCTTATTAACGCAGTTCTATTATATCGCTGTGCTCGCTAACTCTTTCAGGTGCTATCTACGAAGACAAAAAGCTGCGGGAAGGAAAGCACGCCACACCTATCTTATTCATTCAGCTTCCGCGCCTGGTGAAGCGAAGTCTATTTTTGTATCCGATTTAGCATTGAGTGGCAAAACCCCTCGGGCAATCCTCTTAGAAGGAGCTTTTGGTTTGGGGATTGACCTTTCCTCCCATCTTATTATTAGGGAAACTCCCTACCACTCGTTCTCAGTCCTTTACCTAGGGAATTTATTTAAGAATCTGAGTTCATATAAGAATTTGAAAGTAAAGTGAATAATTATATAAATTGAAACAAACAATTGAATTATTGAATCTTTATTCTTAATTAATTCCCTCTACATATTTTTATTACACTCATATATCAAATAATATACTAATATATGTAATTCTACCAACTAAATTATTTACAACCAATTTCTACACTAAATCTAAATTAAGGTTCAAAATTATTCATATTTCTATAATAATTTAACCAACACTATTTTAACTAACCATGTATGGAAATTTAGGTATTTCATTGATGGTAGTTTCTAAACAAGCAAGCTTGTTTGATTTTATTTGTTTGATTATTATATGTGATTTTGATGAATTGGTGTCAAATAGATTTAGGATTTATGATAAAATTGATAAATTAGTGATATATAAACATATATGTTAAAACTTAAATATGTACATATTTGTATATTTTGATGATATGTCTTGAAGAAATATTATATAGAAATATGTATAGGAGTATTATGTAGACATGAATATGAGTTTGTATGATGATATTGAGATGCTTTTGTTGTAATTATGACTTGCTGAACTAGCTAAATTAAATTTAAGGAAAATAGACAAAAGGAAAACATTGAAAGTTATCACCCTATTCATCACAGGAGTGATGATGCCCATGATACACACTAACCAACATATAAAGGGTGATCACGAGTGTCATCGAGGGCACGACCTTACCTATGGTTTACATCACAGCTGTGATCGACGGTTTGATCTGCCTTACTCCTTTTGTCGCCCTTGATCATGGGCATGATGAGGCCAGTGATATGTATCACGATCTCAATTGTGGGCATGATGTATCCCATGGATCCTATTAAAAAAAAAAAGAAAGAAGAAATAAAATAAATAATACATATTGGCAATTGTATACATAGGAATATACAATATGTATTTTGAAATAGAAAGTGCAATGTATTAATAGACATGATAACTAATTAGATGTAACATAGATTTTTTAAATATAAAATGAACTTAGTTAATAAATCTAAGTTCAACATGATTTAATGGATTTATTTAAGCTAAAATGAACTTGATTAATTAGGTCTATGCAACTTGGCTAAATTAAGTTAATATAGACTTATTAACTAACATGAGCTTAGTAAATTCTTTTAGAGTTTAACAAGTTGTATTTAGATAATAATCTAATTAATAAACCCTCATAAGGTCATAGTAATTGTAATTGTCTTAGATATAATATAATTGTAATATGCTAGGCTAAACCATGAATAATAAGAAAAGTATGTTGTTTCAAATGTGTATTTGCTAGGAAATGAATATTTAATATGAATTTGATATAAGCTAATAATTAATTTAAATACTTTATAAATTAACTTCTTAAATAGATATAGATAGCTCTTGACCCATCCTTTGATTTTGTTTGGCGTAATATACTAGGTATGTAGTAACTTATATGTTATATGTTAGGAAAAACATATTAAACAAATTTAAATTTAAAAATGGCCTTAATAATTGTTTGTTGTTTTTGTGTGGTCATTTAATTTGGTTTAAGGAGCGATAACCTTACTAGGCGATGTAAGCATGGTAGTTAGGTACTTATGCCACCTCGTTTCTTTGTTAAAGATATTCATAGGTGGCTCAACAGGAAGCTAATATGGCAAATGGTGTTGAGATAATGTCTACGTAGATCAATGAGAAGTAATATAGTATGGCTTATCACTTATGGAGCCAACTAAGCCATATTATATTATGGATTGCGATAGATAGAGATGAATAATGGCTATAAACCCTAGACGAAACTATTATTTTAGATGGTCTTATAGGGGATATAAGTATTTAGGCCACTTATATCAACTCAATGAGCAGTTTCTGCTACTCAAGTCCCTCAGATTCTCATGATGTGTTGTCAGAGTGTGAGTGCTCCACTGTTGTTTTGCTATACATTAAATTTAAGATATAATCTATTACTTGTTACGTTTCGTTAGAATAAGAAAGTGTGCCATCTTCTATATGCTTTTGTTGCATTTGTACTAGGCTTCAACTCATTTCTTTTCCTTCTAAGTGTTGATTTAGATGTTAGTGATTATATCGAGTATAAGGCAACTCCAACAGAATTCGTTGACGAGCAATGTGGTTAGAATCATTGGATTGATTTTATTTGGTTTGAAGATGGATTTATTTTAATTTGCCTAAGATCTTATATCATCTTTTTGAAATTGTATTTCTTTAAAGGCTTGGTTATAAAGCCCATGGTTTGTATTTGAACTTGTAAGCATTGTTTACCTTCATGACAAGGTACCATTTGTTTTAAGATACCTGATGGTATGGTTTTATTAGTAAATGTTGGTCTACTTAAGAGAGTAATTTCTTAATATTTTTGTAAAAGTATATTTTACAATTGCAAATTCAGTTGTTTCTAGAATCTAAATACATGATTTTAGAATTTAAAAGAGGTTAGCAAATGATCACGATAAACTAATCTTTTATGTTAGCCTAAGCATATAACGCATAAATATTATACATAGTGAAAACATGCCTTGGCTCTAATTCAAGGCATGACATTATTTCTAAAATACTTCCTTAGTAGGCTCAAATGGGTTCACCATGGTAAGTGTGTTTGGGATGTTGAAATGAATGTTCAATGTCATTTTGGCTAGCGTATCAAATTTAAGGTAAACCTCCTTGAAGAAATGAGCCAATTTCTTCCTTTTAATGTGTCACTCACACTTAAGTGTTTAGGGCTGGTATTTTAAGATTTGTTTTACCTCTTATCATCTAGGTTTTCAAAATAATGAGATATCTTTCCTAGTTTTTCAAATTTCCACTTTATATTTTGCCGCAAGCTAATTAATTCGTAAATGCTCATTTTATTTGAGATCATTTAAGAAATTAAACCTAATCAATGCTCTAATTAGTGATTAATCAAGTCTTTTTGGTTGCCCCCTAGTTTTGATCTCACTTTATTTGTAGTTGCGTTTAGCTAGAGTGAGTGGTCATTGGGCTAACAATTCAAATGATCTTGCTTGTTAGCAAATTTTCTTTATCTCTCTTCTTTCTTTTTTTGAAATATTTTTTTGAAAAGCTTTTTATCTCTCGCTCTCTCTCTACTCTCTCATCTCTCTCTCTCTCTCTCTCTCTCTTCTCTTCTCCCTCTCTCTCTTCTCTCTCTCTCTCTCTCTCTCTCTCTCTCTCTCTCTCTTAATTTTCAAGACTCAAATTTATTTGGAAACTATTTTCTAGAAATGACCAAACATTAATCTAGTTATTAAGAAAATAATGGATATTTACAAAGAGATAAATGATGTATCTGGAAACCAAATCCTACAATGAATATTTGCAACCTAATGTGGAAATTCATTTACAAAGATGAGTTTTCATTTTCTTTTTTTTTTCTTTTTTAACATATGAAAGAATTTTTTAAAGAATGATTTTCATTATTTACAACCTTATAAAATATTTATAGTTTTCTATTTGTATGCAAAAACTTATGACTTTAATTAGAAAATCCTTAACAAGGACAATGAGGTTATAGCAGGGACGATCCTTATCATACAACTTATGGGATATTTACACTTGAAAAAGCAAATGGATGCAAAAGAATGATTGAAAGTAATGTGGCTTCAAGTTTCAAATGAAATGATGGTATCTTCTTAATTTTCTCAAAGTCAAATACATCTCTCGGGTCTTAAGGAAAGTATATGTATTCAAATTACATTAAGAACATAGCTACTTGAATCTCAAACTAGAGAGGATGAATTCTCATGCCTTTCTTGTCAAAGCTGACTTTGAAGTGTCTTAATGACCTTTCTAGCATATGTTAACTCTTCATGTTGTTTGATGATGATCTCTTCTAAATTTCTATTCCACCATTTCTCTTGGAATAATGTCCTTTTCTTTTTTTCTTGCCCCTTTATGTCTTGGTTTACAGAAATTGAATAAGACCAGAAAGGAATATCAATTTTCTATTTATAAAAGTAGTTATTTCTTTTGGAGGAAAGTAATATTTTGTTAGAAATTGCATTTCTTTTGACAAAGGAAAGGCATAGTAATTCCTTATCTATTTCACATTATATAAAGTAGGCATTCTTATAATAAAACATTTTACAAATCAAATGTGAGAATAACTGTTTCGTAACAATAAAGGCCTAATGACAATTATATTCATGTAAACTAAACATAACACTAACTAATCAAGTAACTATATTCTATATCTATTGTATTGCTCTATTATATTTTTCTGTGCTTGCTAATATTTACTAAGCTTATTTTCAATATCTCCCATCATAGTGTAATAACTTAATAAGGGGCTTTGGGATTGCTATAAGGTCGTCATATTATATGTGCACCCGTAATATGAGGACTACTTTGCAAGTCAAAGTTCGTAAGACTTTGATTAGTTATTTTCTCATTGTTATATATATGTTTAATTATCATGAAAATAGTTATGGATACCAATATTCTACAAACCACTAGGATAGTAGAAAAACATACACCCTACAAAAAAAAGAGAATGTAAACTTGAGTCATTTATCAACTCCAATTGAATGAAATCACCGAAAGGAAAAAGAACGTTTCAGAATAAGAAAATCAAGTTTTAAATCTTTCCTTTCAACTTAGTTTATCCTATTGGCTTCCTAATCCTCTAACTAATTTGGCTTTATCTTTACTATGCTCTACACTCAAATCTTATCCCAATCCTAACTTTCGATTTTCTTGCAAAATTATCTTGGGGGAAGGGTGAGGGAGGCATTACTTACATCAGACTTAGTGAGACATCTCCTCAAAATGCCTTTTTCAATAAATTTATCAACAAAATTAATAAATATCAACCATGTACTATGCAAACAATCATATGATCAAGTAAAATATATACAATAATCTTGAAACCATATAAAGAACGGATTTCCACCCTCTCTATCAAGGGTTAGGAAATCAAATATGAGAATCACCATCATCTTATCCCTTATTAGTCCCGTGACGCATCCCTAAGCTATGATAGCTAACACAACTCTAGTCTAAGGCCGCATTCCCTAGATGACTTAGTTCCTATGGTTGGAACAAAGTCATGGTCGTTGCCTATTGACACCCATCTAATCCACTACGTAGTGCTAGTAGACTTCAACATGTAACTCAAGATAACATGATCGTATTATCATTTTAAACCAAATAGTGCTTAGATTCCATTGGTGATCACATGAAATTTAGATACTCATGATGCAATAATTATATAATAATTTAACAACCAATACAATTTTCACTATATTTATAATGCTTTCCCAAGCAACTAACTAAGCAGATAACACATGCATTATCCCAACCTAAACATAATTCATTTTATCAATATTTAAGAATTATAGGTGCTGTTATACTACAACCACAACTTAGTATGTAAATCATTATAAATACTCACTCTATAGCTTTTAGCTATCAAAATAGTCCTTGGGAAATGTAAGCTCAGATCTAAAATCTCGTGAACAAGAAAATAACTTACTAGAATTTTTCTAGAATATAACCTAAATCCACTTTTTCCCACTGTACTCTCCTAATAGTTTTTCTTAAAATTGCGATATCTTGGTCACTTGTTGTTCGATTCAATAAATGAGTGGTCGCTTTCCATTTTTTTGGATAATTTTTCCATTTATGGCTTTGTTTTTATCATTTGACTTAGAGAAGAGTAACAACAGCAAAGGTCAGTTCGACCCTTCTTGTTCCTTATATTCTTAATATTTCTATGGTTTTGTTGCCACTAATTGTATCAATGTCCAACATTCACTTATCCTATACTTATTAAATTCTTTTAGTAACTTCAAATAAAATTTCTAAGTAAAGTTGGATCTATACTTCTTTTATGCAAATGGTAACTATAGATCACTTTATTGCTTCTTATATGATTCTATTGTTTCCTCCGAGGGTTTGGTAAACATAAGGAATAAGGAGAAAAGTTCCTTTTCTTCTACTTATAAGTATCATACACTTTAGAGTTTATCATTTATCTTTAATATAATACCTAAAAAAAAGGACTTAAAACTTACCCTAAATATCCTATGCTTTCGACACAAGGGAGGAGAAAGGATTAAAATCCTCTTTGCTCTATCCTATAGGGTCTCAACAATAAAAGAAAAGAAAGAGTTGTTGGTTATTCTCATACTTTCTATCATTTGCACATTTCTTCTATTACGGGACGCTTAAGTCATGCAACCATAATTCCAATCTTGAGTGGGATGGTCTATAAATCATGCAGCATAATCCCGATCTCTTTCTCTTAGTTTTACAACATCTGTTGTTTTATGTAGTTGTTTCAAGTGCCTATCCCACTTCCGTTAACTTAAGCGATCTCGCATCCTTAATGTTAACACAGGCCCCCACACCTCCGCTAATATACCTTTGTCCCACCAAAGGTATACTAGCAAATGCAATGTGACTCAATACGTGATATACATGTACAATTTATTCATATAATCGTGGCATGTTAATTATGTAGGTTAAGAGCGACCATAGAGAATTTCAGACAATTCAAGTCTATGCTAACTCATACAATGATTTTACAACAAGTCTCACCTCGATATACTTATCATTTATTCAACTAAGATTATATCACAACTCATCACAATTTTATCTTTTCCTAATTCTAATGCAACTAGTTACAAGCACAAGCAAGGTAACAAAATAAGAGGAAAACTCACTCGGCCATTGGATCACCGGTCTCTTGGTAAAAGTAATCCGGTCGTAAGGAATCGTCGATTTCGGGGTCACCTAAAAAGGAACAAATACCCTAATAAGTATTTCATTACTTAACTAATCCAAACTATTTAACAAAACTAGAAAATTCGTAATTCTCGTCTTACATGGGAATTCCAACTTAAAACGGCCATAACTTGATCGTTTTAACTCGGAATTTAGCAAATTATATACCGATTTCTATCTACTTCGAAAGATTTATCTAATCCTAATATCATATTTAAGTTTTGAAAACTTTAAAGCTTCAAAAAGATTTGATCAGATCAGATTAGTAGTGAAAATAATTTTTGAAAATTGATTTTGCGAAAGTTCATGAAGTTTCTATTATCCAAAGTAAGTACTCATGCAATATGAATAAATTACTATCATAAATGATATGTCATGAGATATATATATATATATATATACACATGTTTTTGATAATATATAAAAAGAAATTTTTAGAAAACTTTTCCTTTGGAAGAATTTATGAAAAAAATCAACTTAGAAAGGCTAGTCTTGTATTCTTGATAATCCCCACTTGTTTTTAAAAATTCCTTGATAAAATTTTTATTCTTGTTAAAATTAAATAGGGGTAGCAAGTGTTCTTGCAAGAACAAGAACAAAAGAAGAGAGAAAGAGAGGAAAAATAGAAAGGAAAAGTGTAAGGAATGGTAAAGGTTTGATGTGTGAGTGAGAGAGAAAGGTAGAATGAGTTTTAAGGCACTTAAATGAAGTGCAAAAAAAAAAAAAAAAGAAATGGGCATCCAATAAATCACTATAGCAGGCGTGAATTATAGAGGAGAGAGGGAGAGGAATTTAGTTAGCTTTTGACTTAGAATTGTAATGTGTAATTAATGGTATGTGTAGCTTCTTGAAGAAGCATTGAAAGAGGGTTATTTTAATTAATTTGGGAGTAATTCAAAGGACAAAAGGCAGCCAAAGAAGGTCAAAAATCTGCCATGAGGTGATACATGAAGTGTAGAAAGATTGAAGTGAAAAAGAAGTGATGTGTGAAAGGTGTATTAAAGGTATGAGTTTGTAAGAGTACTTTCTTTGTAAATAAAATAAAAATAAGAAAAAAAAAAGAAAATGTATTCCAAATTATTTGTAGCAGATTTTTCATAATTAAAATAAGATAATTAATTTATTTATTTTAGTAAATTAATAAATAAGTTACCGGTATGATCAAAATGCGCGAATATGAGCTGTAATTGATATTTTTATAACTCGAAAAATTCAAAAAAATTATTTTATTAAAAAAATATTTTAAAAATATTTTCCAATTATTAAATTAATTATTTTTTAGTATTGGGTCTTAAACAGAATTTGATCCAATAAAAACCCGAAACGAACTAAATTTTGGAAAAATGGAATTTTCTATAATATATAAAATATTTGTCTAAAAATATAAGGGTTTATAAGAATAATAAAATTGTGTAATGAATAGTGCAAAAGACTAGTTAATTACCGGTAGTAATGAAATACGAATATAATCGTAAAATCATATATTTTTAGTTATCGAAAAATTAAATAACTGATATTTTTCAAATCCTTATGAAAATATGAGTCTAACGGTATTAATGGTATATTTTTGATATCTCGAGCCCCGAGACACGCTTTTCAAAGTCTGTATCCAAACGGGTTTGAAATAGGTCAAAAATTTACCAATATGATATTTTTAAGCAACTTTATATTACTACGGGTTATTCTACACACTTAAACTACACCTTAGCCTCTAGGGTTAAGACGCGAGATTGCCGAACTTAAACTACTATATTCCACTTAGGGTTCCCGGGTGATTTTTCGATTTAAACTTTTGCCAATTTGGAAACTGATGTTTCATGTTTATACAACATATTTAGTTTGAGAAATTTATTTTAAATTTTATTTTTGTAAGTATTTAATATCTCTCAATGTTTTCGGAATTCTCGAATTGGGTTTTATTTCTGAAGGTTTATTGTTATTTACTTTTTAATAATTTATTTTTGGATTATATATTACTCGATTTTACAAATCAGAGTTAAGTATGGAATTTGTCATACATAGTGGTTTTGAATTTGAAGACTGTTGAGTTCTTATTTTATATTTAAGGAATCTCATTTTCTCAAGATTAAGAAATTTCTGGATTCGTTCGTGATTTCTCAAGATTAAGAAATTTCTTGATGATATTTAATAAAAGAAATTTTTAGAAAACTTTTTCTTTGTAAGACTTTATAAAAAAAAATCAACTTAGAAAGGCTAGTTTTGTATTCTTGACAATCCCTACTTGTTTTTAGAAAAATTCCTTGATAAAAATTTATTTATTCTTGTTAAATTAAGCCCTCATTATGTATATTCCCTAAGGCCTTTGTTTTTCAATAAAATTTCCCATTTTACACTTTGTAAACATGTTTTTAAATATAGTTCATCCCAAAATCCAAATTTTGTAAAAATTGTTTTTGTGGTGATTCCTTTAAGTAAAAATCATTTGATACTTAGAAAATTAAGGCTCAACCATACCTAGCAACTGAGGACTTCATTTCTTTAATAAAACTTCTATTTTGAGTTTGAAAGTAAGTGTTTTCATGCCATTACTCTATTATTACGAATTTCTTAAAATGACAATAACTTAAATTTTCCTACTTTATTTCTACTCCTTGTTCTACATATTTTTCTTAGCAAATTCCATCTTAACTTATAAAAATCTTTATTTGATGATATCTATAACCTATACTCTTCATTCTTCATATAAAACACAAGTTTTGAAGTTGATAAAAGGGTTTTTAAGGCATGGTCTTGAAACCATCCGAATTTCACAAAGTTAGGATAAACTCAAATTTTATACTTTGTAATTTTTTCCTATTTTGAGAATCTCTATTAGTAGATCTACCATTTACTTATCAAAACATCTCCTATTGATACCTCTTCCATAAGCTTTTCATTTTTTAAAATAAATCCTTCATTTTGGTGTTGAAAAATGGGTTTTCAAAATTGGTTTTGGTTGAGATCCGAATTTACAAAATTTTTTTTGGACATATCTTTTGATAAAATCCATCTAAACTTATGAAAATCCATCCTTTACATATCCTATCTTAAGAGCCTTCCATATTTTGAATAAAAACTTCATTTTTGAGTTGGAAAACATATTTTTAAACTATGTCTTGGCCTAAATCCGAAAATAGAGTTTTGTTATGAAAAATAATCTTTGAAAATCATCTTTGAACCATATAAATAAAGTCTTGATGATATATATACATTAAGCCTTTATTATCTCAAGTAAAAATTTCATTTTGACACTTGGAAAGTGATTTTTAAAAATGGGTCTTACCTAGATATGAATTTCACCATTTTTGTTTAAGTTCAAAACCAAGATCTACACTTTCTATGATCATATAAAAAAAATCCATGTTATTAAACTATAAACTCATAGATCTAAACTTTATTCATCAAAATCATTCATTGATGTTATCTATTCCCTAAGCCCTTCATTTTAAATGAAAAATACACATTTTGAAGTTGAAAAATAGCTTTTCTAAATATATTTCCCTTTTTATCCGAATTTTCAAAAATGATTTTTGTTGAAAAAAATAGATCTTGAGCTTTTAAAACTTTTCTACTATCATCAAGCTATTACAAGTTATTTAAGAAAATAAATCAAAAGTCTAATGCATTTATGAACTTAAAACAACTAGATCTAGTTTCCTATACTAGTTATAAATGCATGAATACTATGATGGTTATGTGAATATGAATAGATGATGGACTTATGCACAAATCATTAATAATAACAACATAACTTAAAAATAAAACAAGAAAATAGCAAAATAACTTCAAATAACAAGATCTAAAACATTGTGATAGTAAGAATCTCATGTTCAAGTGTTTCCATTTCCCTAGCTTGAAGCTCATGGGGATTTTTATGTGGAATCACACATGAATGAACTTTCCATTACATGTTTTTAAGATACTAAGGTATAGATCTATTACCTATTGGTTGTATGGAGTAAGAAATTTGAAAGAAAAACAAAGAGAGAGTGTGTGTGTGTGTTACGGTTTTGAGAGGGAGAGGAGAGAGTTTTTGCAAAAATTTTCTAAAGAGAGAAGGAAGAAAGAAATAAAGTGAGAAGAAGTTGGCATAAAGGGGTTTATATAGAAGAATGGATTAGGGTTTGCTTTGATTAAACAAAAGAAAATAAAACAAATTGGAGAGAGGGAAAGAGGGAGGGGTGTATGTCAGTTTTGGAGGGGTGAGAGGGAGTTGTTTGAGTTATGTTGTGTAAGTTTTGGAATTAAATAAGTAATTTAAATGATAAAAGTTATATTGGAAAAGTAATTTGTAAGAAAAATGATGAAATTGTAATAGTAGGGTGTAAGGATGTAAGAAAAAGGTTATGGGTAGTTGTACTTGTGAATAGTGTAGAAGAAATTAAAAAGTAATTAGACATTTAAAGTACTGGTAGTAATGAAAATACGATAAAAAGATTATAATTGTAATTTTTATAACCCAAAAAATGATATAACTGATATATTTGGAAATCTCATGAAATTGCGAGTCTAATTATACTAATGTCATATATTTAATATTTCGAGCCCTGAGGCATGCTTTTCGAAGTCTGTATCCGATCGGGTTCGAAATAGATCGAAAATTCGCTAATCTTATCTTTTAAAGCATTATAGTATTATTACGAACTAAATACCTTATACTAATATTCCGACTCCTTGGTTTAAGAATACGGGATTGTTGGATTTAAACTATTAGGGAATCCTGGGAATTGTTGACTTAGGTTTTCCGGTTGATTTTCCGGTTTAGGGTTTGAACTTGATATTACTCTAAAAATTAGGGGTTAACATGAACTACTATATTCTACTTAGGGTTCCTGAGTGATTTTTCGATTTAGATCTTTGCCAATTTGGAAACTGATGGTTTCTGTTTATACATCACATTTAGTTTGACATATTTATTTTAAATTTTATTTTTGTAAGTATTTAATATCTCTCAACGTTTTCAGAATTCTTGAATTGAGTTTTATTCCGAAGGTTTATCGTCATTTACTTTTTAATAATTTTATTTTTAGGTTCTATATTACCCGATTTTACAATTCAGAGTTAAGTATGAAATTTATCGTACGTAGTGGTTTTTAATTTAAAGGCTTTTGAGTTCTTATTTTATTTTTAAGGAATCTAATTTTCTCAAGATTAACAAATTTCTAGATTCATTCGTGATTTAAAACTATTTGAAGTTCGGTTTTAATTTGAAGTCATTTTTAGAGTTTATTTTCGATGTTTATTTTGGAATTATATACTGGAATTTTCCGAGGCTTACAATAGAGAGGAGTTGGATTAGCATAAAAAAAAAAGGAGAGGGAGATGGGTTATTGCCAAGAGAGAAAAGTGAAGAGGGAGAAGAAAGGAGAAAAGAATGAATTGTTACAAAATCTCTCTTCGGGTATTATGTGACAAATTGATTTGATTGAAGGAAAAGAAGAGAACCTTGAGAAGAGAAGAAAAGAAAAGAGAGAATGATGAAGTGGAAGGGAGATATTGCCAAGAGAGAGGGAAAGAAAGGAAAAATGAAAGAAAGAAGAAAGAAAGAAATGATCTGGTCTTGGAAAAGAAAGAAAAAGGACACTTAGATAGCTTCCTAGGCACAATTGTACTCTTATACGGGTATGTTTGTTTCCAAAAAGCGGCTCCAAAGATACAAGGGATATTAGCATTGGAAAGTGCATGTAAATGTCTTGGAATGAGATGTGGTGATGGAAGATGGATTTAGCTGCATCTTAATGACGTTCCAAAAGGTATGGTTAAATGTTAGTGGGACATCTCTAGTGTAAGTGTCGAAGATGGGAATGAATAGAGATGTGGGGAGTTTGATTCATTTTCTTAACTTATGTACTCATTACGACCTAATTAAATCAATCTATATTATTATGAACATATTGTTAGGAGAAAACATCCTAATTCCTAATCACGATAACAAACCAAAAACCTGATTAATCAAAATTATTAATCAACCTATGATTAGAGATTAGATCTCCTTTTGCCAATGTGATAACGAGCAAATAAACAATTGCTTATAAATAAAAAACACCAGGATATAACATGGAAAACCCAATGTGGGAAAAACCATGGGACCAATAGCGCTTTAAATCTTCAACTATTAAAATAATGAGATTAGAAGTTTTCTTCACTAGATCTGTCTAGTGGATCACTCAATCATCACCACAAACGGTGGATCACTATTTCATTACCATGATGGTAGATTTCTATTTCTTCACTAAACCAATAGATCTCACAAAACTTCACAACAAATGCCAGAATACAAAACAGGAACAAGTTTTCTTACTCTAGAGTTTCTTTCTCTAGGATTTCCTCTCTTTTCTCTTAATCTTTCTCTAGAATACTCCTTCTAAGCTTGAGAAGAGGTACATACTCATTCTATTCAAACCTTAGGACAAATAAAGACTATTTATATGCAAAACACAACGGTTAGCTAGAATAAAACATAGGTTGGTGGCACAGAGGCGGCATTGAAAATGTTGTTGTGCTGTAAACATACGACGGCTTAACATCGATGGTTACCCGCTATACGCCAGTGGCATAGATACCCAAGGTCGGTAGCATTAAAGCTGGCCTTAACATTCTGTGCTTTCGGCAAAACTTCTTGAATTTGAAGGTCGGTTGTAAGCTTTGATGTAAACCGGCGGTGTACTCCTCTAGTTGTAGGTGTACATGACAAAACTCCTTTTTTTTTTTGACAAAAACTCCTTATACCCAAGTCCTCTTCCAAGTATATCTCAAATACTTAGGATATCCATGGTTTTAATGTCTTCTAAATATATATAACATATATTTATGATCTCTTTGTTATAGACCCACATGAGTTGGATCTATAACTCAACAATCTCCCCCTCCAACTCATATGGGGGGTATCACCATTCCTGCTATCTTCTTGCAGCACCTTTTGTCAGACTGAAATCTTTCACAACCAGCTTTTGTGTTGTTTTTTGATTGTGAGCTCTTATTATCAGTCTTCACCATATGTTCTTCAGAGATCCCTTGCCTTTAAGTAGTTTCACCAAGCCAATTTTATGGTTCTCATATAAGTATTTTAGTCCATCTTACATGGCTCTAACCTTTTCTTTCTTCTTCTCATTTCCTATGGCTTTCTTATGACCATCTGACTCTCCCCCATCAGTGAGTATCACATACTCATTTGAGCTGAATCTAACTGATGGTCTTCTATCTTTTCCAGATCTTCTCATCTTGAACTATTGATGAGGCTCTTGGGATTCTTTAACCTAATCTCCCTCATTTCTGCCATCATTAGAACCTCCATGTGAGAGTATAGGATTCACATCTCCTTTACTTAACTTTGTTGACATTAAGTAAAGGGTACTTCTCTTCTTTCCTTTTTCCATAATGAGAGAACTCTTTGTGAGCTTCCATCTTCCTTCACCAAGGTGGCTATAATAGCCTTCAACATCAAGCTTTCCTACAGAAATAAGGTTAAGGCAAATATCTAGAACATGACTGACATCTCTAAGAATGAGCCTAACCTATGTTAGTCTTTAAAATAACATTTCCAATGCCTACAATCCTAGATTTACCATCATTTCCCACCCTAACATTACCATAATTACCAATAGTGTAGGTTGAGAAGAATTCACTATGTGAAGTCACATGGAAGGAGGCATTGAAATCAATCACCCAGTCATCATCATGACTTGCAAGGCTAACACAATCCTCAACCCAAGCAATGATGATCTCCTCATCTTTTGCTACTGTTGCAGCTATAGTGTCTTCATTTTTTTCATCTCCTTTACTTTTCTCTCTCTTCTAAAGTTTACACTCTCTTTTCATGTGACCTGGCTTGTCACAATAGTAGCATCTAAGGTTGTTCCTTCCTCTTGGCTTGGACCTTCCCCTAGATTCCTCTGATTCATCATCCTCATCAAATGATCTTCTGTACTTGCTTCTTCCATTCCTTCCTAGCATACTAGTAACCAGTATAATTAGATCCTGTGTCAAGATCCCTCCTCTTAGCCTCATCATTCATCAAGTTGTCCTTCACCATTGCTATGATGAGCATTCCCTTCGGGGCAAAGTTACTAATAGACACAACTAGTGTCTCCTACCTATCAAGCAAGTAGCTTAGCAACAACAATGCCTGGATCTCATCATTAAGCACCAGCTTCATGGTAGGCAACTAATTCACTAGCCCTTGAAAATCATTCAAGTGCTTGATCATGTTAGATCTGTCACTGTATTTCGAATTTACAACTCTCCTAATCAAGGAGGTTTTATTCAAGGTCGTTTGTCCCTCATACATAGACTCCAACTTCCTCCATAGGACATCCGGTCTTGTCTCCTAGGTAACATGGTGATACATACTGTGATTTATCTATTGTCGGATATAACCAGTAGTTTTCATGTGCATGATTGTCTAATCAGCACCGGACTTGTCCTGTGGCTTTGCAGCATCACCACCCAAAGGCAAATAAAGATCTTTGAAATATAATAGATCTTCCATCATAGATTTCCATAGACCTAATGATTCTGCCATATCTGCACTGCAACAAACCTAATTTTATGTTTAAAACCCTGGGCTTTGATAACACTTGTTTGGAGAAAATGCCATAATTCCTAATCACAATAACAAATAGAAAACCTGATTAATCAAATAATATTAATCAACCTATGATTAGAGATTAGATCTCCTCTTGCCAATGCGATAATAAGCAAATAAACAATTACTTACAAATAAAAAACACCAGGATATAACGTAGAAAACCCAATGCGAGAAAAACCATGGGACGAATAGTGCTTTAAATCTTCTACAATTAAAATAATGGGATTATAAGTTTTCTTCACTAGATCTATCTAGTGGATCATTCAATCATCACTACAAATGGTAGATCACTATTTCATCAACAAGATGGTGGATTTATGTTTCTTCACCAAACGGTGGATCTCACAAAACTTTACCACAATCAGTGGATTACAAAACAGGAACAAGTTTTCTTTCTCTAGAGTTTCCTCTCTTTTCTCTCTATCTTTCTCTAGAATACTCCTTCGTCTTGGCTTGATAAGAGGCACACGCTCATTTCATTCAAACCTTAGGATAAATAAGGACTGTTTATATGCAAAACACAAAGGCTAACTCGAATAAAACATAGGCTGGTAGTGCAAGTGCAGTGTTGAATACACTGTTGTTCTATAACAATGTACGTCAGCTCAATGCCAGTTGTGTAACCACCCTACGCCAGTGGCGTAGACATCAAGGTCGATGGCGTTGAAGCTGGCCTTAACATTCTGAGCTCTTGGCAAAACTTCTTGAATTTTAAGGTCGTCTAAGCTTTGATGTAGCTCGGTAGTGTACTCCTCAGTAGCAGGTGTACATCACAGAACTCTTTTGTTTTACATAAAAACTCCTTATATGCAAGTCCTCTTCGATGTATATTTCATATATTTAGGATATCCATGGTTTCAATGTCTTTTAAATATATATAAAACATATTTTTACGATCTCCTTGTTATAAATCTATATGAGTTGGATCTATAACTCAATACATATGTATATATGTATAAGTATAACTATACTTCGGTTTAAGTTTATTCGTGGAATTTTGGTTCATAAAATCCGAATTCAAGTTGTTGTTATCTAATAAGATATGTGCTTATTTATGTGATTAGTCAAATATTTAGTTTTCATATTGCTGAGGTCATTAATTTATCTTTTGGGATAATTGATCTTAGGGTTACATAGGATTATACTTTGAGGTCTTTTAATCATTAGACACGAAAGCCATTGGGGTTTGCTAAGATTTTCGTAGTTTCAAGCTTTACTGACTTGGATCCACATTATTAAAATCATCATTGCCCTAATTATCCTTTGATCTTTAAGAGACTCTTCAAGGGTTTACAAATATTGTGGAGAATGTGTGTGAAGTCAAAAATAGGGAAAAAGTTGGTCCTCATGTGTTTAATCTTAGCCTACTTTTGTACATATGGTAAGCGTACTTGTGTCTCCTATACTTTTCCCATAAAAAGGATACACAAATCTCCCCTACAATAATGTGCCAACCATGTGTCTAGTTAAAATGATTGGAGATGATGAGAAATAGACATTAAAGAGAAAAACAAAAAGGAGAAAAACAAGGAAATGGAAAGTTAGAGATGGGAGAGATTTAGAGAAGAGTAGGAAAAGATTGTAGAGTGTGACTGTGAAGTCAAAAAGGAGAAATGATGGCTTTGCTAGTTGTGTTTTCAAAGCCAATTGTACATTTCTATGTGCACTTGTGTTTCTAAAAAGGGATCCTAAAAGTATAAAAAATCTTCATATCAGTAGGGGAGAGAAAATAAGGAAGTGATGATTTTCGTATTGTCATCAAATACTAGCTCACAATAGTACATTCACAAGTGTACTTAATGTATCCACAAATATCACAGAAGTACATGAAATCTTTCTCTCGGAAATTTGTGTACTTGATGATTTAAGTGAGTTGATGGGAAAGGAAGGGGATTTTTTTAGATGTTGGTTTAGAGTTAAATCACTTCATTTCTCCATGTATATGTGATGTCTAGGCCCCATTTTAGAAAAAAATGTAGGGTTTTGCAGTTTGATTTAATTCCTTGAATTTAGTTGACATATTAAATGGATAAATTACACCAGAAGGTCCAAACGTTTCAAAAGATTCAAAAGATGTCCTAATGTTTCGAATGATTTAAAAGAGGTTTCAACGTTTGAAGAAGTGAGTCAATTGAATTTTCATTGACATGTGTCAATAGGAAATGATCTTTTGACACATGTCAATAGAGACATCAATTGACTCACTTCTCCAAATATTGGAATCTATTTTGAACCAATCAAAACATTGCAACCTTAAATGAACTTACTCCAAATATTCTGGTATAGTTTAGCCTAATATAAATTAATTAATTCAGACTTGTGCTAGGTATTTATATGGGTAGGGTTTAGGTTCATTCTTGTAATTTTAATTTACCGAGTTGATGTTACAAATTTTAATGTGATTTAAGTGGAGGGATTGAAAAAGTGCTTGAGTGGATAAACATACATGTGATGATTTGATGGGTAATTTAGTTAGATATGAATTAGTTCATGAAGATCTATTTTGATGAAAACTAGATTTAGTAAAAGATTTTTCAAATTTATTAGATTTATCAAGATTTTGATTAGATTTATTATTCATAATGATTTTTTTCCCTTCAAATCCTTTCTAAGGTACGTTACAATGTTCAACACTCTCAAGTATAGTGTAATTCCTTTATTTAAGGAATTATGTTCTTGGTCAAAGATTTTGATATCGCAGGTTTAAATGTGATTTGATATGGAGTAGTACTTTAGGATTTTGCTTTGATTTGGCATGATTTTGTTTGATTTTCTTTAGAGTTATTGAAGAAAGATAGCATAGTACAATAGGAAATTTAAGCACTATCTTATGTTATTATTATAGTATCATGTTATGATATATAATTACATATTATCATATTTATTACAATGCTAGATGCTATATTATACTAAATGTCACACAATAAGATTATTGTACAATTTTTTTTCAATAATATGTTTTATCATCATAAAATTAAAGTTATAATGATAATATTTTAAGGTCGACTAATATTATGATAACAATTATACTATAATTATAATATGATAATTTATCATGGTTATAATAAAAATAGTATTCGTGTACAATAATTATGATCTTCGATAGATAATTATTGTGGTTAACTTATTATAAGTGCTTTAACATGTGAGTATAGTAAGTCGTATATTATTAAGTATTGGAACCTTTATAATAGTAGTATTATTTGACAAAATGATTCTATATATTAATTTACTATAATATATCAAGTTGATAATGATTATTATGATATATTACTATCATTATTGTAGTTTTTAGTAATAACTTGATATATATATATATATATACATATATATACGCACTTTTATGTTATGTATTATGTACCTAATATTCATTAGTATAACGATTAACGGACTATTTGTTTCATCATGTTTTGGTCATTCTGACATCATAATTTTATGGTTTTCAAACAAATGTTTGTTACTAAAAAAATACCAATGAAAAAATAACAATTTTACTTATAAACAGAAAAAAAGGTATGATATATATAATGTAAATAAGTTACAAATGCAGATCTGTTACATATACGATACAGATAAAAAATTAGATAATCCAAAAAGACCCTAAATTAGTAATGTAGATTGTTTAAGGATTATTAATATAAACTAATTTAGAGATTTTAAATTATATTTTGCTCCAATTACTTACTTATTTGAGTTTTAATTATTTTCCATCCTATAAGTCAAATATATAATTATATTTTGGGGGGTTTCTACTTTGGTTACACATCAGTATACCACCTTGGCATTACGAGTATTCTATAAGACTTTTCTTAAATTATTTTAAAATTTTGTTATTTATTCTTAGCTTATCAATCATCAAAATTAGGTTTATGCAAAATTAAGGAGATTACACACTGAATTTATATGCTTATAACTTTGGTTTTATGTTTTAAGGCGAACTGTTTCTTCTTTTATTTATTTTTATTATCATTGGTCTTGCAAGTCGCAACAAGCTGAGTTGAAAATTTGGAAACGGTCCTCTCTTTGTATCACAACGTTCATCCCAGTGGGTAATGCTAGCTATTTATACCGCAGCTGTACCCTTGCCAGTTTTATCCATTTTATTTTAAATTGGCTACTTCAAAAGTATTAATCTGTTTTTGGTGGTTTGCTATAATTTGCAACCGGTAATATAATATTGTGATATATGATGATATATAGCAACCCATGTGCTCAACTCAATCCCAGATTCTCACGTGAGTTCAAACAAAATCCTACGTGACGTGAGCAACTCCTAATTCAAGCCCTAAGCTAGTTATCTGAAATTGAATACTACATTTATTTTGACAAATATATAGAAAAATATGGAAAAGATGAGAAACGATCAAATTTTAATATAATTTGAATTTTGAATTATTGATGAGAATTGATAATAATATGAATTAAAATGCATTATAATAGCAAATGTATATGATGCATAAATAAACAGTTCAAACCTTGAACTATTGATAGAAATTAGGAATGGAAACATTATAATATTGATAAGTATATAACTAACGTTATTATAGACTATATATCCATATTAAACTATAGATCATAGATATAACATTAATAGATTGTATTGATTATATAATTGCATATATAACTCAGAGATTATATATAAAATATAAATTATGTATATCATATAACATATAACATATAGATATATATATATTTATACATATGTTATATTTCATTTATTACAAAACATAAATTCTATGTGTGTGTGGGCTTTAATAATATAGATTATATAACTTATTATATTAATATATATCAACTGATATATCATATAATTTAACATATATATTTGTATAGATTGTATAATATGTATATATAACATATAGAGTAAGGATATGTCATAAATACTAGAACTTTTTGTAAATATTCGATTTACTCTCACTTTTAAATTGCAAAATTTGTTGTCCGATTGTAACTTTTCAAGTCATCATTAATACCGAGTTAATTATTAACTTCATTTATACAATCACATCATCTAACCAATAAGTACGTGACACGTTAATACTTCAAATGAACTTACCTCCAAAAGTTGATATCTTATGATATAATTTACTCATTTATAACATATATTAACTAGCTTAATTTATATGTTATATATATATATATTTATTATTATATAATATGCATAACAAATGTCTAAAATATATATACATAATCTATAGATTATAGATACAAAATCTATATATTATATATATTACATATATAACAAATAAATAGAATATATGTTTATATATATGTATATGTATAATTCATTTGTTATATATAATGAATGCTTATATTTGTTATACAATATAGAATACAGTATATATATATATCTATATAACATACATGTCAAATTACATTTGTGAAAATCTATAACATGTATATAAATATGTATCTACATATGAAGTATTTTTTTTCTTTTTTTCATCATTACAATGATGGAGGGAGAATTTGAACCTAATACATACTAAATTGTAGCCTTATACATTGAGATATTAATAAAAGTGTATTATTCTCCATTTGATTCTTGCCCATGCCCATTTTTACTTATTGTCAGTTATTTTTTGTTTCTTGTGTATTGCTTATAGATCTTAAGGTTCGATCGTTGATTATATTGAGTTGTGTTAAGGCTTCCTTACTACTAACATTTTAGGATAATAAGTGCCGCATGGTTCAAGTGTACTAGTGAAAAGTCTAGATTGCGACAGTTGAGACCAACATTGATGCCATACAAGGATATAAGCATAAAGCAGGTTTAAGTAATTTTTCTTTCTAATAAAATGCTGAACGAAGTAAACACTATAATACAATGTTTCTAATGTATAATTGATAATTCTATTCTCAACGCATAATTTTTCTTGTATTGAGATAAATCAGATTCAATCTCCATCTTAACAACTATAATATATAATAATTGTTAATTTTCTTTATGAAATATATGAGAATGTGGATGAGTACAAATTATTCATTTCTTCCATATACCTATCTCGATAAAGTCAATAGAAAAGAAAGAAAAAACCTTTAAAGAAACGAAAGAGGAAAGAGGATATGTTAATTGTATAAAGTATTTTATTTAATGGCAAACATGATAGAGGTTATTAATTCATAGCTTGTAGTACATTGTTGAGTTACCAAAGTGAACGGTTCAATCCCATTCCACAATTGGCTGAGGGTGAAGGATTTTCTTCACCCTCGATTGCAAAAAGTTGATCATGCTTTTGCTTTATCCATACAAATAAATGATAACAATCATACACAATGTGTAAAAAGATAACATGTATATTTAGAGATGCAAATAAGTGATACTTGTTACATAAAATAAATCATCTACGTAAACTTTTACACCACAAACATGTCGAGTAAAGTATTTTATATAATATTAATCATACATTGGTAATGCCGCATAATGTATTTTGCAAAAATTAAATATAATAATTTAATCAAATTTATACCATAAAAAATTATCAAATCAAACTATATATATGAATGGTTTAAGAAAAGGATTTATGTATAACCAGTTTAAAATATATTTAATCAGAAAACGCTAAAAATATATTAGACATTTTGATGGTAATTAAAGAACAAAGATTGTTCAAAAGGAAAAAAAAAATGAAGAGAAAGAGAGGGCTGGTGTATTAGTAGGAGAAAAAAATAGATAAGTGTTGTTAATAGGTTATTATGATAGAGAACAAATACTCAATAACTATTAGTAATAGATAATATAGGGAAAAAAATTATGGGTTCAAATAAGGATATATTTAGGCCAAAAGGAAAAGAAAAAAAAGAAAAAAAAAGGATGTATTAACTAAGCATAACAGATATAAGATATTTGTAACATACCTTTACTACATTCAATTCCTATGAGAATGCAATTAAGGGGAAAAAAAATTGTACCACATTCACTACCAATTTGCAAGATAAAAAACATGCATCACATTTTCCTTTTCTTTTTAGCACCAAACATGTATAGTCCCTGCAATAGTGTAATTGTCAGTCTATTTGATATAGGATTCAAAGATTTGCTTATAGAAGGATAAGATTCTACCTTGAGTAGTTCTCTTTAAACCCAAACAAATTTTCAATAAATCAATAAAGCACTTTGATCGTTAATTAAAATGATATTCACTGAAAAATATTCAAATGGCATACGTATGCACTGTATGAACAAGATATATATGTGGGAAAGAAAGGAAATATCTAGGTTGCCAAAAAGGGAAAAAACAAACTGAATAAACTAAGATAAGACTAACCATATAATTAGAGAAAAAGTCTCAAGCCTCCATTATATCTAAGAAAACCCAAAAAAAAAAAAAAAAAACCAAAAAAAGAATTGTTTAGAACAAAGAACTAATGAAAAACTTTTAACTAATTCGAAGTTGGAATGAATCCTACTTTTCTCCAATCTAACTCGTACCAGTTTCAGCACAAGCAATTGCTTTTTCACTTTGGCTTTTCTTCTTCAACTTGGTCAGAAGTCCTTGCAGCTAATTCCTTCTCATTGGAAGCCATTTGATTCCGATACCTCTTGTAAATGTCCCCTGCATAGTACTTGCGGGTTCTTATGACCAAAAACAATAAAAAGATTGCTCCAACAACGTTTGTAAGTGCCAAAATAATGAATGAAAGCTTGTAACATTGAGCACCAAGACAGGTCAGTTCCTTCACATCTGATCTCTTCAGCCCCTTCAAAGCTAGTTGCTTCAATCCTTCCTTGTCATAAAGCCTTCCAACCACCAACACATTGAGAATGTAGGATCCAATGGGGCTAGCCAACTGTCCGCAATTGAACAACGTGGAGTAATACTTTAAACCGAAAAGCTCCGAAATAATGGTAAACAGAAGTGTGAGTTGTGCCCCATATGAGAACCCGACCAGGAGTGATGCAATGTATACTGAAAAGTTGAACGGAAAGGCAATTATCAAGTCCCCAATTGCGGATAATACGAGGGAAAGCATCATGATAGCCGGTCGTGGTACCTTCCATTTCAAATATATGATTTCAGAGACAAAACCCGCAAAAACTCTACCAAAATAATTCCATATGCTGACAAGGGAAACAAATGTGCTAATGGTTTTTTGTGGATATCCTAGAGACTCTCCAATCTGGCCCAAATTATCAACAGCAGCTAGGCTACAACCTAGTCCACAGAATGTAGCTATAAAAAGCACTATCATGTCAAAGCTCAAAAGGGCTTGAGAAATTGAATAATCTTGTCCTCTCTCTGGGGGCTTAAACACGTTTGTGCAACATGCATCTACTTTGTTAGGACTATCCTCCTCGGTCTTGTCACTTTCCTGGCTAATTTCCTGGTGCGTTTCGGATTTATCAACAATAATGGTAGTAGGACCAATAGGATTTTTCTTTTCTTTCCAATTACGCCACTCTTCTCTAAATGCAATGAGTACTGGCAAAAAGGTCAATAAACAGACAGCAATGGTGCTTCCAATGTAGGCATAATGTGAGAAGTTAATTTGTTTTTGTGCAATTGTTAATCCCATGAGAAGCAAAGCCAGTGCGATTGAAATATACAAATACTCATAAAAAACCTTAGTCTCGTTTGGATGTGTAGAAAGTTTCATAGTTCGGATGGTATAAACAAAAATAATGGAGATAACAGCGAAGCCAACCTATGAGAAGGATCAATGATTTTGAATCATCCCCATATATTGCAAAATAAAGTTGTGTCATCATTGCACCACTTAGACCAACAAAACCCTTCATAAGACCCAACATCATACCTCTGCTTTCTGGGAAGTTCTTCACACATGTGACCAAAGATCCCGTGTTTGCAAAATTTTGTGAATTAGCACCGATGCACAGGTATATACACATCTGCCACACCGTTGGCTTGTGCAATTTTTTTGTTACAGCAAGCCATATCAAAAAATATCCAGCGAAATTCATGGCGGCTCCTACCAATAGAACCACCCATGTTGGGACTACCTCGGCGAGTAGGCCCGAGAGGACGCCTACATTGGCTCCAAGGTCCTTACAGGAGCTTAGTAAGTTAAGGGTGGATTGATCATAGCCTAGTGTGGCCTTTATGTCCTTGGAATAGACCCCAAATAGATACGTTGCACCTGCACCCGCCATGATCAGGAACGATGCAAACATCATGAACCATCGTCCCGTGATCACTTGGCGTAGGAAAGCACAGCAACCGCCGCCTGACATCTTGGTCACAGCTCTAAGAACTAATCTTGTACGTTTGTGATTTTCTAACTCTCTCTCTCTCTCTCTCTCTCTCTCTCTCTCTCTCTCTCAGTCTCTTCTCTCTTTTATCTAATATATACATATATATATATATATATATATTTACATGTACACTTATTTTAAACTATCTTGACTTGATTTTGAAAAGATTTGGTCTTATCCACAATGATTCAAATGAAAAAAATAATAATAATAAAACAAGCGAATCAAAATCGGTTAAGATATACATTCCATGTGTCAAAATATAGTTAAATTGGTGGTGAATTTCGAATTCAACCAACATGAGATACAAAATTTTGCTTTGACTTTGATCAATGATTGATAATTTTAAGCTAATACATTAATTATTACCACTAGTCTCTCAACTAAAAGAAAAAAAAATCCTGTTATATTCCATGTAAAATATAAATAACTTATATGTTTATATATCTATCTTTTATAGTACTATTGCCTTATCTTTAAAATTATTGTTTCCCTTTGTGTATAATTTGCTTAACTATTAATAATTAATTTGTAACTTTATATTTTGTTTAGATGTAACTTGCAGTGGGTGCATATACAATGCATGTGCTAAAAGAAGAAAAACATTCTTATTGAAATGTATAATAAATTCATTTTTTGATAATTAAAACTATAATTTAATTATTTATATGAAAAGAAAGTCATAAAGAATTAAGATATTCAAATAACACAAACAATGTAAAGATTTTGAAAGAGAAAAAAAAAATGAATGGTCATTCTTTGAAAAAAAGTCATGAATTCATGAAGGAGCCCTTGTCTACTCCTATATACCCAAAACATTCAATATTTGGAGTCTACATTTTCAATTAAACAACTTTTTTATGGGTGAAAAAATGTCTACCATTTTTTGACCAAAAAAATTACTAAAATACAAATTACAAAAAAAAATTATAAAATTACAATTGCTATATCGTATGGTGAAGATGCAATATAAAGATTTGCACAAGTATCCCATTTCTAACATATAATATAGCGATGTATGCTAATAAATTTTTGAAAATAGCTAGATTGCATGACCAATATGTGATATAGGTCTGAATGCGTATCGCATATTGGTCATGCGGCATACATTGAATAATTACACATATATTGCATCTTCAACATGTGATACACAAAAGACCTAATATCGCATATTTAATATAAGATATAGTAATGGTAATTATGTAATTATTTTTATCTTAATTGTATTTATGTAATTTTTTTAAACGATGGTTAAACATGAAACAATCTCTTCTTTTTTTAATCCTACTTTCATTTCTCTCTCCAATTGCTCCTCATTCTTCACCCAACCACTATTAGATTTACAAAAACTTCAATTACTTATAACTTCTCCACACAATCATTTAATTAATTTTTTTATCCAGTAAACAGTAATTTAGCTTGCATAGGTTGTCTCCAACAACTGTTTCCATTGTGAATTTGTTTGTCATTTTCATTTATTGTATGGTCCTTCTCATATATATATATGTGTGTGTGTGTGTGTTGCTATAGTATATCATTAATATAGTTTCATTAAGTTATTGTTATATTATTTTTTTTCAAATGTTGCTTTGTTTAAATTTTGCACATACAACGCAGATGCACCACTACTAGTTATTTTAGAAAAGGAGTTATGGAAAGAATAGCTATTTATTATAAAAAAATTATAGTTTTTTTTCATAATTAAATCATTGTGCATAGAATAGAAACATAGAACACTAATGACACCAAAGTGTGTCTTTTTGCTTCAATAATATAGATAATACACTAGTAGCATCGCATATGTGTTTCAATAATATAATTTGAAGCAAGCAAAAATATAATAAATTTACTTAATGTATTTCAATCTATTATATCCTATATTACTTATATGCTAAGATATTTAATATATTTAAATATTTAATATATGTCATGCTCCTAAATAATGAAAGGTAATTATTATATCACAATTAGTAATAATAATGATACATAAATATGATTATAATGATAACAAATTTAAAAAATGTTATACATATGTAAATTGACAATTATTACTCTAATGATATTAGAAAGTACATGGTATGAAATATTAATGTTATAATTCACAATTTTGGAAAACAATTGAATCCTTGTAGTTAAACAATTATTTAAATAACATATATAGATATAAAAGATATAGAATAGATGAAAATCATTATATGGTTAAATGAAATCAAATCCAATATCAATTTATCAAGAATGATTCAAGTGAAAAGACATAAAAACCAACAAATCAAAATTAGTTGAGATATACACCATATGCATCAAAATACAATTAAATGATACTAACATTATCTCTATTAATTTCTTTGAAGCATTTTGGTTACTAAATTGATCAATTTTAAAGTTTTTCAAGTACTAAATTGAGAAATTTCAATGTTCAGGTATTAAATTAATAAATGTCAAAATTCAAATACCCAATTACAAAATTTGCAAAAGTTTAGCTACCATTTATGACATTTTTCCATTTTTTTTCCTTAATTTGTAGGTCACAACAAACAAATAAGAGGGAAGGGGTGACTTGTTTTTTATGTTTGGTGAAACACGTATCTACCAACTTTGTAGAAAAAATTACACAAATATAAATTATATAAAAATAATTACACAAATACTAGTGCAAAATCGTATGTTGAACCAGCATTTTACAAATTTACACATGAAACACCCTTTGAAGATATTGCGATTCAACCAAAAATCATATAGTGCTAAATCGCATATTCAAATGGTGTTTCATGTTTTTCTAAGATGAATCGCATCTTGAAAAGACGATTTACTTATTTAACAGACATTTCATATTTATTGATGAATTGCATCTTTAAGATGAGATTTGCATGCAAATTCATGAATTCCCCACTAAATATGTAATTTTGCATCGGTATTATGGTAATTGATTTTATGTAATTACTATTTGAGTAATTTTTATTTGAGGGTTTGGTAATCATACAATTTCTTATGTTTGTTATTGAAAAATTTACAAATTTTAATTTTATGTGTGCTATAAACGAATGAATGTAATGTAATAAGTAATAACAAAATTTGAAGTGCGCAAAAAATAAATGAGGCTTGAGTGTAAACCTCGAGAATTTTAAGACTAGTAAAAATCAATAGAATAGCAAATGCCCGATAGATACTGGATTTGAGACCCGACAAAAATCCTAGCCATAAGCTTTAAAGTACTATGGGTTTGTTTATAACCCTAAAACCCTGAATAGAAATTTTCTAGACATTAAAAAATACCAAAGACAAGATTTCATAACCTAAGTCGAAAACTTAAGATGTAAGTACAAGTAGCCTTAGATTTCAAGTGCACTAAAAACTAGTAACTCATAGAGTATGTAGACTAAAAATGATAAATTAAAAATAACCGTTAGTGCTATAAATACGAAATAAGAAACTATAAACAGATTCATAACTGTCAATTTAGATCTTCAATAAAAATTTAGAATACACCATAATTCTAGTTAGAAAATCTGGAGTCTATATGTATCAATTTTCTAATTTGACCTATCGGGTCCTAAAACCATAATCGTGTAGGACAAAACTTTAAGAATACTCAATCACGTAAAATTTAAACTCAAAAATACTATAATAATATTTGAAAACCTTAAATAAACTTTGAGGAATAAAAATCTCACATAACTAATATAATTATAGCTTTTGATGAAATTAGATAGATATCTAGGTTTATAATTACGCTACACATAAAATCTACTCCATACAGTGAAAACTCAAGCCACATGACTGGCCCCTCTCCATGGAAATTGTTCTACCATGTGTTTGCTTGTGAGATTGGAAGAATGGTAAAACAAAGTCAATGGAGAGTGTCACGCTCCAAAGGGTACCCTAAATGCAACAGTCAGCCATACTCAATATTAAGCTTAAGTATGACAACATTAATCATCCCAAAAGCTTTGATATCGGGTGTAAGATGCACCTTCACGATCATAGAGGACCAACTTTGAAACAAGTTGTTTAAGAAGATATAATAGCAATTAAGAATGGAAATCATAGCAAAAGCATCTTAATTATAGGGAATCTTACAAATATCAAAGGACATTCTCCTATCAAAATATATATAGTCCATCATAGTCTAATAAAAAAAATAATTATACCAGAGTTTTACTTAAATGTCTAAGTGTACTTCTTGTCCTTGACTTCATCCAAAAGCTCCTAAATCCAAAAAGAGTAGTACCTGAGAGAAATAACATTGGGGCTTCAACCACTGCAAAAGGTATCTAAAAGGGGTAATCTTACTTTCTTAGTGAGATTTATTTCCACAAATAAGTACTTGAACAACAAATAATCAAACAAGTTATTTAGTTAAGCATATAAAATGTAACAAACACGTAAGCATTCAATATGTATGATTTTTTAGGTATCATATGTTGAATGGATTTTGTGCCCTCTATTTGGGATTAGGTGTTCCAAGCCATATAGATTGCTATTCGTTTTTAAGGTTTTATGCAAGCCACTATTAGCGGCTAAAATGTAGTTCATTCAAGTGTGTACTCATCGTTAAATAAATTCGGACGACCATTTGCCGTTATGTGGAGTTTCTAGCTCTACGGACCTCATTACCGTGCCCTTGTCCGACCAAATGTATAGTTATGAATGCAATGTGACTCACTACGTGATATGCATGAATCTATTTAATTAAATACTCATGGCATAATATTAGATATTTTAAGGAGTTATCATAGAGTTTGTAGACACATCATTTCTATACTAAATTAAATATTAATTATAGACAATTCCTACTTCGATATACTTAACATAAATTCACTCATGTTGTAAAGCACATGCACTTTCTCATTTTTATCTTTTCCTAAATCTAATACCACTGTTCTAGAAGCAAAAACATAAGTACAAGAATGTAGGAAATATCACTCAGCTATTGGAGAGCAAACTTCTAGTCGTAGTAGTCTTCAAGTTATGGATTCTCGTCTTCCACGTCACCTAAACAAGAGAAATACCTAAAATAAATATTTCTTACAAGTTCTATTAAATCTTGCTAATTCTATTCCACTAAGTTTGTCAAAATTCGGATGGGGTGAAATTTCAACTTAAAATGACCATAACGTGCTCATTTTAACTCGGAATTTCATATATTATATGTCATTTTCTACTTACTTGAAAAGATCTATCTATTTCTAAGGTTATTTTTGTCATAAAACTCCATTTGGGTTTCAAAACAATGGGGTACGAATCTGTCACGAATTTCCTAGCCCTTAAAAATAAAGTTTTCCAATTTTTCTTCATCCAAAAATTCCACAAACAAGTATATGAATATTTATATAGTTGAAAAATCCATTTAATACATATATATAAACTCATATTATACACATGATTCTAATAATTTTGTCTTAACAATGGACTTTTCATAAAGTAACTTGTCTTAGTAGTTTGGAAAAGTGAAACTTGACAATTTTATTTTAAGTAGTTGGAAAGAAAACTAAAATCTTTCTGAATTTTTGTAAGTGGGTGGTTTCTTATTACAATTATTTTTCCTTAACTTCTAGAAGATACTTTTAAGTTCCAAAAAACTTAGTCTTTCAAGTTATTTACTAGTTTTATTATTTAAGTCGACTTTTACTTTGGTGAGTGGATTTTAACTTGGCTTAAAAAGCTTGTCTAAATCATAGTGTTTACTAAAGTGCTAGTGATGATTTTAATAATAAGTTTTTAAGAAAAATTTGTATAATAAAGAATTTTTAACATTAAGGTTTTAGGTAATAAATTTTATCTTAGTGGTTTGAAAAGAAGGTAATGAAATTACTTAGTTAAATTCTTTGAAAAGCCTTATATAAAAACAACTCTGAGATCTATGATAACTAGCTAATGAAAATAACCTTGTTGAAGTAAAATGCTAAGTTTTTAATGAAACTTTCCTATGTGTCAAAAATTACATTTTTATAGTGAGGTTAGTCCCTTTTTCTTTATTAAAGAAAGAACTTCTTTTATTCTTATTAAGACAACAACAACATAATCATGTATGAACATGAATTTACAACTAAGTAACATGATAGAAATAATTAATATAAAGATGGAAAATATAGAAAATAAACACATAATAAAAGTTAAGTATTGGAAGTCTTAGCTTGTATCAAGGCTTTCGGACTAGAGATAGACTAGTCCCATAAAGCAAAGAAAGAAAATAAGTCAAGAAAATCATGAGAGTCTTAGATTGGTATCAAGATTCCTCAGACTTAGATTATGGATAAATCTAAAAAGAAAAATAATAAAATTTGTTTTGACTTGATAATGACAAGTCTAAGACTAGATAAACTAGTCTTAATTTAATTGTATGAAATAAATAAATAAATTACAAGGCATGAATAAATAAAAGTTATGTTAATGAGCTTATATGCTTTAAGAAATATATATACATAAATATATTTAATAACATATAGAAGTTAGATTAGAGCAATAATAACAATATAACAACAATAAAATAACATAATAGAAAAATTAGATTTTTTTACATGAACAAGAGCAAAACATGAACATAGTGTTGCTTCCATAACACTCATAGGCTTAGGAAACACACACCATGATCATGTTAAGTTACATGACATGAAAAAAAAAATATTTGTAGGAATTTTACTTGATGTAGAGATGTGGATGCTAGAAGAAAGAGAGGTTATTGTTTGTATGGGAGTAATAAGACTATGGGTTGATGAGTGAGTTGGGAAGGAACTTTTAGAGAGAGGGTTTGTGGAGAGAATTTGGAAAAGTTTTGTTATGCTAAGTGAAGTGTATGAAAGAAAAGGAGGGAGATGGAGTATTTATAGAGATTTATGGAGACAAATGAGTGAATAAAATAAAATAAAATGAAAAAGAAAAAAATAGAGATGGGAGAGAAGGAGTGGCTGGTGTGGAAGAGAGAGGAGAGAGGATGAGATTTGATTGAATTTGTATTTTTGTAATAATATGTAAGATATGATGTCATTAAAGTTTTACGAAAAAAGTAAATTGTAAAAAATAGGTATGGTAGGAAGAAAAAGTAAAAATAGAGGAATAGTAATGAATTGTGTAGAATAATGATATGAATAGTAGACAAGACAAATTAATACCGGTAGTAAAGAAAATACACGTAAAAGCATTATATATGATATTTCTAGGTACTAAAAAATTATAAAACTGATATTTTTGGAATCTTTATATTATTATGAGTTTAATGACGTTATCAAAATATTTTTACCATTTGGTGCATCAGGATACTGTTTTCAAAATCTGTTTCCATTTGGGTTCGAAACGAACTAAATTTTTATGAATATGATATTTTTAAGTTTCACCGTATTATTACGAACTACAATCTATGATTAGTTCAATTTTATTATTTAAGGGTTAAGAGCACGAGATTGTCGGTTCTAGATCACTAGGGTTTAATATCGATTTGTTGACTTTAGGATTTCCAATTAACTTTCGGTTCTAGGTTTTAGGCATAAAACATAGCATAAAATCTAGGGGCTTATAGAGAGACACATTAATTCTACAATTAATGCAAACTTGATGACTCAATGGAAAAAAGCTTGTAGAGGGCGGTAACAATTTTTTTCCCTTCACCTAGAAGCAACAACAACAATTAGAAATTATAAACCCAACTTATACCACTGTAAATGACCCTAGGAGAAAAAAAAGTTAGATTAGTCAAACTCCCTTTGTCGTGTGAAAGTTCCCCCCCCCCCCCCCCCCCCCCCCAAACACACACACACACACACACACATAATATACAAGCAACAAACTTATTCTTCTCTAGAAGCCCATTATAAACATCAACGAAAAAAAAAAAAGGGAAATTGACAATTCCAAAAGCCTCAGGTCTTCATCATGAATCACGTGTCCCACAAGACAATTTGGAGCAAACAAAACCCCACTTCTTCTCTTTTTAGCCCACCATAATCAACAACAAAAATAAGACAACCAATAGTACAACAAGATTCTAAAGGTCATAGTCAAAGGTAAGAATTATCTTCACTAATATAGTGTATTCTAATAATTTCAACTACTTACTCTCTTGATAATTTCTATAGGTTATGGTCATATTAGAAAGGGGGGGGGGGGGGGGGGGGGGGGGGGGGGGTGGTTGTCAGTCGTCCAATAATTTATCTTCAACATGTGTAGAAATTAGGAAAATGGAAGTATAGACCTATTATAGAAACTTTATATATATTTAGTCTTCTTAGATTTATGACTAATAATAGCATGAGCATGAGAGAGCATGTGATACTTGTTTTAATTGAGTTATTTATCATATCTAGTAAAGAAAATTATGAAGGATTCAAATTTAAACTTAGGAAACCTATGCTATAATTTTCAGTCACCATAGGAATATGGTTTCTCATACATATTTCATATTTTAACTTAACACAAAATTTAGTAGAATATGTCTATAGCATCCTCTAAATGATAAAACTTAGCCAATACGAACATTAAAATATCTAAGAGAAATATTGATCCTATGGATATAAAAAATTATATTAAAGAGTCATACCATTTAGGTATACTAAAAGAATGATACTAGAATAGAAGATTTGAATAAGCTAGAATAATCCTAAGAAACAAACTATAATTTAAAATACAGAATAAAACTTTTATGAATTCAGAAAATCACTAGAAAAGTATACTAGTGATTAGATTATAGATATGACCCCATAAATAATAGAAATTTTAATGTGCATAAACAGATAAGGTTGACAGGCAAAGTAAACAATAGTAGATTGTATGTTTCCAAAGAAAACATAAACAAACTAACTAAACTATGAAAATTGAGAATAATGAGACCACCATAAATAAAAATATAAGTATTACTTAGAATAAAGACAAGCAAAATGAAAATAAATAATAATAAATATTTTATTTACACTAAAGGACTCATATCATTAATAAAAACTTAATAATAAAATTCTAAAACAAAACAAGACATGGAAAAATCCTACAATAGTCATAGGAACTTATAAAATAAGGGAAGTATAAATTACAAAGCAAATAAGTTAAGTAACTAGCATATAATACGCAAAACAAGCTTTCTGATGCCTATTTATACATAAAAATCTAAGTTAGAATAAATAATATAGGTTTACTTGAAGATTATGCACTAAAAACATGAATTTAAATTTATTTAGATCACTTTTATTGAGAAATATTTATTTACTCGAATTTTGTAAATATATTATAAAAATAAAATATTTTATAAACTTTAAAGCGATTATTATAAGCTAAAATTGGATTAGAAATAATAAAACAGTTAAAAAAAAGAATAAAAACTAATTTTAGGACATCTAGGCACTCATTTGAAATTATCTATATAGTTAATTATCTGATTAGTGAATATTTTATTCATCTATTGGGTGAATTAGATCAAATTGCAGATTTCCCAAGAACTATTACGATTAATCATCATGACCCAGTGAGTAACTCTAATCTATTACATTGATTGTAATTGTAATATTAGTTGCATCTGTAATCAATTAACTAAAATAAAGTTATGGTGCATGTACGGTTGGAAATATTGCTTGTTAAGTGGTGTATGAAGTGAATGCTAAAAATATGCCTATTCTAAGTGATAATTGAATTGTTTGTGGATGGTTGTTGAAGCATGTTAAGTATTATCTGTGAATTATTTGATCGCCTAAAAGTTGACTTAAAACTATAAGGCCTATAAGAATACATATAAATGAAGCGACAATAATGTCAGCATTGTTGTTCCTATTGTTCTTAGTTTCTCCTGGGCAGGTGCGTCATAATGAGGTATTCCTTGACTTAGTTCCTTCAACCTTGATGAGAGGGTGTAAATCTACATCCTGTTTGGATTCCAATTTATCTAAACTTGTATTTGAGCATATGTTTAAATGATACATTGCACTTGCTTGTTAATAAACTTGTTAGATATGTTTGATATGTAATATGTGATGGTTACTTTATTGAGTTATAGTTATGCTCATACTCCTATAGATTTTTCAGGGTTCTCCTACAATAGTGGTTAGTACCGTTTGGGAGACTTAAGCCGATAAGGAAATAAAGCTAGAAGGAAATGGGAATAGGTAGAAGAATTATAGAATCGTTGTAGTAATAATTTTATGTTCACTTTATGTTATTAGTCTTTAAGTTGTTGAACTAGTCTGTAATAATTATTATTCAGATTTTATATGTAATTTATTTTCTCTAATATTGAGTAACTTATGTTTATACATCGTTTTTCATCAAGCAACCTAAAACATCTGTTTTATAGGTCACATTTCTTAGAGTAACTAGTTGTATTGTACAATAATATGATCCATTTACAATACAACACAACTAGGGTTGTGGCACCGAGATTTATATAGGTTCCTCCCTATAAGTCAATCACCTCTTCGAGCTCCACCACTAGGGATCCGGTCATACACACCGGGCATTCACTGATCTAATAAAATTGAGAGATTGCAAATACTAATACTGTCTTACTCTATCTCACAACCCTTACACATAGGCTAATCACGAACTTCAAAATACTAAAAAGTAATTATCTCAATCTAACAATCAACCTAACTCTTAAAGTAAAGAGTAAGGATAGTTTAATGAGTTGTATAGAACCTCGAAAATTTAGTGCAAAAATGTAAGTAAGGCAACTTCTAATGTAAATTTGAAATAAGCTTTGGATGAATATTAGTAGTAAGATGAATTTTGAGCGCTTGTGTTGTTTATCTGATTTGAATTCTATTTCCTTTATTAAATTTTTTCTTTTAACATTTCTATTGATGAAATATCAGAAAGCTCTTCATTAATATCTTTAGAAGGGATAGTCTATATATCTTATAGAAACTGATGCATTTGTAAATGCTAGTATTTTAAAATTAGGCATTTATTGGGGGGAAAAAAAAAAAACTAAGACATTGGGATTTTATTATATTTACTATGAAAGATAGTTATACTCAAACTATATGTTCATATATTTATGCCGTATGATCACTATAACAAAGTTAAGATATTTCAACGATTTTATCCAGCAATAAATAATATTTGACAGTAAAATACATATAACAACAATTTTTTATTGCCACGTAATTAGTAAATTTTATTTTGGGTGCCCACGATCTAAGCATGGTGGCAAAAAGAAATTTGGCACATAGCAAACCAAAAAAGTTGTTTGTCTTTATCACATTATTTTATTTTTATTTTATCATTTTTATTTATTTTTTATGTCTTGCTTCGTTAGTAATTTTTCTTTTCTAGTTTTTCTTTTAATATTTTGGTAGTATTAAAAGAACCAAACCATCACTATATAACAAAATAAATTTAGCGATGATAGAAATACATACAAACACACACACATATATATATATATATATATATATCAGCTGTGTAACTTTAGTGAAAACAACTTCTAGTTGTTTATAATAATCTTTAGGAATCCAACCTGAAAGAGTAAAACACAATTTAATTTAACTTCGCAAAAATTTTTCAATAACCAACATAATACAACAACAATTTGTAAAGTGCTATAGCAATGGTGATTGACGGTCAAAGGGAAAAGAAAAAGACAAAAATAATGGTGTTTTTTACTGATTAAGAAAATTAAAAAAAAGAGAGAGAAAATAAGCTAAGCAGCATGTTTATTTCCCTAATTAGCTTGCATGGCAGTTGTCAAGTGGCAAATTAATCCGGAAAAAAAAAAAATCAAGTTCTTGATTAAACAATATTTGCTATAACTTCTTCATAGCAAGGCCAACAAATTTATTATGATAATTTTAATTCTCCAATAACCTTTCTTGACTAATATGTATATTTCTGTCATATCTAAATTTATCTTGTTACATAGAGTTGGTTTGATTAAACCAAAAATATGAAAGGGAAAGAAAATAATTATTTCTAATATAACAACTTCTATATTATACAACCAAAACAAAGACATAGAGAAGAACGAAAAAGGAAAATAAAAGCAAAAAAAGAAAATTACCTAATCTATTTACAAAGCTTCAAATATATAAAAAAAAAGATAATTATGAATATATACTTCCTGCAAAAAGAATGAGATAAAGATAAATATTTGTCTAGGTTTTTTATTTGGCAAATTTTCTTTTGCTACTTTGCCAGATTTATTTACTTGCAAATTCATAATTAAGGTAGTACATTATTTCACTAGATAAAATGGTTAACTTACCCAAATATGTAGTAGTAATACTATCTTAAATTGTTTAACTGTTGATATTTAATTTATAAGTTTATATTTTATGTTGACGTAATAACACATAATAATCCATATATAGTTAAATGAAATCAGATCCAATATTAATTTATCAACAATGATTCAAGTAAAAGAAATAAAAACGAATGAATTCAAATCAATTGTGATATCGTGATATATATCATATAGTTGGGAAAAAGAGAAAAAAAAAAGAAGATACAAATCATATAATCCGGATGTATTAAAATTGATATCGTGAATTTTCACTTTAGAATGTTAATTAAATTTATGTTTTTATTTGATTTCATGCAGCCATGTAAATGCATCTAAAAGGAATTTGAAGACATGTTGATTATAGTACTCTCACAATTAACTCTCTCCTTTTGTGATTTGTAACTCTCTCTCTCTCTCTTTCTCTCTCCATATATATATATTGACATAAACTCCTTATTTGAAGATATATTTTACTTGATTTTGATAAGATACGGTCTTATCAACAATGATTCAAAATGAAATATAACTAAAAGTAAATAAATCAAAATTGATTAGGATATACAATTCATGCATCAAGTTAAATTGGTGCAATGAATTTCAAATTTAGACCAAAAAAAAAAAAAACAAAACAAAATTCCAAATTCAGAATGTTTATTAAATTTATGCTACTTTTTATTTCAACCAACAAGGTGTGCAAAATTTCGCTTAAGTTGGTGATTGAAGTATATTTGTTTAAGATTAATTATTTTAAACAAAGGCAGTAATGTTAGCACTAGTCTTTCAAATAGAGAGGGGAAAAAAAAGGATATTTCATTATATTTCATAAGAAAATTCTAAGGTCCCACCATTAATTTTGATAGGACTGGGCCATCACCATCCAATAGCTCATACCATACCAATCATGATCAAATTTCTAAAATAGTTAATATTTCATTTATTATATTTATTTAATTATTAGCTTATTGACGGGATTATCCTATCAATGAGACCGTAGAGCTCACATATTTCATATCAAAGATAAATAAACTATATGTTCATATATTGCTTTGTCTTTAAAATTATTGTTTTCATGTTTGTGTGATTTATTTAACTATTAATGTTTAATTTATAGCTTTATATTTTGTTTGTACATAAATACACACTACCAAACATTACATTTGAATTATTTGTGACAATAATATAATTTGAAGCAAGGTCAAAATGTAATCAATTTATTTAATATTCTTGACTTTATTATATCTTTGATTACTTATATGTGATGATATTTAATATATTTCATGCTCCTAAATAATAGAAAGTAATTATTATATCATTATTTGTAATAATGATGACACACACATATAAGGATGATGATAATCAAGTTAAAAAATTATTATAAAACAATTATAACTAATAAAATATACGATATGAAATATTAATATTATAAAAGGGAGATTTTACAAAATAGAAAGTGTGATAACCTTCAAATATAAGGGGGTAGAACTCTAATAATTGAGGTACCTTTTGTGTAATAGCCTAGAGTTAATTAGAACCTTAAAGTTAAGCGTGCTCAAGGGAAGAGCACTCCCAAGATGGGTGACCTCCTAGGAAGCAGCTGGCACTAAGGATAAAATTGTATGGAATCTTACTAAAGTAAACCTCGATGGACGAAGTTCCGGGTCATTTTAGGCAGTATGAAAGCAGTTCACCAGCCAGAAGTGGTGGAGCTAAGCATTATACAAGGTAAAATGTCTCAGTGAGGCACTTCTTAAGCTCGTATGGAGTACCTCTAGTACCTTATCTAGTTAGTGTGGTTCTGAACTTGTGTCATGAAATTGATGAGGACGTTAATTCTATAAGTGGGGGAATATATGATACCCTTCAAAATAATATGGTAGGACTCTAATTATTGAGGCATCTTTTAGTATAATAAATTAGAATTAATTAGAACTCTAAAGTTAAGCATGCTCAAGATAGTATTCCCAGGATGGGTGACCTCCTGGGAAGTAGCTGGCATGAATGACAAAACAGTAGAGTATCTTACCAAAGCGAACGATACATCGATGGACGGATGACCAAGTCATTACGGAAAGAAATTTTGGAATTATGGGCAAACACCAATGTGACTCGAATCGTAAATACACGATATGGTTAGCTAAAGTTATGGCAACCACCCAACTAGGAATGACTGAAACTTAATGTTGATGCAGCTTTTGATGCGGACAAACACTGGACAGTATTTAGTGGATGTTTAAGAGATGGCAATGGAACATGCTAAGGAATCATCACTAAGGATATTCATATGAGCTCCCTTCTAGAAGCTAAAATCTGAAGCATTTTTTCATGGGCTTAACAATATATCTCCTGCTTTTAGAAGTAGAATCATTATTGAGAGGGACTCAGCAGATCCGGATGAACCACTTGGTCCAGTTGTCATGGATGCCTAGGGATAATAATAGCCTGGCTCATAACCTCGCTTAATGTAGATTCACAAAATCTAAAGACTTTTGTAGCTTTTTTTTTTTTTTTTGTAGGGGAACTTATGTCGACCTCCCCGACTTATTGAAGAACATCCTTTTAGGCCAAGATGTTTCTTTTTTGAATCCAAATTCTACAAATGTTCTTTTGTTAGAACAAAATAGTTTTGGTCAACAAACTTAATGTAAGTTGTTTCTTTTCTCTGAAAGAAAGAGATATCAAAATCCCTTATGTGCACTTAAATAAATATTTAAATTAAAATTATATGTATGGATATGGTATGATATAAAAGATATATATATATATATAATCAATATATAGTTATATGAAATCAAATCCAATGTCAATTTATCAAGAATGATTCACATGAAAAGAAATAAAAACAAACAAATCAAACTAGTTGAAATATACATCATATGTGTTAAGATGTAGCCAAATTGATACCATGAATTTCAAATTTAGAATGTTTATTATATTCATGTTTTGTTTCATTTCAATGGCAAGCGATATATCTGTAAATGCTAGTAAAATTTCCATTTAAGTTGTGAATTGAAATATATTTGATCAAGATTTAATTATTTTAAAATAAGACATTATGTAAAAAAATACTAAGACATCAGCAATTTCATTATATTTAATATAAAAATAATAATTATACTAAACTATATGTTGATACATTGAAAACATGAAAATGTACTAGAAAATACTCAAGATGGGGGAGGGAAGTAAATTGAGTATTCGTCCTAAAAAGCTTAATAAATTAATTTTAATGCAACATATCAAAATTAACTTTAATAACAACGGATAATATAACAGTGGATTATAATATGAAATATAAAAGAGATAGAGATAGAAAATTTGAGTCTAGATTTAACGTAGAGTTTGACCCACCTTCTACTCTTTATGGTCCATTAATGCCCCAACGAGGACTTCACAATCACTTTATTAATCACCAATTAAACAAGCTTAAACTAAACAATACACCACTTTTACAATACTTAGGAAATAAAATATTTCATTTCTCTCTCTAGTTGCTTACTAATAAATAGCAAATATAAGAACAGAGCACTATAATATTTTTCTCTCTTTCCTGATATTTACAAGTTAATGAATAATAGAACAAGAAAATTAATGATTTATCTATTCGTAAATAAAAGCTCTTTTTCAATTTTACACTTCCTTTCTTAATTGAATCTCCTAAGTATTTGTAGCCTTCAAAAATTCAAATATCCATTACAAATAACATCTTTAAGTCGCCAAGCATTAAATGCCCTTCAACACCTCTTTTTACCACATCGGCTCATGCTTTTAAACTATCATGCCCTAAGTCTTGTCGCCCTCATTTTAGCACTCAACCAAGTCTTTGCTCATGTGGACTCCATCAAGCCTTGAATTCGAATTTTTTGCACCTCAAACTTGTCATGTCCTAGACTCTGTGTCTTGGTTTTGGCCCTCGACCAAAGTTGTATATGCTTGAGATTATTGAGTGTTGGTCTTGAGCTTGTCATGCCCTGACTAATAACACGTTCAGCTCTCCACTTAACCTTCGACCAAGACTGTGCATTTTTTAATTTGTTGAGCTTTAGCCTTTGAGCTTGTTGTGCCTTGAGGAGTGGACTTGTCAAGCCCTTGACATGACCCTCAACTAATGACTCTGAATTTTTGGGCTTGTCGAGCTTTGATCTTGAGTTTGCTGTGCCTTGACTATGGACTCGTCAAGCCTTCGACGTAACCCACGACCTACTACTGTGCTTAATGAATTTGCACTTGCTAATAACTCCACAAATATCCACAGAACAACACACCAAATAATAATTTTTAACATATTGATCATTATATTGTTGGATTAATTAAGTATAGTTAACATAATTGAATAGTTAATTGTGTAATTAATTGTCTCATCAAAATCTTCATTAAACTTACAAGTTCAAGAATCTTCCCCTTTTTGATGAGGACAATCATGCATAATTACCTCTTCTTCAATTAAACATACTTCCACTCAATTATGCATTTAAATTTAGAGGAATTTTTAAATTTGATTCAAAGACTTGATGCTTAATTCTAGGGAAATGTGAACTATACTTAAATCATTTTCCTCCCCTTTGTATTAATCAAAAACATGTTTCATGCATGTTAATTGTGCATACAACTTATCTCTCTCACTTTGGACTCATAAAAAAAAAAAATTCAACAACACAAGTTGCATCACTCAATGAAGACTTCACACTTTTCATTCAACATTATCATTATTTATAGTTTTGATTTCAAGATCTAGCAAGTCATTTTCAATTGCTAATTTTTCATTGATCTTGCTTATCTCATCATTTTCAGTTTTTAGCTTCTTACACATATTATTTTTCTTATAATTTTCCAATTTCAGACTATTTATTTCTACATGCAATTTTTTCATTTTCTATTTTAATCTCTTCATACTTGGTTTGAAAATTTTCTATTTTTTTCCTACTTTTATCATTAGAGATTTAAGCATGTTGTTCTTTTATTCTACTTTAATTAGCTTACAGCATACTTTATCATACATGGCATACAACTCATCATAAGAAGGAAAAGAGGGAGAAGTTATCGTATTGTCTAGTACCATGAAGCACACATTCTTATTAGAGTCACTTGATTCATCATCACTCCAAGTGTCGATGAGTACTTCTTTTCTTGATCCTCTTGATGCCTTCCTAAGTGGACAGTACTGTTGGATGTGTCCAGGTTTGTGACATTTGTAGCAAGTTATCACATTCTTCTTTTTGCATCTAGATGAGCTATTGTCATCTCCACTCTCTTTTACTTGTTGCTGGATCTCATGAACTTCTAAAGCTTCTTAGCCATCCATACAAGTTCGTCATTTTCATCATCATCATCATCGTTGTGTAGCTTTTGGAGTAATAGCCTTTTTGTTTACTTCTTCCCCTTGCTTTTGATGAGCACATGCGTTTTGAGTGCTCCAAGGAGTTCTCATTTGCTCATAGCACTTAAATCTCATGCTTTTTCTATGGCAGTTCTTTTTGCTTCTCAATCCTTGGGTAGTGACCTGAGAAGTTTAAAATTTATTTTCAAGTTAGTAAAATTCTTTCGAAGTACACTTAAGGGATTATAATGTTAATGAATCTATTACGATTCTCATCTATAGATTCATTTGGAAGCATTTGAAATTTTCAAACTATCCACATAAAAGACTTATTTTTGTGTCTTTAACTTAAGAATTTCCTTCATAAGTCTTTTCTATCTCATCCCATATTTTTTAGCTGATTTGCATGTACAAATTCTATTAATGTCACTTTCATTTAGTCCACAATGCAATATGTTCATAGCAATTTCATTTAAATTTAATCTTTACTAGTCATCTTCGTTGTAATCTATTTCTTCTTTTCCTTCTATAGTTAAAGGTTCATTTTCTATAACATTCCATATCAAACTATTTTGAGCTTTTATAAAAAAATTTCATTATACACTTTCAATATGGGTAGTTACCCCCACTTAGAAGCAATGGTCTATTGATAGCTTACCTCTCTAGAAACACCTACTGCATATGATGCCATGGTCTTTACTCTATATGCGATAAAGCATAGAAATTATAGAGACGAGGCTCTGATACC
This sequence comes from Combretum micranthum, assembly GCA_024138025.1. Classification (NCBI taxonomy): domain Eukaryota; kingdom Viridiplantae; phylum Streptophyta; class Magnoliopsida; order Myrtales; family Combretaceae; genus Combretum; species Combretum micranthum. The sequence continues at coordinate 316,635 of JAMXBD010001410.1, read as the reverse complement.
AAGTGAAAATGTGAAAATGTACTAGAAAATATTCAAGAAGAGGGGGGTAGGGGGGGTAGGGGTGGTGTGTGTGAATTGAGTATTTGTCTAAAAAGCACAATCACTTAATTTTAATGCAACACATTAAAATTAACTTTAATAGCAACGGATAATATAATAAAAAATTGTAATATGAAATAAAAAGAGATAGAGATAGAAATTTTGAGTTTAGATTTAACGTGGAGCTGGCCTACTTTCTACTTCCCATGGTCACTAATGTCTCCAACCAAAGACTTCATAATTACTTTATTAATCATCAATTAAACACGCTCAAGTTGAGCAATACACCACTTTTACAATACTTGAGAAATAAAATATTTCCTTTCTCTCTCTAGCTGCTCAATGATAAATAGCAGATATAAGAACATAGTATAGAATATTTTTCTACCCTTTCCTAGTATTTACAAGTTAATGAATAAGAGAACAAGAAAATTAATGATTTATCTACTCGCAAATAAAATCTCTTGTCAATTGAATCTCTCAAGAACAGAGTATTTGTAGCCTTCAAAAGTTTAAATGTTCGTTACAGATAACGTCTTTAAGTCACCAAGCATTAAATGCCCTTCAATGCCTGTTTTTGCCACATTGGCTCATGCTTTTAAACTGTCTCACCTTAAATCTTGTTGCACCCATATTTTAGTACTTGACCAAGTCTTTGCTCACGTGGACTCCATTGGGCCTCGAATTCAAACTTGTTGCATCTCAGGCTTGTCTCTACCTAGACTCAACTCGTCTTGGTTTTGACCCTCGATCAAAGTTGTGTGTGTTTGAGCTTGTCAAGTGTTAGTCTTGATCTTGTCACGCCCTAACTAATTAACATGTCGAGCCCTCCATGTGACCCTCGACCAAGGTTGTGCATCTTTAATTTGTTGAGCTTTAGCCTTTGAGCTTGTCGCGCCTTGAGGAGTAGACTCGTTGAGCCCTTAACATGACCCTCGACTAATGACTCTACACTTTTGGGCTTGTCGAGCTTTGGTCTTGAATTTGTCACACCTTAACTATGGACTCGTAGAGCCCTCGAGATAACTCGCAACCATTGATGTGCTTAATGAATTTGCACCTACTAATACCTGTACAAATCGCTATAGAACTGCACACATAAAATATATATTTTCTAACATATTGATCATTATGTTTGATAAATAAGTATAGTTTAACACAATTGAATAGTTAATTGTACAACTAATTATCTCATCAAAATCCTCATTGAATATACAAATTCAACATATATTTGTGTCATATAATCACAACAAACTACTTCAACAACTTCATCCCATAGAGTAGTGTGGAAAACAAACATACATATAGCAACAAGTTTTATATCGCCACTCAATTAATAGATTTTATTTTAGGTTGCTAAGATTGGCGAAGAAAATGCCAAATAACAAACCTTAAAAATATATTTATCTTTATCACATTTGCTCCGTTGGTTGTATTCTATATATTGATAATTAACCTTCTTTATTTGTTTATTTAAGCTTTATGGATAAACTTACATATAGTCAAATTTTTGTTTCTACTTTCTTTTTTCTTTCTTTCTCTATGTCTTGTTTTGTTAGTAAGCTTTTCTTTTTTAGTTTGTTATTTGGGGAAATTATGAATTATCTCCCTAAACTTTTATTTGTGAATTCACTTCTTGAACTTTCGAAGTGAACTTTTTAATCATTTAAAATTTTCAAAAATTGGCATAATTACTACACTTAACATTTTTCGCTAAAATAAAATAAAGAGTTACAAAATATCTTATCAAACTTTTAGCTATGTATAGATTTACCCCTAAAATTTTATCTATGTATGGATTTATTATCCTAAATTCAATAAGAAATATTAACTATATTTAATTATGTCAATTTTTAAAATTTTAAGGTTCATTCGCTCATTTTGAAAGTTGAGGGTTAAATCCTCACCTTAGTAAAAATTTAAGGGGATAATTTGCAAATTCCCCTTGTTTTTTTGATATTATAATAAAGAAATTGCTAACTATTTTCCCCTTAGGTCTTTTTGGTTAAATCAAACCAACTCTATGTAAACAAGATAAATTCAACCATGATAGAAATGCACATATCAGTTGTATAACTTGTTTTGATTAGTAAAAATAGCTAGTATATATATAATAATTTTAGAAGGAATCCCACTTTTAACTTAGCAAAAATTTTTCAACAAAGTGCATAATACAACAATAATTTGTAAAATGCCATATCAATGCTCATTAATTGTTATAAGTAAATTCCATAGTAGAAGAAAATGATAGTCTAATACGGTGATGGAACTTATTGTTTTGGTATTTAAACATGGTTTAATATTGTTTGGTTCATATTGATATGAATATTCAAAAGAGATCACACAGGAGACCTATATGTTTAGAAGATTATAGCAGTATTTGAGAGTATATGGACTTAAGCATACCAAATTAAGACTCATGCGTACTAGCCAAGGTCTAGTTATAAAATAATTGAATTAACAGTCAATTAGAGAGCAGCTAGAACTTTTACCACATTGTGGACTCTCTCTTCTCATCCCTATTCCTTCTAGGAGTTGGCTGGGGCTTGAACACCATTTAGGAAGAAGATAAGGAAGAGAGGTGTACCTTGGATGCAGCTGCAATACCCACGAGACAAGACAAGTGATTGAGGTTTGTTTTTCTTTTTGATGTTGTTTCATAATACCTTGTTGGACTCTTAATTTTGTCTTGGACTTGTTATACATGGACTAGACTTTATCAAGTGGGCTTAAGAAATTGTTTGTTAATAAAGATTCATTTCTGAGCTGTGAATTATTATCATTTGGTGCTTTCATTGTATTTTTCGATGACATTCTGGTGCACAGTAAATCTTTAGAGGAGCAATTAGAACATTTGGCAACAATATTACATTGTTTAAGGAGCATGAATTCTATGTAAAAAAGTGCAAGTGCTCTTTTATTGAGTCATCAATTGAATACTTGGGACATTTGATCACTAGTGAAGGTGTGAAACCTATTGAAGCCATAAAGAACTAGCTAGCACCTACAAGTGCCAAATAGCTTAGATGATTTTTAGGATTATTGGGCTACTATAGGCATTTTGTTAGAGGATATGCCAATATAGCTGCACCTCTTATAAATTTGTTGAGAAAGGATGCTTTTGTATGGTGAACTAAAACTCAGCAAGCTTTTAAGCTTTTGAAATCAGCTTTGATGACAACACCGATTTTAACATTTCTTAATTTTCAAGAAGCATATACTATTGAAACTGATGCATTGAGACTAGGATTTGGTGCAGTTTTGCATCAAGGCAATCAACTTATTACTTTTTTCAGCAAAAAGTCAAGTTTAAAGTTACAAAAAGCAGGTGCTTAGGTGCATGAGCTAGTGGCAATTGTGGAAGTAGAAAAAAAATGGAGACATTACTTATTGGGACAACATTTCATTATCCATACGGATTAGAAGAGCCTTAAAGAAATTATGTCCTAAATAATTCAAACTTTAGAACAACAACAACATCTAGTTAAGTTCCTTACGTATGATTGTGAGATACAATATAAGTTAAGGAAAGAGAATCAAGTTGCCAATGCATTATCTCGCATACATCAGTTAGAAACAACTTGTTTGGCTATTATTGTTCCATCTTTTGACTTCATTACTGAACTAAAATTTTTGTTTCAGAATGATATTACTTGTCATGAATTGTGGCAAAATTGTGTAGATGGGAAGCAGCTAAAGTAACCTTTGAGCAAAGCATATGGTTTACTTTATTTAGGGAGTAGCTTGTTTCTAGTTCCTAAGTGTCGCATTATTCCAACATTAATATCTCATCTTCATAGTTCTCTATTAGAGGACATACGGGCATATTGAAGACATTCAAGCATCTAAGTTTATCTTTCTTTTGGGAGGGCATGTGATTAGTTATTTTGGATTTCATGAAGAAGTGTGGTGTGTGTCAACAAACTAAATATTTGACCACATCCCCATCTAGACTTCTTTAGTCTTTAGATTTACCTCACAAACTATTTGAGGAGGTAACTATGGACTTCATTGGATTACTTAACACAAAAGGGAATTTAGTGATTTTGGTAGTAGTAGATCGGTTGACAAAATACTCTCACTTTGGATGTCTCTCAACTAGTTACACAATAGCTAAGGTTGTTATATAGTGGTTAAGGTACATGGGATTCCCTCTCGGATTATCTCAAATAGAGATAAGTTTTTGTTTGTAATTTTTGGAGAGAATTATTTGCTTTGAGTGGAACAAAATTGAAGATGAGCACTAAATACCACCCTTAAACAAATGGTCAATCAAAGTAGTCAACAGGTGTCTAAAGCAGTATCTACAAGCATATGTAATGGATTGTCCAACTTAGTAGCCTCATTTTTTGCCTTGGGTAGAGTATTGTTTTAATACAAGTTATCATACCAGTGCACCAATGTCACCATTTGAGGCTTTATATGGGAGATAACCTCATAAAATGATAGATTATGTTTTTGGCACAAGTTTAGTTGAAGCTGTGGATACTGAGCTAAAACAAAGAGATGGTATTTTAGAGGAGTTATGGGCTAATTCGTCTCAGGCTCAATTGTATGTGAAAAATTTTGCAGGCCAACATAGAACTAAAAAGAGCTTTAAGTGTGTGATTTTGTTTATGTAAAGCTCCAGCCTTATAAGCAACATTTAGTGGCACACAAAAGGAGTTATAAGCTGTCCCAAAGATTTTATTGTCCATATCACATTACTGCTAAGTATGGATTAGTAGCATATAATTAGAGTTACCACAGGGATGCAAAATTCATTCTATATTTCATGTTTATTTGCTTAAATAAACATTAAGATAGAATTTAGAGTAGGTTTCTTTGCAAAATGATTGTATTGAAAATCATCCTGTGTTGAAACCAATGGCAATATTGGGAACTCAATATATTATACAATAAGGGACAGTGATCAAACAAGTTTTGATAAAATGGGATTCATTGTTACTAGAGGATGATACTTGGGTTACTCTAAACACATTTAGACAAACTTATCTTGAGTTTCACCTTGAGGACAAGGTGAGTTTTGAATCAAATAGTGATATGAATATTCAAAAGAGGTCACATAAGAGATCTAAATATTTGGAGGATTACAACAGTATTTGAGAGTATATAGACTTAAGCACACCAAATTAAGACTTGTGCATAATTAACAGTTAATAAGATGATATAAATATAGAGATTTCTCAACAAGAGAGTAGCTAGAACTTTTACCACATTATAGACTCTATCTTCTCATCCCTACTCCGAGGAGCTAGCTGAGGCTCAAACATCATTTGGGAAGAAGATAAGGAAGAAAGGTATACCTTGGATGAGCCTACAATACCCATGAGAAAATAAAAGTTATGGAGGTTCGTTTTTACTTTGATGTTGTTTCATAATACCTTGTTGGACTCTTAATTTTGTCTTGGACTTATTGTACACATATTGGACTTTATTAAGTAGGCTTGGAAAAGTGTTTGTTAATAAAGATTCATTAATGAGCTGTGAATTTTTTGGTGAAAACAAGACTTCATTAATCAAAGTTAAGCGGTAACATACAAACATAGTCTCCAAAAAGTAAAAATAAAGCATCAGCCTTAAGTGATAGCGGGCCGGTATCCGATAGTGTCCGTAAATCTACCAGAGCAATTAGACCTATATAAGACGTCTTTAACTTTTGGAGAAAGAGTAGAGAAAATACAATTGGAAATAAAAGTGGTCAAGCTGAAGTCTTGATCTATAGTTGTAAATCCTTTAGCTAAATCATGTGCCAAAGAGTTTTCTTCTCTCGTCGTCCAAGACAAGCAGACTTATGGGATTTTTTGGATCGGTTGCCGATAAGTCAGTATAAAATTTGGTAAAAATCTATTTTGATATTGGCAGACTTAATCAGATGTACTGGATCAAGAGAATCTGTTTCTAAAAGGATCATCTAATCTTAAAGAGTTGCTGCTTGACAAATACTCTAGAAAATGCCCCAACATTCTTCTTCCAAATGGGAGCTTGCACTAATTTTCCCCCTGAATCCTCCTTTTCATAACCCATTTCTATCAAGTAGACATCCGGCTATATAGGTTTATTTCCTTTCTAGAATAAAGGAAGCATCAACATTGAGCTTTAAAGACACCTTCTCCGGTATGGTCCACTAGGTTCCATAAGAATTATCCGCTTGCATTTAGAATCTTAGGACAACGTAGAATTTATTCCCATTAAATCAAACAATTAGGACTGCAAACGAGTCAGGTCGAGTCAGGCTTTTACCAGCTCAAGCTCGGTTCGACTCATTTAAAAATTAATGGGCTCAGACCGAGCCGAGCTTTTAACGAGCTTGAAATACCCAAGCTCGAGCTCAAGCCCATTAAGTATTCTCGAACCTGAGCTTCGCTCGTTAGGCTTGTTTTAGTTTGGATGTGATGATGCGGCAGCTGTTGATGTTGGAACCTTGAGGTGGGCAGTGCAACAGATGGAGTTGGCTTGGTAACGCTTGTGTGGCCTCAGTTGGAACTGGTAGGAGTTGTTATGTTCGTAGTTGTGTTAGGGGTTTTTTTTTTTTTGTGGAGTGGTTTAGTTTGTTATGTTCTGGTGTGTGTTGGTGATGGTGTTTGGGTGTGTCGTGATTTGTGTGTTGGTATGAAGGATTGCTTATGGTGTGTTTTGGTGATTGTTGGAGTTTCTGGTTATTGGAGGTGGTGGTTGTTGCCAACAACATGTGAATGAGGTGGGCTCTTGGCGTGATACGGTTGTTGAAGGTGGTGGATGGTGGTCTATGGTTACAATTTATATTGGTATTATTATAAGTGGTGGCAGATTCGAACTATTATTGGTTTGGTGTGGGTTTAAGTGGCGTTGGTGTGGTTGTGGATGGGTGAAGGCGGTGACTATGGCGATTGGCTAGGGTGGTGTTTTGTGTGGCTTTGGCGTACCTTCAGTTGGAGATGACCGGCCACAAAAAAAAAAAAAGCTGGAGACAATAGTGAGATGAGAGAGAAAGTAAGGGGGCTGAGATTACATTGAAGTTCGCTAGAGAGAGAAGAGTGAGAGAGAGTAGGAGAAAGTCAGTGAGCTACATTAAGAAACCCATAATAAATGTTTATTAAATTAAAAAATAAAAACAAAACAAAGCGAAAAAAGAAGCCATCAACATGACAAGACCCAAAAAAAGACATACTTTTCTTTTTCTATTGAGTCCAACCATAAATATAGTATTGATTTAACATTTCTTTTAAATTTACAAACACGCACTACTAAGATATGTGAGAAAATTAAATATAATAGAATATTAAAAATTCAAGAAATAAAACAGTTGAGGAATCAAACTATATATAAAACTAACTGATGATTTACGAAAAGAAAAAAATCATGTACAAACAATTTTAAAAATGGTGAAAAAAAGAGGAAATGATTTATTAATATATCCTCTGTCTATTTTAATTGTTTTATCACTTAAATTATTCTAGGTGCCTATCTTCTAGTTTATGTTAAAGATAAACCAATCATGTGTGATGAGAAATATAAACAAATAAAAAATTATAATATATACACAATTAAGTTTATATATTTTTTTTCAATAGAATTAGCATTTATATTTGGCTTTGTAACATTTTTTTTAAACATAGGTTTGTCTTATGCTCTGGGAAAAGGAATAAAATATTAATATTTTTAAAATTAAATACGAAAATACCATCGGGAAAAAATTATTCCCGATTTTAGGCAACATGGCCTCATCTCTTGAAGAGACGAGGTCATAAGTGTCTGACCTCGTCTCTTCAAGAGACGAGGTCTCATTCCATAATGACCTCGTCTCTCGAAGAGACGAGGTTGCATTGCATGGACTTCGTCTCTTTATGAGACGAGTTCAGCCATATGTGACTTTGTCTCTTGGAGAGACGAGGTCAGGATCTTCCTCCACAAACTTCACTTTATTACTTGAGAAACCCAAAAAATTACATATAAAACCTGTCAAGTAGAAATATAAATAGCTATACGAGCATTAACCATGCTCCACCGTGGTTAAAGGACAAAGAAACTGTAGTATCCCAAACCCAATCCAAATACAACACAGCTATAACACCATTCCACATAAACACACATTCTCATTCCCAATCCGAATCATTCAATCACAGCGGTATTGTGATTGTTTCTCAGCACAGTACAATCAAAATATGGGAATTTGTAGACTCGTAATACATTAATATAAATGAAATTATGATTGATTGTTCCCTTAAAATGTACAAGAGAAAAGGAGTACAATCTACATACAAGAATAATACCAAAAAGTAAGAAACTATATACAACAATCAAAATAAAAAAAATCTATCCTCTACTACTGTTGCTGATATGTGTCCCCCCTCCCTTGTCCTCGGCCTCTACCTTGCCTCACGTACGTCCAGGGTAACGGGATACGCAGATGAAGATGCTGTGTAGATGGAACAGTCTCTGTAACTGCAGCATCCTCATCTCCAGTAGCAGCACTATACTAATGGAATGGGACAGGGTCTGTCTCAACCTGTGTGAGACCCTCCCCCATATCATGTGATAGCGATGGTCGTCTCTTCTGTGGAGCCAAGGGAGTATGGAACTCAGTGTATGATGGGTCTGGCATGGGGGTGTCTCCCATATAGTAAGATATCGATGACGGGCCAGCCTTGACCTGAATAAGCCGAGAAGGGCCACCCTCATCAAGTGAAGGTAGATCGGATGGCTTAAGCTCATCTCTGATCTGAATACCTGGTGCTCGAGATCGTCCCCGACCCTGCCCCCATCCCCGCCCACGCTTCTCTCTAGGAGGTTGTCGTCTCTGTACGGTATGAGACTGTGGGTCACCCTGTGCTGCTGCTGATGGTGGAGCTGGTGGCACTGGATCATTAAAGTTCAACCCCATAAATTCTTCCACCACACGACAGACATCTCGTGCAGTGGATTGGAGTGTGCTCTAGGGGCATGTTTGGGATGCTATATATGAAATTAGCCTGCGAGTAATAAAAAAAATTATATTGGTGAGTAGCTGCCAAGTCAGCACATGTCCATATAAAGCTTATAGAGACAGTGATCTTACCATGTATCGTATGATAGCTCCTGTGCGACCGATCCAGCATCGGGTAATCGCATGATACCACTGGAAGTAATCATCAGATGTCCCAGCAAGCAAATCTGGCAGCTCAACTATACAATCACGCCGAACATCCCACTCAGCTATCCACCTGACGTGCTCGACCTGCCAGTTCCACTCGGAACGTCCTCTCATGTCAATCTCATGGAGGGGTCTCATGTAGACAGGGGGGCTGGAATGCCATAGAAGCCACCATACTGTCTAAGCACTTTGTCAGGGTAGTAGTGCTCAACTAGGTAGAAGCAAACCAGTGGGACCCGTGTACGCCAAACATCGTTACCCGCTAAGCAGTATGGAGGCAGGAAGGGCAAGATCGAACTATAGGGGTCCCACACCACCTGATGCAGTAGGAAAAGTGAAATATTGCGTAAATAAACAATCGAACTATAGCAATTTAAGATTACAAGACAGTGGAAATCAATTGAGGTATAGGAGGGAATGGATATCATACCTGATGCGCCGTCTATCGATCAACAGAGAGTACTCAATCAGCAGATGTCGATACTCGGGTCACGTCAAAAGTCGCACCCAATGGCTGATGTGAGTGGGCGACCCGTGGTAATTGATGTGTGCAGTCGACGAACTGGGGCAATGTAGGGGAAGTGCTCCCATGCCCATATCTGCAGGATAACTAACGGTCCTGCCATGTCCCCTATGTCAACGTGGGAAGCCAAGCATAGCTGCCTGTATAGCCAAGCTAAACAGGTTGCTCCCACGCGTGCTACCCGGTCGTCTCAAAGTCTCGGAGCAGCTGGAGGTACATAAGATGGACGTAATAGAGGACTTGTCTAAGACAATAAATCCCCAGCAGCAGTAAAATGTACACCCTAGCGTGGCGTCTGATCATCAGATCATTGGCAAAATCAAGTAGGTCGGTGTGTGGCTATCCAACCACGACATCTTCAGGCGACCACCATCCATATCAATGCCGGGCTCGGGCCGCAGTCCTAGTAACTCTTCGCATAAATCAGGCCAATCCAGCATAGCCATGTCCATAACTGCCAATCCATCTACGGGAAGGCCCGTAAGGACAGCAACATCCTGTAAGGTCACAGACCACTCACCCGTGGTCATGCGACCAAAGCTGTGAAGATGCCAATCTAGCTGAATGAAAGGCATCTGGGCCGCTCCTATGAACCTGTTTGAGACAAGATTGGCACCAGTCGGTCGTCAACCTCTGTAGGTACGCCAGCTAGCCGACTGTCGCCTCTCTGCGCCGACAATGCAATACCTCATGCTCCTACAGTAAAGTTATCACATTTATTTAAAGACAATATCACCTTAACCATCAAATCTGCAATCACTGAAATACATAAATGAACTAACTTATCCATCCCAGGCTAGAATCGACCTATGTACAGGCTGCTGGGTGAGTAATGAGCTATTCGCTCAGTCCTGGATCCATCTATGAAGGAAAAATAAAGAGATGTTATAGTCGACATATGTTGACTAAAAACAAGCATAGCAAACATATGTTAAATCATGACTCATTAGGGCAGTAATAAAAACATATGAGAATAAAGAATTACCACTACGAATCGACTGCCCCGTAACTAGTCTACCCACTGATCCCGCATTTGGACAACTCCTTATGTTGTGACCTTGCTGCCCACAACAATCGCATGAATAACCTCGGGGGCCCTCTCAAATGTCTATCTCATTCTGGAATCGTTTCTCCCTAGGCCGACTCCTTTTTCTAATAAGTCCTGGATTAAGGTGCTACTTTGCTAAGTCCAAATGAATTCAATTTGCCTTATCGATTGCAGGAATGAAGGAACGACCATACACTCTTAGTTGGTGGTCCCACCTGTACTACTGTCCTATGTAGGCAACACAATCCATGTGCATTGTGCCCATCACTGCCATCACATGTGAGCATGAAATTCTGTATGTCTGCCATTTGTTACACGTACATCTACATGATCTTAACTCCACTTTTTTTATGTAGTCCCCCTTCTTACCATACATTGTTGGACGTGGTGCAGTTATAACCTCGTATATCCGGTCTTGGTAATCGAAATATGTAACTCTATGGGAACTGGATATGTTGTTCCATCTCTCAAACTTCTTCGTAGCGTATTCTGTGAGCAACTTACCCACACTCATGGCATCGTTGGCTTCACGCCTTTGCTTATTAAATATGGAGTTACAATTGTAGAAGATTTTCTTTACCAATGCTGCCACAGGTAAGCACCTGGCATCTTTTATAACTGAATTGTAACTCTCTGCCATGTTTGTTGTGCCTTGGCCAAATCTAACACCTTCATCGTAAGATAAAGTCCACATGCATGGAGGCAACTTGCGAAAATATCGCGCTGTCCAAGGATTGCTTTGAAGTGCTGCATTAAAGTATCCATGAAGCTTTCGACTCTGCACTTGATAGGCAGCTTTTTTTAATATTTTCTTACATTCCTTGCTTTTGGCCTTCAAATTAAAGTTGATGGCAACATGCCGGATACACCAGCGCCAAGGCCACCCCCTAGGCTACACCGCATTCTCACCTTCGACCGCACTCCTGATACCGGCATGTCAGCCCGATATCAAGCAAATGTTGGATCGGTCTTTGATGACGTGTTCCAACACTTTTGCAAGGAACCAACTCCATGTTTCCGCCTTCTCCTCATCCACAAGAACATACGCTAATGGGACTATATGATTTGCCCCATCTACTGCCACAGCAATAAGCAATTTGTGCTTGTACTTGCCATACAAGAAGGTACCATCAACTGTGATCACAGGTCTGCAATGATTTAACATATATAACTTAGTCAGTGAATATCAATTAGCTAAAACAAAATTTAACAATGATTACAATACATACCTGCAGCATTGGAACGCCTCAATGCAAGGACCAAATGCCCAAAAAAGTTTATCTAGGAATACGTGGCCGACGATATTTGAATCTTGAATTTGCCACTCAACCTTTGTTCCTGGATTTGTCTCAGTAATTGTATTAAGTAGATGCGGGAGCTTCACATAAGATGCCTCCCAACTTCCATACACTTGCTCAATGGCCTTTCTTTTTGCCTCACGAATTCTCTTGATATGAACATTATACCCGAACTACTTCAATATATTCGTTTGGAGATCCTTTGCCCTCACATCTGGAGAATTGTGGATCTCCAATATTATGGCCCTGGACAAGCTGGTGGAGTCCAACTGAGAGTGATCCTGTCCAGTGATTTCATCCAAGCAAGTGTGAGGCCCTTCATATTTAGTGATGTGAGACCACCCACCATGTTTCTTATAATTGCCTCTGAGTCTCCACTTATAACCTCTGTTATGGATATCAGTACATTTCACTACCCATGCTCTTGGGTCCGAATTCACTACCTTGAAATTATAATGGTTCGTTATGTGCCACATTTTAACTGCCCATATGAGATGATCTTTGGTCTCAAAACGGATCCCCACCTTGAATTCATCACTGAAGCTCCAATTCCCAGCACTCATTTCCTGCTCATCATCATATGTTGCATAAGCATTACCAACTTTAGCATTGAAAAACGGAACTAGCGCTGAGCTCCCTACTGCATCAACGTTAATAGGAGCAACGAAACGGTCCCAGTTATTTCCCCTTTGTTGTACCTCGGGCAAGGCATATTGTTGTCAAAATACTTTGACATTAACATTTTCATCATCATCATAGTCGTCACCGGATTCACTTGCCGATGAGTCTTACACAGTATCCATATCATCACCACCTACCGATGTAGGTCTACAAAATTCAAAGTGACCTATTTCCACTTGTGCACTGCCTATTGTCTGAACTGGAGTAGAGTTTGAGTCTACCAACCCCTGGCTCCCAATATTTCTATCATTGCCCATTTCCGCTGCAGGTGCCCGTGACAATTCAGTTTTCAATATTTGCACATAAACAGCCACTGAGCCTTCTGTGTATACCAACATCTCTTGTGCCGCATCTTATCGGTCACTGGAATAATATCATAACATAGCGTCCTATCTCCAATAGCTATCCTATGATATAGCTCCACTCGATGTGTACACCTATTTACCTTTAGTTTATTGCAAATAATCTCCACTATCTGCTCATATGTTGAATTCTTACTAATACTGACCATAGCAACAGGCCGCTTATCATAACCAAAACCATCATCCCCTTGCACAATATTATGATGAGTGTACAGTATGAACTTCGCCTCATCCATTTCCTCACAAATCCTGCCATCCCATCAAAATTAGCTTCGATGCATCAAATTCACAAAATCACACTTATGTATTGCATTCCTCGTAATATTTAACATAATTCCTAAAGCTGCACCTCCACTTTCAAAGTTGAAATTTATTTTTTTTAATCTATTCTGCTTTCTTACAAATATTAGTTTTTTTCATCGCATATTTCCATGCCATACCAAAGCGCCATACCAATGCTAAAGTATTAAACACACCCCGTTAACGATAATTGAAGTTATTTTTAATTTTTTTCCCATACTAAAATTCCTAAAATAATTATCCAACAACAACTACTTAGGACATAATTTTTTTCAATGCAAATATTATACATATACATATCTATACAACATACAAGAGGAAAAAAAAAAAAACGTCGGCGTTGGAATCATGCTACAAAAATATTCTAACAATACATACAATTGACATTCAACAATGCAGCATGAATGATTGAAATAAATTACGAAAATACGCGGAAATCTAACCTCAACGTTTGTCGTCGGTGGTTTAGCACAAAATCTCCTCCTTTCGATCCTCCTACCCACGAAATTGCAATACAATCAACTTCGGAGCAATTAATTCAGCCAAATGAGGAACAACTATGGGTAGATTTGACGTCGGCGGCCGCAACAAACGCAATTCTCTCAATTTGGGGATTAGGGTTCCGGCGAGCGCAAGGGGAAATAAGGAAGAAGAAGACACGTGTGGAGTTTATAATCTGCTGACCTCGTCTCTTCAAGAGAAGAGGTTAATCACTAATGACCTCGTCTCTTGAAGAAACGAGGTCACATGCGGTGTAACCTCGTCTCTTCGAGAGACGAGGTCATTATGGAATGAGAGCTCGTCTCTCAAAGAGACGAGGTCAGGCACTTATGACCTCCTCTCTTCAAGAGACGAGGTCATGTTGCCTAAAATCGAGAATAATTTTTTTTCATGATATTTTCGTAATTAATTTTAAAAATATTAATATTTTATTCCTTTTCCCCTTATGCTCCACCAACAAAAGTGAATTAAAAGAAAATAACATTTACAAAAATAAAACCTGTTAATAGCTACCTCAATGGCCATAGGAATGCATGAGCGGATAAAGTCAGACTACTTTAATGACAACCTGTGCCCCAAAATAATAATGACATCGTTTGGTTTCAAGAAAAAATTTACAATAAAATAATCTTGTAATGTACTCTGCAGTCTGCACCCAATTTTTTAAAAGACATCACAATCTTTAAAGTTACTTGCATGGGAAATTGGCAATCGGCACAGTAGCGATCATGTCACAAGCAAATGGCAAGAGAGATAGGAAGACATGCTAAACATGAAACAATAAGTAAATTAGATGGTCAAAATGAAATAATAAGTTATATAATTATAATATTAAATTAATATAAATAATTATATATAATATTATATTAATATATCAAACGAGCCCTTAACGAGCTTGACTTGTGAGCCTACTATTGAGCTTTAAATGAGCTGACTCACGAGCCTAATCCAAAGCTCGAGCTCAGCTCGTTTAGCTAAACGAGCTTCATTTTGAGCTCGAACTCACCTCGTTTAATAATCAAGCTTAAGCCGAGTCGAGCCGAGCCGAGACGAGCTCGAGTAGCTCGACTTACTTACAACCCTATAAACAATATAGAACCAATCATTTCTTATGCTGCCATCATGAAAAATGGTGTCATTTCTTGTCCTCTAGATATACGATAGGGCAAAGCTAAAAACTGTACTCCATGAGGGACCATTTGGACCCATGAATTTGGTTCCAACTTTACTATTTACCTCCAACCATTTCTTTAGGGGTAGAGACAATGTTGAAAGAAAGGAAGGTGATGGGTTTAAGGATCGCCATTTTTCTTTCTTCCACTTGCAGTTCAAAAGTAAATATAGGCTATGTTCTATATGATCACCATAAAGTGGACATAGAAGATCAATTACCATACCTGTAACACCCTAAATATTTAATCATTTGAATTAAATCGATTAAGGCTACCGCCACGTATAATATTCTAAAGTATTACACATTCAGGCTTCCTTAAAAAGATTTTGTTTATGTTAAAAATTGCTACTTAATTTTAGGTTATGAAATCGTTTAATTAGATTTTCAAATAACTGGATTTAGCGGCGAAAATAAATTTTATAAAACAATTTCGAAATAAAAGACATTTCAAAATTTTCACTCTCTCAAGTGGAAAGTTGTTCGATTAAACAAAGCTTTGCAAAAGTTTGATTGCAAAACATGGGGTCCACTATGCCCTTTAAAGAATATAACAAGTTTAATCATTAATCTAGCTCTTAATAATACAAAACAAAAAGAAATAAAATAACTAATCTATATTCACTTTCCTACTCCATTCACTCATCCACAAATCCTCTTTGAATCATTAGAAACGCCAAAAACCCGAGTCAAGCATCATCAACAACATCATTATCAACAACATCATCATCAACAAGAAACACCATCATCATCTTCATCAAATCATCATTAACATCATCATCACCAACATTATTATCATCATCATCCTTAATATATCACCTGGAAAAAAGAACAATAACAACAATAATGCGCCAAAGCTCAGTACACAGTGACACAATCACATGCAGTGTGACACATGACTTAACTAAATACAATGCATCAATCCACAAGTTATTATCTTTCCATTAAAATAAACAAATCAACAATGGAGCACTCACACTCCGAAACAAGCTAATGGGAATCTGGGGGCCTTGAGTAACAATAGCTGCTAAGGGGGTTGATATAGATAGCCCGGATACCTATATCTCCTAAATCTACCCGAAAATATTAGTAATCTCATTTAGGATTAATAGCCGTTACTCAACTTTACTTAACTTAATCCATAATATAAATTAATTCACATGCTCTCAAAAACATTTAATTAAATCATATTATTTCCTCTTAAGAGAAGTAAATGTTACACAATTACTACATTCCGTATCGATTACCTGCTGAGCCATTTAAAAAGAAGTCACAATTGCATCATGGTATAAAGTCATTGCATCATGACAAATAGCCTAAGCGCCTAACTACCGTGTCATTGCATCATGACAGGTTTGCCACTCCCCAGACCGGATACCGATCTTCTACTCCAGGGCAAGAATCGGATTTCAATAGCGGAAAACACAACCAACACTCATCAATTATTAAATCAAGTTTAAGTTCTTAATCCATTTTAGATGCATATCCTAACATCCAACACGCAAGTTACTGCATACCTTAAATATGAAATCTAAACATAGCCTCGGACGGAATTTCAAAAGATAATCTAAAAGATAAATCAAATATCCACTTTTGTTAAGGAAAGAACTCGTATAAAAAACTAAACTAAACTAATCATCTACCTTTCTCAAACTTTGATTAACCCTATTTGATCAGACACAAACTTGGAACCCTGCTATGGCTGCGAAGATCACCCTGCCAAAATACGGATAGTTCTCCTTTGTCTGTCAAAGTATTTCTTTTTTCTTTGATTATAATATTTTATTGCAAAAACATCAATAAAAATTCATATTCCAAAAACACAAAATTCCTAAGCAAATAAACATTTGGAACAACATATTTACTATGTTAATATAAGATTATCCTATCTCATTAACGTAAACCAATTATTAACCATTAAATCCTTTTAACTAAATCCTAGCCAAATTGATTAGAGCTATTCATTTAAGTCATTCACTAAGTGAAGTTGATTAAATTTAGACAATCTAACTCATTTTAGCTTAGTGAAGTTCATTAAGCTAAGTTTGACTTAGATTAATTACTAATTTATTATATATCTAAGATTCATGTTACTTAATCCTAAGTTAGCTTAGACCTAGCCAAATTAATTAACCTTAATCATTTAATTCAAAAACTAAGTCAAAGATGGTTAAACTAAGTCAATCTAATTCATTTTAACTCATTCAAGTCTATTTAATCAAGTTGAACCTAAGTTTGCTAGCTAAGTTCATTTTATAACTAACTTCTATATTTAATCTAATTATTTGTTAAATCTATAAATCTACTTAACTCATGTATAATTACATCAATTAACTCACATAACACATCAAATATCACTTATCTATCTCATTTTAACTTAAAAAGATTTATTTACACTTAACAACAAACATTTAGAAAGCAAAAACAAGTTTTGACTTTGTTTAGGAAAACACAACAGCTGGAAAGAACTAAAATTTAAGCATTGATACTTTTTGAATTATAAATACTAAAAACATGAAAGTTGTATATCTCTTTTTATTCTTTCTAACGCAACTTGAATCACCTCAATCGGAGATTGGATGAAAAAGTTATGGATAATTTACGAATAGGATGCGAAACAGGGAAAAGTACACCACCTAGTACACCACCGTGCTCGAGGCAGTGTAGGGCACTAAAAAGTGACCCGAAAGCAATTTTTCAAGGTTTTATTACCTACACAACCACCTACATGCCCGTGTAAAAGGTAGAGCATAGGTTAAAAAAGTGATCCGAAGCTTATTTTGATCAGCACAAGCTCGTATACACCCGTGTACAAGGTAGTTATGATTTGGAAAAATATTTTTACAACAATTCACTCATTTGCCATATTTCATTTACACAATATATCAACTTTTACATGTTCTAATACAACTTAAACATCATAAAAACTTCATATAACATATTATACACTTCAAACAACATCAAAAGCACAAATTCCCCTCATCATATACATCAAATATCAAATCATTCCAATAAGCCCCAACTTCATTATTCATCATCTTTTTCATCACAATCCCAACCTCCAACATACAATCAACCAAGAATTACATATGTAAACAACACTTTGAACCCATTTCTAACATCTATATATCATTTAAATTCAAAATCATAAACAAAACAACATGTAACAAATCTACTTAACTTTTAAGGAACATGAATTCCTCTTCTTTCTTAGTGTGGGGCTTCCTCTATCATGATTTGTTCTTTCTAACTTTGATTCCTACTTTTAATCCTCTTGAACTTGAGAATTGGAGAAGAGAAAGGGAAAAGAAGAAGAAGAAGAAGCTAAAGAGAGAAAGAAAGAAAGATACGAAAGAAAGAAATGAGAAAGAAAAAGGTAAAGGCAGCAACAAAAGAATTTAAAAGGAGTAAGATTAAATATTTAGGATATTTTAGAATTTAGGTATAGGGTTAGAACTATCAGATCAATATCTATAGTTCTAGTAGTTCTAGAAGTATTTAAAAGATAGTTTCTGAACCAATAAGTTCTAAATTTAGAACTCTAAATAAGAACTTAATTTAAGAATTTATTTTAGATTAAAGGGTATTTAATTTGAATTCAGGTATAAGAACTGATATTTTTATATAAGCAAATGAACTCAAATTTTGTAAAGATTTATGAATTAGTGTTTAGACTAAAAATCAAGAGTTTATAAATCCTCTAAATATTTTAATGACTTGTTTAGAGAATTTAGATTTCAAATCTCAAATTTGACTTAGTTAATTATTAATCTACTTATGTCAACTTGTCTAATTTTATCCCATAATTCATTTAACTTATCCAAATCTATCTAAACTCAATTTCTAATATATATAAAGATTTGAGTCATTTCAATACCACATCTCAATAACCGTTGTCTTGTTGGGATACAATCCTTCCAACATCTCAAAAGGAAAAACTAGATTTTAGGATATATTTTAGTATTCCAAATCCTGGCCTCGGATTCGATGCACATATCTAATTGTCAAGAAAAACTCTGTATAGGCTGTACTCACGTATGTCTTTTTTTTTTTAATTAATTTCTCTAGTTTTGGTTCTTATTTGGCTATATCTAGACATTAGTGTTTGAACAAAATATTTATATTGTTTGCTTGGGAAAAGGAATAAAATATTAATATTTTAAAATTAATTAAGAGTATACCATCAGAAAAAAATTATTCCCAATTTTAGGCAATATGGCCTCGTCTCTTGAAGAGACGAGGTTATAAGTGCCTGACTTCGTCTCTTCGAGAGACGAGGTCTCATTCCATAATGACATCGTCTCTCGAAGAGAGAAGGACGAGGTCATTAGTGATTAACCTCGTCTCTTGAAGAGACGAGGTCAGCGGATCATAAACTTCGCGCGCATCTTCTTCTTCCCTATTTCTCCTTGCGCTCGCTGGTTTAAACCCCCGAAAATATCATAATTCTTAAAAGTGATCCTAGAAGTCTAAGTATCAAAATTTAAATCCCAACAAAATCGACTCAAGATAAAAACCAAATTCTAGATCGAGTCAAAACACTGGAAACGAAACCCTAAAAATCAAGTCAAGTTAAAACTTAATTCCAAATAAGATCAAAAACGATTTTTTCTGAATCTTGAGAAAACGAGAACCCTTGAAACAAAATATAAAGTCCAACTGCCGGTATAATCAACGTCCGTACGCCAATTAAATCATCTACCCAATTCCTAAAACACTAATCAAAACGATAGATCCAAATACCGCTTAACAACGAAATGATCAAATCTTAAATCCTTCGGTAAAATTTTAGAATCACAATTTTCAATTTTCACCAAAAGTCAAACTGAGTCAACTCATAACCCTGGACTCAGTTAAACGATTTCGAGAACAAAAAAATATTAAATAATCACAAATAAAATAAGATAAACCATAGATATCGAGCTAAAATATAAAACGATCAAAACTCGAAAATTATACGATCTTACGAACATCTCGACGAAACCAGAAGTCAAACCGGAACCCTAAGGTCAATAAAGCCTATAACGAACCCTAGTGTTTAAAATCCGACAATCCCATGTTTTCGAACCCTAGAAAACGAAATTTAGCCAATAGCTTAAAATAGTTCGTAATAATATAGGGTAACATAAAAATATCAGATTCACGAATTTCGAGTGTCCTTCGGACTCAATCTGGATTAGTGCTCGAAAAGCGTGTCTCGGAGCTCGGAATATTAAAAATACTCCATTTATACCAATAGACTCGTAAAAATATAAGGATTCCAAAAATATCAGTTTTAGAATTTTTCGGTAGTAAAAATTACAGATATTGCATTATTACACGTATTTTTATTACTATCGGTACTTTAATTGTCTAGTCTACTATTCATAGTACTTTTCTACTATTCATTACTATTTCACTATCTCTACTTTTTCTTATACCTATTTCTTACTACCTACATACCTATTTTCTTACTTTTTAGATTTCCAATATACTTTATATCAAATCATATCTTACAAATTAATTAATTTCTTACAAAATACACACAAATCAACACTCTCTCTCCCTTCTCTTCTTAAGGCCGGCGCTACCCCCCTTACTCCCTCTCAATTATTTTTTTCTTTTTCAATTTATTTTATTACATCTAAAATTCACTCCAAAAATTCTATAAATACCCCCTTCCTCTTTCACTCTTTCACACCATTCATTTCACTACCAAAACTCTCTCAAAATCTCTCCACAAATCTTCTCTCCAAGAATTCTCTCTACCAAAACTCTCTTAAACCAATTCCTCACAAAAACTATTCCTTATACATAAACTATCTACCACATATCACTACTCCCATAATACTCATTTCATCTACCACCTTCATACCACTTACACACTTTAGGTAAATATTTCTTCCAACTAATATTCACTCATGTCATGTAACTTAACATGACTATGGTGTTGTTTTAAAACTCATATGAGTAGTAAAAGCAACAACATGTTCATGTTTTGTTCTTGTACATAAGCTTCCTATTTTATTATGTTGTTAATATTATTATTATTAATTGCTTCTAATCTAACTTATATTATGTATATTATTTACTTTCTAGTCTTAGACTTATCCATATCAAGTCAAAACAATCTTTTATTTATTTTCTCTAATCTTTCGAGACTAGTCCATTCTTAGTCCCGGGATGCCTTGATGAAACTAAGGCTCCAATACTTGACCGGGATTTCTTGATGAAGCTAAGGTTCCCAATGCTTGATATTTTCTTGCTTATTATTTGTTTCTAGTATTTTCTTATGTTCTTATTATTTTATATGCTCATGATACTTGCATCTACATAATGTTAATGTCTCAACTAATTTAAAAATAGAATTTTATTAAAAGAACTTGAAGCTAAATTTTCTATTATGTGACTTGTCACAAAACAATGAAGTTATTATCAAGCAACATAGAAATAGAATAATACAAGTTTTCTCAAAGTTTTCTTAAGTATCAAAGATAGTTTTATCAAGAAAACGTAAGAAATAAATATTTTCATTTTACATTATGGGAACCTAAGTTCTAGTAAATTAATTGGTTAGTTTTCAAAGTCCTTACAAAAAGCTTAAGGATTAAACTCTTTTGAATTCCACAACCAAAACCAAGAAACAACTAATTTTCAAAGTTAAGATAAAATCAACTCATAAAGTTAAGTATCCACTTAGGAAACTAATGATTTTTAAGTTCCTAAAGAAGAGACTTGTTTTCAAATAATATAAGCAAGATAAGATTAGAAACAAATGATTTTTAGCAATAAAGAGAATTCTTTTCAAAGGAAATAAAAAACAAGTTTAGAAAATAAAAACTTACATTTTAAAATAATAAATATAAGAAGACAAGACTCATTTTCTAAAACCATCTTAAAAACAAAATTATAAAAAGGTTTTCAACAACCTAAATATACTTTTGATAAAATTGACCTTTTATCACTAAAAGTAAAATTTATGAAAGACCAAGGTTAAAGAAAAATTTACTTGTTTTGGAAAAAGGAATGAATGAAATAAAATAAGAATATACTTATTTATAATGAAAATATAAAGTTTTTTCCAAATACTTAAAAAGGAATTTATCAAGATAAGTTTTAATACTTTAAAAAGAATTGTTTTATGAAATAAATTGTTGAGACATTACCATTAGAAATTTTGCATATAAAGTGAGCTTATCTATATACCCAAAGTATTTATCAAATATATGTTCATAATTATAAATATATATATATATTGTTACAAAATGATTTTTCTTTAAAATAAAGTTGAGTTAGGAAACGGATATGTAAAAGCTTAAAAAAATTCCTTTCAAATCTGTACCCAATGTTTTCAGAACCCAAATGACCTTATATGACTAAGATAACCTTAGAAATGGATAAATCTTTTCGAATAGATAGAAAACGGTATATTATATGCGGAATTCCGAGTTAAAATGAGCAAGTTATGGTTATTTTAAGTTGGAATTTCCTCTTATACGATTTTACCGCGATTTTAAAGTTTAGAATCTCCAAATATAGAAATTTTATGAAAGACTTATCGCTGGTATTTCTTTTGTTTAGGTGATGAAGGATACGAGAATACCCTACCCGAGGATTACTACGACTAAGAAAATAGCGAAATGGAAGAGTGAGTTATTCCTCCTAATTCGTTACCTTGCTTGTGCTTGTAAAGTAGTAGCATTAGTATACTAGGAAAAGATAAAAATGGATATATATATATATTATATTTGGGAGAATTCGGGATTATGTGTATATATATGTGATTCTATATTTATGTGTGAAATGAGAATTAAGAATATCGCAACTTCGAACTGCTTGTTTAAATAATTTTGTTTACTTACTTGTATAACTGTTTATTGTTTGCTAAATTGATTGATCACCCCTAATAAACCTTAATAAGGTTTGGCTTAAGAAAACTAAAACACTCACACATAGCATCTATTCAGAAGGCTGCTACTCCTACGCGTAGAGTTGGATTGGCTGTGATTGTGCGGTGCCATGGGCCATGTTCCTTCCTGGAGAATCCAAATCGCTTGAGGAAAGCGACTCTAGGTTCGGAGCCGAGCCAACCGAACGCTATGGGTGAGGACCTAGGGACTAGAAGTAGGAGGTAGAGGACCTTCAACCCCGATTCCCTAACCTTTGATACGGAAGGGTAAATTCGTTCTATATATGGTTTCCGGATAACTATATATATTTGCATAATCATGTGATTGTTGCATTGTTTGCATAGCATATGCGTGAAAATCTAAATGAACTTGTTTGAATTTATGGTGCAAATAAAAAGGAATATCTCACTAAGCTAGTTGTAGCTTATACCCCTATAGATTTTGTTGAAACAGGTATACCCGTGGCTTAAATTGAGGATCATGACATTAAGGAAGTCATGAAAGGATGATTAAACTTCTATGAAGGAAATGGAATCATAAGATGAAGTAATTTTGTAAGGTTCTTTATATGTAATGACCTATATGATTAGTGATGTATATTTATTTGAAGATAATAGAGGGATATCCCTAAGAATTGAAATGTAATATGTATGTTTTATGATAAATATTCTCTTTGCCTTGTTACTTATTATCAATATAAATTGCACCACTCCCATGCGTTCCCTTGGTTGTGAAGTACACCTTGTACATGATATGGAAGCCTTTGCGTGACTAAGGTAGTCATTCCTAGGCTTTAGTATTGTGTACGGCGGACTGCCATGTTTAGGATACCCCTCGGGGCGTGACAGTCGGAGCCCTAATCCCCAAATTGGGAGAATTGTGATTGTTGCGATCGCCGACATCAAATCCACTCGTAGTTGTTCCTCATTTGGCTGATTTAATTGCTCCGAAGTTGATTGTATTGCAATTTCTTAGGTAGCAGGATCGAAAGGGGGAGATTTTGTGCGAAACCACCGACGGCGAATGTTGAGGTTGGATTTTCGCGTATTTTCATATTTTTTTCAATCATTCATGCTGCATTGTTGAATGTCGATTGTATGTGTTATTAGAATATTTTTGTAGCATGATTCCAACGCCGACTTTTTTTTTCCTCTTGTATGTTGTATAGATATATATGTATAATATTTGCATTGAAAAAAATCATGTCCTAAGTAGTTGTTGTTGGATAATTATTTTAGGAATTTTAGTGGGGGAAAAAATTAAAAATAACTTCAATTGTCATTAACGAGGTGTATTTAATACTTTAGTATTGGCATGGCGCTTTGGTATGGCATGGAAATATGCGATGAAAAAAACTAATATTTGTAAGAAAGCAGAATAGATTAGAAATTAAATTTCAACTTTGAAAGTGGAGGTGCAGCTTTAGAAATTATGTTAAATATTACGAGAAATGCAATTCATAAGTGTGATTTTGTGAATTTGATGCGTCGAAGCTAATTTTGATGAGATTGCAAGATTTGTGAGGAAATGGATAAGGCGAAGTTCATACTGTACACTCATGGTAATATTGTGCAAGGGATGATGGTTTTGGTTATGATAAGGGCCTGTTGCTATGGTCAGTATTAGTAGGAATTCAACATATGAGCAGATAGTGGAGATTATTTGCAATAGACTAAAGGTAAATAGGTGTACATATCGGGTGGAGCTTTATCATAGGGTAGCTATTGGAGATAGGATGCTACGTTATGATATTATTCTAGTGACCAATGATGATGCGGCACAAGAGATGTTGGTATACACAGAAGGCTCAGTGGCTGTTTATGTGCATATATTGGAAACTGAATTGTCACAGGCATCTGCAGGGAAAATGGGCAATGATAGAAATATTGGGAGCCAGGGGTTAGTAGACTCAAACTCTACTCCAGTTCAGACAATAGGCAGTGCACAAATGGAAATAGGTCACTTTGAATTTTGTGGACCTACATCGGCAAGTGTTCATGATATGGATGCTGTGCAAGACTCATCGGTAAGTGAATCCAGTGATGACTATGATGATGATGAAAATTTTAATGTCGAAGTATTTCGACAACAATATGCCTTGCTCGAGGTACAACGAAGGGGAAATAACTGGGACCGTTTCATTACTCCTACTGACGTTGATGCAGTAGGGAGCTCAGCACCAGTTCCGTTTTTCAATGCTGAATTTGGTAGTGCTTACGCAGCATATGATGATGAGCAAGAAATGAGTGCTGGGAATTGGAGCTTCAGTGATGAATTCAAAGTTGGGATGCGTTTTGAGACCAAAGATCATCTCATACGGCAGTTAAAACGTGGCACATAACGAACCATTATAATTTCAAGGTAGTGGATTCGGACCCAAGAGCATGGGTAGTGAAATGTACTGATATCCATAACAGAGGTTGTAAGTAGAGACTCAGAGGCAGTTATAAGAAACATGGTGGGTGGTTTCACATCACTAAATATGAAGGACCTCACACCTGCTTGGATGAAATCACTGGATAGGATCACTCTCAGTTGGACTCCACCAGCTTGTCCAGGGCCATAATATTGGAGATCCGCTATTCTCCAGATGTGAGGGCGAAGGATCTCCAATTCGGGTATAATGTTCATATCAAGAGAATTCGTGAGGCAAAGAGAAAGGCCATTGAGCAGGTGTATGGAAGTTGGGAGGCGTCTTATGTGGAGCTCCCGCATCTACTTAATGCAATTACTGAGGCAAATCCAGGAACAAAGGTTGAGTGGTAAACTCAAGATTCAAATACCGCCAGCCACGTATTCCTAGATAAGCTTTTTTAGGCATTTGGTCCTTGCATTGAGGCATTCCACTGCTGCAGGTATGTATTGTAATCATTGTTAAATTTTGTTTTAGCTGATTGATATTCACTGACTAAGTTATATACGTTAAATCATTGTAGACCTGTGATCACAGTTGATGGTACCTTCCAGTATGGCAAGTACAAGCACAAATTGCTTATTGCAGTGGCAGTAGATGGGGCAAATCCTATAGTCCCATTGGCGTATGCTCTTGTGGATGAGGAGAAGGCGGAAACATGGAGTTGGTTCCTTACAAAAGTGTTGGAACACGTCATCAAAGATCGATCCAACATTTGCTTGATATCGGACCGGCATGCCAGTATCAGGAGTACGGATGAAGGTGAGAATGCGGTGTGGCCTAGCGGGTGGCCTTGGAGCTGGTGTATCCGGCATGTTGCCAGCAACTTTAATTCGAGCCTAGAGTTGAAGGCCAAAAGCAAGGAATGTAAGGAAATAGTAAAAAGAGCTGCCTATCAAGCCCAGAGTCGAAAGTTCTACGGATATTTTAATGCAGCACTTCAAAGCAATCCTTGGACAGCACGATATTTTCGTGAGTTGCCTCCATGCATGTGGACTTTATCTTACGATGAAGATGTTAGATTTGGCCAAGGCACAACAAACATGGCAGAGAGTTACAATTCAATTATAAAAGATGTCAGATGCTTACCTGTGGCAGTATTGGTAAAGAAAACCTTCTACAATTGTAACTCCATATTTAATAAGCAAAGGCGTGAAGCCAGCAATGCCATGAGTATAGGTAAGTTGCTCACAGAATACGCTGTGAAGAAGTTTGAGAGATGGAACAACATATCCAGTTCCCATAGAGTTACTTGTTTCGATTACCAAGAACGGAAATACGAGGTTATAACTGCACTACGTCCAATAATGTATGGTAAGAAGGGGGACCACATACAAAAAAGTGGAGTTAAGGTCATATAGATATACGTGTAATAAGTGGCAGACATACAGAATTCCATGCTCACATGCGATGGTAGTGATGGGCATAATGCACATGGATTGTGTTGCCTACATAGGACAGTGGTACAGGTGGGACCACCAATTAAGAGTGTATGGTCGTTCCTTCATTCCTGTAGCCGATAAGGCAAATTGGACTCATTTAGACTTAGCAAAGTGGCACCCTAATCCAGGACTTATTAGAAAAAGGGGTCGACCTAAGGAGAAACGATTCCAGAATGAGATGGATATTCGAGAGGGCCTCCGAGGTTATTCATGTGATTGTTGTAGGCAGCAGGGCCACAACATAAGGAGTTGTCTAAATGCGGGATCGGCGGGTAGACTAGTTACGGGGCAGTCGATTCGTAGTGGTAATTCTTTATTTTCATATGTTTTTATTACTACCCTAATGAGTTATGAATTAACGTATGTTTGCTATGCATGTTTTTAATCAACATATGTCGACTATAGCAACATCTCTTTATTTTTCCTTCGCAGATGGATCCAGGACCGATCGATAGCTCATTACTCACCCAGCAGCCTGTACACAGGTCGATTCTAGCCTGGGATGGGCAGGTTAGTTCACTTATGTATTTCAGTGATTGTAGATTTGATGGTTAAGGTGATATTGGTCTTTAATACATGTGATAACTTTACTGTAGGAGCATGAGGTATTGCATTGTCGGCACAAAGAGGCGAGGCGAGGCTCAGGCGACCAGCTAGCGTACCTACAGAGGTTGACGAGCGACTGGTGCCATTCCTGTCTCAAGCAGGGTTCATAAGGGTGGCCCAGATACCTTTCATTCAGCTGGATTGACATCTCCTTACAGCTTTGGTAGAGAGGTGGCAACAGAGATGCATACATTCCACATGACCATGGGCGAGTGGTCTGTGACCTTACAGGATGTTGCTGTCCTTACGGGCCTCCCCGTAGATAGATTGGCAGTTACCGGCACGGCTAGGCTGGATTGGCCTGATTTATGTGAGGAGTTGCTAGGACTTCGGCCCGAGCCTAGCGTTGACATGGATGGTAGTCGCCTGAAGATGTCGTGGTTGGATAGCCACTTCACCAAGTTACCTGATTTTGCCGATGATCTGATGATCAGACGCCACGCTAAGGCGTACATTTTGCTGTTGCTTGGGGGATTTATTGTCAAAGACAAGTCCTTTAATTACGTCCATCTTATGTACTTCTAGCTGCTCTGAGACTTTGAGACGGTCAGGAACACGCGTGGAAAGCAGCCTATTTAGCTTGGCTATACAGGTAGCTATGCTTGGCTTCCCACGTCGACACGGGGGATATGGTAGGACCGTTAGTTGTCCTGCAAATATGGGCATGGGAGCACTTCCCCCACATTGCCCCAGTTCGTCAACTGCACACATCAGTTACCGCGGGCCGCCCACTCATCAGCCATTAGGGTGCGACTTTTGACGTGACCCAAGTATCGACTCATCTGCTGATTGAGTACCGCGCTTCTTTTGATCGACAGACGGTGCATCAAGAATGATATCCGTTCCCTCCTATACCTCAATTGATTTCCAATGTCTTGTACTCTTAAATTGCTATAGTTCGATTGTTTATTTATGCAATTTTTCACTTTTCCTACTGCATCAGGTGGTGTGGGACCCCTATAGTTCGATCTTGCCCTCCCTGCCTCCATACTACCTAGCGGGTAACGATGTTTGGCGTGCACAAGTCCTACTAGTTTGCTTCTACCTAGTCGAGCACTACTATCCTGATAGAGTGCTTAAACAGTTTAGTGGCTTCCAGGGGATCTCATCTCCCCCTACCGACATGAGACCCCTCCATGAGATTGACATAAGAGGATGTTCCGAATGGAACTAGCAGGTCGAGCACACCAGGTGGATAGCTGAGTGGGATGCTCGGCGTGATTGTATAGTTGAGCTACCAGATTTGCCTGCCGGGACATCTGATGATTACTTCCAGTGGTATCATGCGATCATCCGATGCTGGATCGGTCGCACATGAGCTATCATACAATACATGGTAATATCACTATCTCTATAAGCTTTATATGGACATGTACTGACTTGGCAGCTACTCATCGATATAATTTTTTGCTATTACTCGCAGTCTGATTTCATTTATAGCATCCCAAACATGCCCCTAGAGCTCACTCCATCTACTGCACGAGATGTCTATCGTGTGGTGGAAGAGTTTATGGGGTTGAACTTGTTTTTGTATCTCAAAAAGATCTAATGTATCGTGGGCTCAAATTTTCCTTAGGAGTGCAAATGATGTATACTCTTTATCCTTAAGTACACATGATCTCCATTTGAAATTCCAAGATCCTTATCTTATGATGAATCTTACTTCTTTATCTATCTTGTGCCTTTCCTCATTCTTTGAATTCCATGACACATGCTTTTTATGTCTCTCTAAAGCTTGAATCGTTTATCCTAATCGTCCATTAATTTGAGGTTGGTATGCTTGTAGCTTCGTCTCCATACCTTCTTGCAGGTTAGATCAACACTTAGGTGCAATTCTTATGCCTCTAGTCGATATGATTTCGAATGATATTTCATGCTATCATACGATTTTTCCTACATAAGGCTTTGCCAGTTCGTCCATGGAAAACGTCATATTGATTGGTATGAAATGAGCCAACTTAGTTAATATGACACAGATGGTATTGCTTCTAGCCGGTACTGTTGGTGATCCAAAATCCATGGGAATTTCATTCCATTCTTAGTCCGGTATCAGCAAAGGTTTTGTCAGTCCTCTCGACCTTTGATGCTCTTTATTCCTTTGTTGGCAGATTGGGCACTTCATCACATAATTAACTACGTCTTTGTTTCTTCTTACCCTATTACTAACGATCTTTGAAACTTTGGTACATCTTGGTTCTTCTCTAAGGTGTCGTTTATCTCGGGTTATGGGTTGCACTCATAATTTTCCTTTCTCATTTCCTTATCTTCAGGCACACAAAATCGTCCTTCAATTCGCATGATATCATCGTCCTTGACCACAAAATCAGTACACTTTTCTTTCTATATTTTCCTTTGTATCTTTTCATCTTAGCGTTAAGCTTCTTTAGTCATTTCTACCAAGGTCGATTTCCATTCTTCATTAACTATCTCTACTTTCCCACTTCGTCCCATAAATTCAATGCTTAGCTTCCCAAATCCTCAACTCCTTTTATTTTGTGAGCAAGGTAGAAACTAATTGATTCTGAGATCACAGTCCTTGATTATCTCTAGCTATATCCTTTTTCTCATTTTCAATTTCTTTGTTTTTGAATAGATCAAGATGTCGTTCATAAAGACAATTACACTCTTATTCAACAGAGACTTATATACTTGGTTCGTGTTTGGTCAATCAAAAAGGCATTACTAGAAACTCGTAGTGTCCATAATGAGTTCGAAAAGTATTCTTCCGAATCATCTTTTAATTTGATCCTCAATTGGTGGTGCTTTGATCTTAAATCAGCATGAGAAAACACAATCGCTACTTGTAGTTGATAAAAAAGATTTTCAATCCTAGGGAGCAGGTATTTATTCTTGATTCATCTCCTAATAATCAATGCGTGAACTCAGGGATTTATCCTTTTCTTTCTTTACAAACCAAACTTGGTGTATTCCATGGTGACAGAGTTGTTTGGACAAAACCTTGATCCAAGAGTTCTTGTAGCTGTTTCTCCAACTCTTTTAACTCTATTAAGGCTACTTGATATGATGCCTTAGCTATTGGTTCCTTATTGGCCATCAGTCAAATCTCAAAATTGATCTTTCCCATTGGATGTGATCCAAACCATTCATCCAGAAAAAAACTTCTGAAAACTTATAGATAATCGGGGATATCCTCCAAGATAGGTTTCTCTTTATCTTCTTCCATGTCATCAAGGTAATTAACCATTCACTTTGGAACTTCCTTTATTAGTTCGAAAGAATATATGTAAGCCCCTAGATTTTTCGATAATATTAGCAAACCCTATGAACCGGAAGTTGAAACGAAACCCTAAAGTTAACCTAGTTATATGATTAGTCTAGTGAATCTAGATCCGGCAATCCCGTGTTCTTAAACCCTAGAAAACGAAATTGGAATAATTGTGGAATATGGATCGTAATAATATAGGAAACCCTAAAAATATCATATTTGAATTTTTCTAGTGTCCTTCGAATCCGATCAGGATCTCCCCGGAGCACCGGATAGCAAAAATATTCCGACAACACCAATAGATTCGTAAAAATATAAGGTTTTCAAAAATATCAGTTTTAGAATTTTTCGGTAACTAAAAATAACAGATATAGGCCTTTTACGCGTATTTTCTTTACTACCGTATTTTTAATTATCTAGTCTACTATTCATAATACTTCTCTACTATTCATTACTATTCACCTATCTCTACTTTTTCTTACACTCTACCATACCTATACCTTACAATTTACCTTCCCCATACAACTTTAATCACATCACACCTTACACATTACTTCTTTTAATACAAAACAAACAAAACAAATCAATTTCCCCTCCCTACAACACTCAAAACCGGCGCCCCCTATGTCCTCTTTGCCCTCATTTTTATTTCAATTTCAATTAATTTTAATCACACTAAATTCCACTCCAAAAATCTATAAATACCCCCTTCCTCTTCCATTCTTTCACACAATAAAAATTCATACTAAAACTCTCCCAAAATCACTCCACAAAATTCCTCTCCTAAAATCTGCCTCAAGGCTCTTCTTTTCTTTAGAAAACCAAGTCCCACATAATACAACAATCCATTCTTTTCTTCTTCAACCACCACATAAACTTTAGGTAAAAGTTTCTCTTATTCTCTCATCATGTTCATTTAACTTAACATGAGTTTAGTGTATGTTTCTTAGACTCATTGAGTTAAAGAAGCAACAATTTATTCATGTTTTGTTTTGTTCATGTTCTATTCTTTTCTTTATGTATTATGTTGTTATTGTTATTATTATTTGTTTCTAACCTAACTTATATAAGTATTATGTATATTATGTATATATATTTATTTAGAGCATATAAGCTCATTTGTTATTTATTTATTTTCAAGTCTTGCAATTTATTATTTACTTGTTTTATGCAAATATTAAGACTAGTCTTTCTAGTCTTATACTTTTCCATATCAAGTCAAAACAATTTTATTTCTTTGCTTTTCTTTTCTTTGAGGACTAGTCTATTCTTAGTCCCGGGATACCTTGATGAAGCTAAGGTTCTCAATACTTGACTTTACTTTTATGCTCTTATTTTATCTTGTTATATTGTTTTATTTCCTTTTCCCTAAAGTTACATATTCTCATTCATGCATGAATATGTTGATATTGTCTCAACCATAATGAAAATGAGTTTTCTTAAGTAATAAAAATGAACTCTCTTTAAATATAAATTTTGTCACATAAGAAATTATTTTCCTTAAAGACTTGAAATTTTATCTCAAACAATATTTTTCTAAAGCTAAATAAGTTAGCTCAAGTTTTAGTAATAATATGTGGTTTTACCAAGAAATACATAAAGTAAAGTTATCACAAATTCTCTTTTCAAACCAATAGAATAAGAAAAATAGTTTAAACTTAGTTCCTTGTTTAAGCAAAGGATTTCTTAAAAATCAATTGTCAAAGTTCTCTATCAACATTTTAAAATACTAAAGTCTAGATAACTTTTCGAAAAGTAACTTATAAAGAACATTTCTTTTAAAGTGAATCTAACTTTAGAAAAGCTATGGGACATATAACCATGAAGTGTTTAGAAAGATTATGTTTTCCAAAACATTAGAAATAAGGTAGTAGAATTTAAAAGAGATTAAAACTACTTTATTTAAGGAATGGAGTTAAAAGAAGGAGATGCTTACTTTTAGTAAAATAAGAAATTTTCTTAACAAAACTAATTTCTTTACAAAACTTAAGCTTATCTCACTTTCAAAACATATTGTACTATAAGAACATTGTTGAGACAACACCACTAAATTCATGCTTATGGTTTGAGTATATATATGTGTATTCAAGGGATTTTTCAACCATACAATATAGCTACATTTTTGTACAAAAACCCTTGAGTGAAGAAAAGTTTGAAAACTCTAGTTTTGAAGTTTGGAAAATTCGTATCAAATCTGTACACTACTATTCTGAGACCGAAATAACTTCTTTTGATAAAAATAACCTTAGAAATACATAGATCTTTTCGAGTAGGTAGAAATCGATATATAATATGCGAAATTCCGAGTTAAAATGAGCAAGTTATGGCCATTTTAAGTTGGAATTTCCATTCCATACGATTTTTACAATTCTCTAAGATAGAACTATAGAATTTAAATAGATCTTGGACGAAATACTCATGTTGGGTATTTCTTTTGTTTAGGTGTCGAGGATCATGATCTTATCTTCCCCGAGGATTACTTCGACTCCTAGATCGCTATGGACGAGTGAGTTTCCTTTACGTTTACGTATTCGCACATGTGCTGTAAAATAGAGCACTAGATGTTAGGAAAAGATAAAATTGATATGCATGTGGGATATTATGGGAACTATGAATGTGAATTGTTATGTACGATCAATGAATAATAAGTATATCGAATCCAAATTGTGATTGATATAAATGTTTCTATGTATGGATGGTTATGTGTGCAAATATTGTTTGATCGCTTTAAAATGACTTAATGCTATCCCCATATAATAAATTGCTCATGCATATCACTTAGAATATCATTTCGAAGTTTTTGCTACTACTCCTTAGCGTGGGACCGGAAAGGTAAGCTGCCTAGCTACATCTTGAGGGTTAGGACGTTTGGGGAATGCGGCCTCAAGGTGTAGCCGAGCCGGATCCATCGCTTTGGGTAAGGAAAGCCCGGAGACTAGTAGTACGGTTCGTTGGAACCCCAAGATGTGCGCAAACTTTAAGGAGGTCGTTCGGGACCCAGTTCAAAGCATTCCCTAACCACCGATAGAGGGGTAAATCCATCACACATACGGAACCAGATAGTCGTATGTACTGTTTGATCATATGATTGTTGTATTCATATGCTTGTTTAATAAACTTGGTTGATTGCTTGTTATGAGTACTTTTGCGTAAGGAATATCTCACTAAGCAAGTCATGCTTATACTCCTAAAGACTTTTGATATTGCAGGACTATCTTTTGCACCCGAGACCACCTTGATTCACCGGTAGAATCTTTATGATGAGAAGCTTTTGGAGGAATTCTATTTTGTAGTCTTAGAGTAGATTTCTTCTAAAATCTTCTAGCTTTTGATGTTTATCTTAGCAAGACCATGTTATTATGAAATTATCGGGGGAATGCCCCTTAGAAGTTGTAAGACTTTATGTTTCTATGAAATATATTAAGTGTTGTTTTGTATGTTCCAATGCCAATCTCTTAAAATACATTACTTCAACGGTCTCCCTTTGTTGTGAATGTATGCCTTGTACCGATATGAAGCTTTCGAATGGTTGAGGTAGTCATTCTTGAGCTTTAATATTGAGTACGGCGGGCTGTCACGTTTAGGGTACCCATTGGGCGTGACAATATAACTCCTATTTTCTTGTAATAGTGGATTCTTCAACAACGTTATCTTCCTTTCTTATTGTTCCATGAGTTTTAGCCTCTTCTTACGACCATCTTATCAGGCTTTATTAAAAGATAATTAACTTATATAAAAAACAACTTCTTATTTTCTTAACCTCATTACTCATGAAGTCATGAGCGGATGGATGTTCTTATATTCTTATTAGATGATCCTTTAACACTTCTTGGGTTTCAACATCCTTTCTCGTGGAGGTTTTGATCTTAAGGCTAAGAGTCAACGTTTGTTATTGGTAGTCTAACTTCTTAGCTAGACTAGGTGTAACGAAGAATGTGCTGCTCCGCAATTTAAAAGAGCAAAAACATTTCGACTTCCTAACTATATGCTTCCTGCGTATCTGACAGGGGGATTACTACTTCTATTCGCATATCTACTTATCTATAAAACCTTTAAACTCTTATATTGCTTGAAACAACAGAATAACAATAAAGAGGGTTCAAAGCTTACCGGTTCCCAAGTCGCAACTATAGCCTCTAATGCAATCCAAGGCAGCCAAGTCCCCATCTTCTTCATCTATTTCTTCACTTATCCATTGTCCCTCCATGTTGTAGATTTTGATTCATGAAGCAGTAGAT
Source organism: Combretum micranthum (assembly GCA_024138025.1). Lineage (NCBI taxonomy): Eukaryota > Viridiplantae > Streptophyta > Magnoliopsida > Myrtales > Combretaceae > Combretum > Combretum micranthum. The sequence goes on along the minus strand of JAMXBD010001410.1, from coordinate 281,786 downwards.
CCTAATCTACTTTCACTTCTACTTCCATTTCCTTTCGCGGTCCTTATAGGAACAACTCCTCCAGAAGGCCTTGTCAGAATATTCCTCCCTTGTGGACATTCATTGGCGAAATGCCCATCTTGTTTACAGACATAGCAAGTATAGTTTCCTTTCTTTGAACATTTTGATATCTTATGGTCTGTATCTCCACAGAACAAGCACTTTCCAAACAACTGAAGGCACTTCTTGGGGTAGTGTGCTCCATTGCACTTCTAGCACTTGACGTTTTTTGGTATGAACCTCCCACTGTTATTATTGCTCCTAAAGTTGTAGGAGAACTTGAATCTCTTTTGGTGGGGTATGGAACTAAATCCATCATAAAACTTTTTCTAAAAAATCGAGGCTTTCTCTTCTTCTATTCTTTCCCTCCTTTTCCTTGCTCCTTCTACAATCCGAGCTCTTTCCACTAATTCTCGATAACTTCTGATGTCAAATTCCTCCAACCTCATTCTCAGGTTTTCGTCCAATCCTCCTATAAAGACTTATCTTTTTAATTCCTCATTGTATTTGTAGGAGTCGGGGGCATATTGCACCAATCTACTGAACTCAGTCTCATATTGCTCTATAGTTCTTCCTTTCTGAGCAATTTGCAAGAAGTCTGCACTATACCTTACTCATAAGCTTCCTGGGAAATAATTTTCCAAGAACTCATGTCTGAATATTTCCCAAGTGATTGGGGTCATCAGCTCTCTTTTCTTTGATTCCTACCATATTCTTGCATTTAGATGAAGCATGAATGTCCCATACTTGATTTATAGGTAATGCGAAACTTCAATGCATCAAAAGACCTTTCGATTTGAGCAAGCCCATCTTTCAGCCTCATCTGATTTATCGTAAGTTCCATCAAAATAACGTTTACTTCGGATAAAATCAGGCAACATACTCTTGTATGGCCTTAGCGGTGGGGGTGGAGGTAAAGGTGCATTTTGGGAATGCATGCTCCTTTGTACAGATGCTTCAGTTGGCACTTGCTATTGCGATGGCATTGGTACAGGTGCTGATGCTGGTGCAGTTTTAAGTACAGGTTCAAGTGCAGGCATGTTTTGCCTAATTGCTTCTAGCATGTAGGTCAGATGTCCTAGTATAGCGTACAAGTCTACTTGAGGTGCAACGGCTGCTTGAGCGGCAGGTTGCTCTGCTTCAATATCCGGTTGGTTGGAGGCACTTTGCTCCTTCCTACGTCCTCTTCTACTTCGGCTGTTTTAAATTTTTCTAAGTTAATTTATCATTTTGATATCTTAGTTAAATCTTTGACGGATTTGGATGTAATGAAAACTCACTTGCATAAACAGCTACTGAAATAAAATTTAAATCAAGGTAAATTTTGAAAACAGAAATTCATTAGAAAATTGAAATAAACGAGTACAAGACCTTAGACATCAGCACGGGGCGGTTCCGAACCGGGAACCGCCCCGAACCGTCACCGGCGTTCCTGAACCGGGAACCGCCCCGTGGGTGACGGTTCCGAACCGTTTAAGGACCGCCGGTTCCGACGGGTCCAAACGGTTCCTTGTGGTGGAATCGGCGGTTCAACCGGGTCCGGAACCGCCATTCCGGACCCGGAACCAGCGGTTCCAACCCGCCAGGAAAAAAAAAAAAAAAAAACAACCTACAACGAAACAGGAAAATGAAAAGAAAAAATGGGAGCATGCGCTGGGGCTGGATTTGGGAGGTGAGGGGGTGCAGGCGTAAGGGGGGTAGGGGGAAGGAGGAGTGCAAGGGGGTAGGGGTAGGGGGCAGGGGGTAGGGGGCAGGGGAGGTAGGGGCCAGGGGCAGGGGGGGGGGAAAAAAAAGATAAAACCAAACGAAACAGAACCGCTTATTTTGTTTTCTTTATTAAAAAAAAAAACGGTTCCACGGGAACCAGAACTGGAACCGCCAGAACCGGCGATTCCTTGGAACCGTGAACCGCCCCAGCTCTAGCGATTCTGGTTCCGGTTCGGGTCCAGAACCGACCCGAACCGTGCCGATGTCTACAAGACCTTTTCATGGAAATTAAAATAAACAACAAGGTAAATCACAACAATCACAAAGAAAATAACAAAACACCGTTCCGAAAACTAAAAAGATAGACTAGGATCGCTGATCTAGTCTTTTAATTACAAAATTTAAGCTGGACTACAAGGGATATGCTTGGCTTCCTCCTTCCTTCCTTCCTTCATTCTTCGGGCGCATCTCTAGGGTTACTGCTGGACGACCCCGGGTTTCTCTTTCTCATAAATTGTTCAAAATATTTCTTCCTCTTTTTGGCTGCTTCCCTCGACCTTTCATGTATATTAGTCAATTCTGCTTCAGTTAGTTCCAGCATAATGTCATGAATGGTTCTCCAAGTAACAGCCCCTTCAGCTTCCATGCTATCGTTCTCATTTGGTGGGGTATTGTTCATGTCCATGGTTGGGTTTGCTTCTTGTCTTCTTCGAGCCTGCTGTTCCTCCAGATAACAGATGATTCTTGCTTCTTCGCTATTCCAGGGCTCATCGACTCCAGTAGCGGTCTGGTTTCCTGCTTCTTATTCTAGTCCTCCTTCACGGTCTTCACCCGAATCTTTCTGGGATTCTTCCTCAGAATCTTCACTTGCTTCTTGCATCGGCTCCTCTCTTATTACCATTCTATCCCTGTTTGGACGTAAAACCTCATTCCTTCTTAACTGGATTCCTGTGAAGGTTGGTAGCTCAGCGGACACTTCAATTGGTGGTCGCAGAACTTCTTGGTAAACTCCATGCCAGTAGAAGACTTCATTGAGATTAGCTTTCATCCATTCTAGATGATCCATCAAATTGTCCTGTGTGTACGAGCATTAGTCCAATTAGTGTCCAAGTTAAGAAATCAGGCAAAGTTTGTCACGCCTCGAAGAGTATCTTAAATGTGACAGTCCACCGTACACAATATTTAAGCCTAGGAATGACCACCTCAGTCACGCAAAGGCTTCCATACTATGTACAAGGCGTCTATCACAAGGAGGAGACATATCGAAGTGATATATTTTATATTGATACAACTTGAATAACAATGTAAAGGAAATACAATTCACTATACGTCAAATACAATTCATCCACAGATTTCATTACACAAACTATTACAAAACAATTCACAAAACCCAGCTAATATCTTCAAGCATTGTTACTTCTTGCCGAAATCCCGAAGTTATATTCGGCTCCAACCATCTCGGTCCCCAAGTAGCATTCTCCTGTCAACTTGTTTATTCAAATATCTATTGGGGTATAAACTACACTAGCTTAGTGAGAGTTCCCTTAATTTCGTACCATAACAAGCAAGTTATAATTCATCCATATACTATGCATGAACAAACATATGAGTAGATAAGCATATGACTTTTCGGTAGCCATATGTGAATGGATTTACGCCCTCCATTCGGGGTTGGGATGGTCCATAAGACATGCAACCATAAATTCCAATCTTGAGTGGGGTGGTCCATAAGTCATGCAACCATAATCCCGATCTCTTTCTCTTAATTATACAACATCTGTTGTTTTATTGTGGTAGTTTTATGTGCTTACCCCACATCCGTTAACTTAAGCGATCTCACATCCTTAATGTTAACATAGGCCCCCTCGCCTATCCGCTAATATACTTTTGTCCCACCAAAGGTATATCAGCCAATGCAATGTGACTCACTACGTGATATGTATGTATAGTTTATTCATATAATCGTGGCATGTGAATTAGGTAAGTTAAGAGCGATCATAGAGAATTTCAAACAATTCAAGTCTATACTAGCTCGTACAATATTTTTTACAACAAGTCTTTCCTCGATATACTTATCATTCATTCAACCAAAATTATATCACAATTCATTACAATTTTATCTTTTCTTAATTCTAATGCAACAAGATAGAAGCACAATCAAGGTAAAAAAATAAGAGGAAAACTCACTCCGCCATTGAATCACCGGTCTCTTAGTAAAAGTAATCCGATGGTAGGAAATCGTCAATTTTGGGGTCACCTAAAAAGGAAGAAATACCTAAATGAGTATTTCTACTCGAAACTAATCCATTCTATCTCAAACAAACTATCAAATTCATAATTCTCATTCTAAGTGAGAATTCCAACTTAAAACGGCAATAACTTGGTCGTTTTAACTCGGAATTTAGCAAATTATATATCGATTTCTATCTACTTCGAAAGATATATCTAATTATAATGTCATATTTAAGTTTTGAAAAATTTGAAGCTTCAAAAGGATCTAACCAGATCAGAACAGTAGCGAAATCCAAATGGAAAAATTGATTTTGTGAAATTTCAAGAAGTTTCTACCATCCAAACCAAGTATTCATGTAATATGAACAAGTTACTACCATAAATGATATGTCATGAGATATATATATATATATATATATACACATGTTCTTGATGATATTGAATAAATGGAAATTTTAGAAAACTTTTTCTTTGTAAGACTTTATGAAAAATCAACTTAGAAAAGCTAGTCTTGTATTCTTGACAATCCCACTTGTTTTTAGAAAAATTCCTTGATAAAATTTATTTATTCTTGTTAAATTTAAGCTTTCATTATGTATATTCCTTAAGGCCTTTGTTTTTCAATAAAAATTCATATTTTACACTTTGTAAACATGTTTTTAAATATGGTTTCTCCCAAATTCTGAATTTTGTAAAAATTGTTTTTGTAGTGATTCTTTTGATACTTAGAAAATTAAGGCTCAACCATACCTAGCCACTAAGGACTTCATTTCTTTAATAAAACTTCTATTTTGAGTTTGAAAATTAGGAGTTTTTATACCATTACTCAATTATTACGAATTTCTTAAAATGACAGACAACTCAAATTTTCCTACTTTATTTCTACTCCTTGTTCTACATATTTTTCATAGCAAATCCCATCTTAATTTATAAAAATCATTACTTGATGATACCTATGACCTAAGCTCTTCATTTTTCATATAAAAGACAAGTTTTGGAGTTGATAAATGGGTTTTTAAGGCATGGTTTTGAAACCATTCGAATTTACAAAATTTGGATAAAACTCAAATTTTATATTTTGTAATCTCTTCCTATTTTTTAGAATCTCTACTAGTAGATCTACCATTTACTTATCAAAAACATCTCCTATTGATGCCTATTCCATAAGCCTTCCATTTTCTAACAAAACTTTCATTTTGGTGTTGAAAAAATGGGTTTTCAAAATTGGTCTTGGTTGAGATCCGAATTTACCAAATTTATTTTTGAACATCTTTTGATAAAATCCATCTAAACTTAGGAAAAATCATCCTTTATATATCATCTTAAGAGCCTTCCATTTCTTGAATAAAAACTTCATTTTTGAGTCGAAAAACATGTTTTTAAACTATGCCTTGGCCTAAATCCGAGAATAGAGTTTTGTTAAGAAAAATAATCTTTAAAAACCATCTTTGAACCATAAAAACTGAAACCTTGATGATATATATACATTAAGCTTTCATTATCTCAAGTAAAAATTTCATTTTGACACTTGGAAGTAGGTTTTAAAAATGGGTCTTACCTAGATACGAATTTCACCATTTTTATACAAGTTCAAATCTAAGATTTACACAAAATATAACATGAATATAAAAGAAATACATGGTAGTAAGCCCTAAACTTATAGATCTAAATATAAACATAACCAAAGCTTCGTAAAAATTTAGATCTACAAAGTATAATATAAATATGAAGATAATAAAGTCTTAAAGACAACAAATATAGCAATATTATTATAGATCATCAACAAGAGGAGTGTTTCCAAGTTTTGGCATCATCATCTCTAGCCTTTAGGCATTATGGAGAGTCTTTTGATGCATGAAATCTCCATATAATCAACCTATAGTATCTATGGAAGCTTAAGAAGAAGGTTTACTCAAAGGATCTTCAAGAATGGAGTGTGGAAACAAGAAATGGAAATGGGGGCAGCTTGTATTCTCTTGCAAGAACAAGGTAAAGAAAGAAATAAAGAGAGGAAAAGAGAGAGTGTAAATGGTGTAGGGTTGCAAAGAAATGAAAGGGTGAAAATAAGAGGCATTAAATAGAGAGAGAGGAGTGTATTAATGTGTGTTAATTAATTAAAAAAAAAAAATAAAACAATGACAGAAATGGGAGGGGCTGCACGTGAATTGAACAAGAGAGAGAGAGAGGAGTTTAAATGTCTTGTAACTTGAATTTTGAAAGTGTAACTTATGTTACTTAATTTGCTAACTAAATGAGACTTTAAATTATTAAATAAATCATTAAAATAAAAGAAAAGAGGCTATTTTTAGGGGTTTGGTTAGTTGTCTAAGCATGGGAATGGAGTATAGAATGAGTAAAAGAAAACATGATTAATTGTGTAGAAGTGACAATTGAAGTGTACTTGAAGTATGGGTAGAAAAGGTACTTTTTATTACGAAAATATATAAATAAAATTAAGAAAAATATTTTTAAATGAGTGGCATAATTTTGTAAATAAAATTAAATAATTTATTAAATTATTTTAGTATTTCAACAAATATGTTACCAATATGATCAAAATACACGAATATGAGCTATAAATGATATTTTTATAACTCGAAAAATTCTAAAAATTATTTTATGAAAATAAAAAAATTTTCAAATATTTTCAATTATTAAATTAATTTATTTTATTATTATTATTTTTAGTATCGGGTCTTAAACAGAAACCGATCCCGTAAAAGCCCGAAACTAACTAAATTTTAGAAAAACAAAATTTTCTATGATGTATAAAATATCTATCTAAAAATATAATGGCTTATAAGAATAGTAAAATTGTGTAATGAAATAGAAGTGAATAATGCCAAAAGACTAGTTAATTACCGGTAATAATGAAATACAAATATAATTGCAAAATCAATTATTTCTAGTTATCGAAAAATTATAAAACTGATATTTTTGAAATCCGTATGAAAATACGAGTCTAACGGTATCAATGGTTTATTTTTTATATCTCGAGCCCCAGGGCACGCTTTTCAAAGTCTGTATCCAAACGGGTTCGAAATAGGTCAAAAATTTACCAATATGATATTTTTAAGCGACCTTATATTACTACGAGCTACTCTACATACTTACGCTACACCTTGGCCTCTAGGACTAAGAACGCAAGATTGCCGGACTCAAACTACTGTATTCCACTTAGGGTTCCCGGGTGATTTTCCGGTTTAGATCTTTGCCAATTTGAAAACTTGGGGTTTATATTTATATAACATATTTAGTTTGAGAAATGTATTTTAAATTTTATTTTTTGTAAGTATTTAATATCTCTTAACGTTTTCAGAATTCTTGAATTGAGTTTTATTTTCGAAAGTTAATCATTATTTACTTTTTAATAATTTGTTTTTGGGTTCTACATTATCCGATTTTTCAAGTCTAAGTTAAATATAGAATTTGTTATATGTAGCGGTTTTTGATTTGAAGACCGTTGAGTTCTTATTTTATTTTTAAGGATTCTCATTTTCTCAGGATTAAGAAATTTCTAGATTCGTTCGTGATTTAGGATTGGTCGAAGTTTGGTTTTTAATTTGGAGTCATTTTTAGAGTTTATTTCCGAAGTTTATTTTGGAATTAATTACTGAAATTTTCCGTGGCTTACAAAGTTCGACCTCCATCTTCTCTAAGGACGAACATTGCTTCTTGTAGCATCAGTCGATCTCCGGCTATGGCGGTGATTCATTCCACGGCATAAATCATTTCTAACTCGGACATTCTTCCCTATGGGACAGTTATGGATAGTCTGCACTACCCCTTTCCACTCTATTTGCATCATTTCTCTTTTATAGATCAGAAACATCTCTCGGACAATCTTAGATTGTCCAGCCAAAGTAAACTCTTCGCACAACACCCTAAGTCTCAGTCGATAATTCTCCAAGTTTTCAAAGGGTCCTTTTTTGAAATTCTTAGCCTGCAGACGGGCCTCATCTAAGGTAATCTATGCAAAAGAGACAGAAGTCATAAAACTTATTCTACCCATTCTATCTTATCTAAGTCTTTCTTATTTCTATTCTAACTTGTTTCTGCTTAAGTCCAATTCTATAATTATGATTCTTAGATTCTCAACCATGCTTTGATACCAACTTAAACAGTTACGCCCCAAAGGGTACTCTAAACGTAACAGTCCGCCACGTTCAATATTAAAGCTTAAGTATGACAACCTTAGTCACCCTAGAAGCTTTGATATTAAGTGTAAGATATGCTCTCACAATTTTAGAGGACCGTATATGGAATTATGAAGCTTAAGAAGATATAATCACAATTTAAGAAAAGAGGATTCATAATATTCACTTGTTTAAAACAATAGTCTTATAATTCTTAAGGGCATTCTTCAGTCACAGATAACTATAATCTATTACAAGAATATTTCCATGAAGTCTATATCTTATCCAATACTAAACTTTATCTAGAAATTCCTTAACCAAAAGGAAAGTACCTGGTTGTATGGTCCACGTGGCCTCAACTACAACTAGGTAAACTGCAAAAGAAATCTATAGGGGTATAAGCTAATAGGCTTAGTGAGAACTATTTTCATAAATAACTTCTTGTGTAATGAATTCAAACAAGTTATTTAAGTAGACAAATGAAATGCAACATACACGTGGGTAAACAAGGCATATAGTTTTCCAGGAACTATATGTTGAATGGATTTATGCCTCCATTCGGGGTTTGGTGATATATAATCTCAAAACAAGTAGTTTTAGTTAAAAAGTTATGCTTTCGATCAATATCGCCAAGCATATCAAGTCTACTTGAATTGAGCCATGCTTTCGAACTTTTCGCCAAGCATTTAACTCCATGTCGCCAAGCAATTGATTTCGATCAATCCGCCAAGTTTTGCTTCCGACCTGAGCTACCATCCTTCTCACCCAAGAACAATAACCCAATGCAATGTGACTCACTTCGTGGTGTACATGGATCAATTTATTTATGATATCATAGCATTATCAAATTTAAGGTGATCATAGAATTTTATACAAACCAAGTGCTATACTAAAACAAACATTTAATCAATCCCGGCCTTGATATTCTTAGGATCCTTTCAACAAATTTTCTCACATGCAAATCCATTTGTCTTTTCTTAATTTTAATGCAACTAGACTGCAATTACAATCAAGTAAAGCGTTTTAAGGAAATAAACTCACGATGCCATGTCGACACTTCTCTAAACGGATAAGTCGTTCATACAATCCACTTAGTCGAAATAGTCCTCGGGGTATAGGTATCCTTCCTCGGGATCACTTGGTCAAGGAAAATACCCAAAATGAGTATTTCTTGATGACTTTCTTGAATTTTAACAAAACAATGTCATGAGAACGTCAAAGTTCGTATCAAGGAAGACTCCAATTTAAAATGGCTATAACTTGGTCATTTTAACTCGGAATTGCGCATATAATATACCAATTTCTACCTATTCGAAAAGATCTATTCATTTCTAAAACCATTTTTATCAAATAGATCATTTAAGCCTCAAAACATTGGTGATCAGATTCACCACGAATTTTTCTATCCCAAAAACAATTTGTTTCAAACTTTAAATCATTCAAAATTTGTTTGATAAATACTTAATTATCTATATAGTTGAAAAATTCCTTTTTCATAGATACTTAGCTCATATTTTATCCATGCTCAAGTGTTTGTTGTCCAACCATGTTTCTTGGTAAAACAATGTTTAATTAAGAGTTTAAAAAGCTATAGTTTACAAGAAATCCGTTTTGTAAATCCTTTAATATTTTGATTCCTTTGTTTTTCAAAGAGTTGCTTTATGTTTGCCTTACTATTTTTCTAAATGACTTTTTTTATAAAAATAAATTTCTTCTTTTCTAAATTTTCAACAATAGTGCTACTTTTCCAATTTGTTTTCTTTGGCTACTTATTTGAAAATCTTACTTGGAAACTCTTATTTTTGTTTCAAGGGATTTCCCTATATTATGAAAATTATTTTAGTATCAAAGTCATTTTCTTTTTAAGAAAACAAAGCAATATAAAAAGCTTTTCAAAATAAACATAGTTTTAAAAATTATAGTGAGTTCTTCTTAAAATTTATGAAAAGAATAACTTTACTTTTGTTTAAATCATAGATTGTATGTTTCATGTAAAACTATTCTTAGGTGATAAAATCTCTTTTTCATCAAGTATAATTGGAGCTTTGAAAATTTGGACAATAATCTTAATGGGCATGATTATGAGAAATAATAACAAGCAAAAATAGCATAAATAATAAATAAGGTCAAGTATTGGGATTTTAGCTTCTTCAAGGCTCTCAGGACTAAGAAGTAGACTAGTCCCAAATAAAATAAAAGAAAGAAAAAAATTATTTTGACTTGATGAGGATAAGTCTAAGACTAGAGACTAGTCTTAAAACAACAAGAGATAAATAAATTGCAATGAAAGAAATGAATAAATTACTTTGCATGGAACTAAATAAATTGCAAGTGAGCTTATATGCTATAAAGAATATATATATATATAGATACATAATAATACTTAGATATAATAACAATAATAATATGAACAAAGTAAAATAACAACATAAACATAAATAGATATTCATGAACAAGAACAATACACGAACATAGTGTAGCTTCCATAACATTTAATTTTTGAAAACTTATACTATGGTCATGTAAAGTTACATGACATAAGAAAAAGAATATGTAAAGAAAAATTTACCTAAATAAGGTTTTTTTGAAGTATTATGTGGTTATGGGTTTTGTGTATGTAGAAGGTAGTTTGAGATAATTTTGAGATAGTTTTGAGGGAGTATTTGGAGAAAGTATTGAAAGGAAAATTTGAGAGAGATTTGTAGAGAAATTTGTGAGTAGTAATTGTGTGAAAGAAGTGACAGAGGAGGAGGGTATTTATAGGAAATGAGGAGTGAATTTTTTGTAATTTAATTAAAGATAAAATGAAACAAATTGAGAGAGAGAGGAATGGGAGGGGCACTGGCCATAGAGTAAGAGAGGAAGAGGAGAGATTTTATTTTGTATTTTTGTTAATTAAATGAAGTAATAAATAAGGTAGATGAGAAATAAAGTTATGGGATAGGTAAAAAGTAAAGGTTATATGTTATGGTGTTGTAAGAGTAGGTGTTAGAAAAAGTAGAGAGAAAAAATAGTGTAGAATAGTGATAAATAGTGTAATATAAAGTAGATATGATTAATAAAGTACCGGTAGTAAGAAAATACACGTATAATTGCGATATCTGTTATTTTTACTTATCAAAAAATTATAAAGCTGATATTTTTGAAAACCTTACATTTTTACGAGTCTAACGGTATATTTAGAATATTTTTACTATTCCAAGTCCCAGACACGTTTTTCAAGAACTGTATCCATTCGAGTTCAAAACGATTCGTGATTTTACTAATCTGATCCTTTTAAGCTTCCTTATGTAATTACGAATTATTCTACATACTAATCTCCTAATTACTTTCTTAGGGTTACTTATTCGGGATTGCCGGATCTAAACCATTACGTCTAACTAGGATTTTGTTGACTTTAAGGATTCTGGTTGACTTTCCAATTAGGTTTTAAGCTATATCGATTCCAAAAATTTAGGGTTTACATGAATGAATTAATGACATGGAATTTAATGAATTTTTGAATTTTAGGTAGTTTAAAGTGTTTTACAGGTGATTTACCTAATCAATTTGGCCTCAAGCTAAAGCCATGACAAGGAGAACTAAATAAATTTTTCACTCGAGCCTTGAGTCGAGCCATCATCTTAAAGCCACTACATCTCAAATTCTTTATTCTTTTTTGCAAGTTTTAAATAAAGGCCTAGATTAGCCACAAAAAAGGCTTGAATTTAGGCATCGATGCGTTAATACTTTATTTCTTTTAATAAAGCCATGAATTGCATTTAAATATCAATTCTTAAATTCTTTTAATCTTTTGATAATAAATACACCTCAGCCTAAATATTGAGCCCAATATTTGACTCTCGACATGCTTCAATATAAAAAGCTACAAAATTGTTCATTCCCTCTTTTTCTTTATTGCATGTAAAAATTCTTTGAACCTAGTAGATCAACATTTACCCTCGACATTATTTCATCCATCAAACTTACTAAAAATCTATTCTTTTCACCATTTCAAGTACCAAAGTTCTGAGGTAAGTTCTTTTATTCTCTTGTTCTTTTTTTTTTTTTTTTACTATTTATTTGAACATAAATGATAGATTGAAATTGTGCATTCTAGAGTTTCAAAATTTTTCGTATCTATTATGTTCGATGAAAAGAAACTTATTTGATGATTAAAATGGGTTGAAATAATTGTCTTATGCAGCTTTATAAGCTAAAATTTTATATAATCATCCACAAACTTGCTTGTAATTTTCGAGCTTCGAAGTTCTGTACAAGCTTAAATTGTTTTGGATTACTTAATTCTGACATTAAGGGACAATGAAATAAAGTTAGGACAATAATGTGGTTGATTTTAAAATAAAATACTGACTAAAAAGGTTTGAATGAATATACCCTAAGGATATTCTTCAAAGTAGATAGTTATGAAAATTAGAGCAAAATTCTGCTTATTTCGAATTTTAAAAACATAAACACTTATGTTAATCATATTTCTTATGTAGAAATGGCACCAAAGAGATCCCAACCACAAACCTATAAACAATAAAAAAAAAGGCTAGAGTTGAGTCTAGGCCCCTTACTCGAGTCTAGGCCCCTTACTCAAGTAAGTGATACTCCACATATTCTTGTAGGATTATCTATTGAGGATAAAGAAAAGTATAGTTTGTATTTAGCAAAGAAGAAAATAGTTGAAAATGATGTGTTAAACTAGGATCTATTGAGAACTTATGGGGTGGAAGAGGATTTCAGAAGATATTTTTTAGACCAAGCATGGTAGAGACTTTTTTGAAATTAAGGGGGAAACCTTTGGAGAGATGACAAAGGAATTTGTGGCAAGTTTTAGAATTCAAGCATAGTGCCAAGTTTAGTTGATATAGTAAGTTTTTATGCATCTAAGCAGTACAGAGAAGTCACTATGAGGCAATTTATAGTTGCATGGATTTGTATGATGAGGAAGAAGTATTATATAAACCCTCAATTTTTAGGGTAAAATTAAGTAAACCCCTAATCCTAGTCAAATCGGAACTTCAAAAGTCAATAAAGATAAAGGCATACTAATAACCTAAGAACAATAGAAATAAGTTTATAATAGATTATGGTTCGAAATAATGTAAGATAGCTTAAAAAGATCAGATTTGTCAAAATTTGATTCGTTTAGATTCCAAACGGATCAGTTCTCGAAAAACGTGCTCTAGTGCCCAAAATATTAAAACATCCCGATAATACCGTTTACTCGTAATTATACAAGGATTTGAAAAATATCAGCATTATAATTTTTCAGTAACTAAAAATATCAGATATCACACGTGTATTTTCTTTACTACCAGTAATTTAATTGTCTAATCTACTATTCATTGTACAATTTATACTATTCATCTTTCTCTACTTTTTCTTACTACCTATTTCTTACATCTACATACCTACTACCTATAATTTATTTTTCCCATAATACTTTTTACTTCCTTTACACTTCAATTTCTTTTCATTATAAAAATACAAAATTTAATAAAAACTCTCTCTCTCCCTCTTACATATGCATCGCCCCCCTCTCTCTCTTCTCATTTTTTTTTCTTTTCAATTTATTTTATTACAACAAATTTCTCTCAACAAATCTCTATAAATACCACATCTTCCTCCACTTCTTTCACATAATTTCATTACACTTAATAAAACTCTACCAAATTTTCCTCTCAAATTCTGTCTCCAAAATTCTCCTCCTAACTCTCTTTTCTTTCCACAAAAATATCATGCACCTACAACTAGTAACAAATTTCTTCTTCATCCATCACCACATAAACCTTAAGTAAAATTCCTACCAATATTTCTTTACCATGTCATGTAACTTAACATGACCATGGTGTGTGTTTCTTAAACTAATAAGTGTTATGGAAGCAACACTATATTCATGTTTTGTTCTTATTCATGTGCAAATCTCATTTTATTATTATGTTGTTATTATTGCTCTAATCTAACTCCTATAATGTTAGTAATTATATATATATATATATATATTTTAGAGCATATAAGCTCACCAACTTTTGTTTATTATATCTTGTAATTTATTTATTTTATGCTATTAAAATTAAGACTAGTCTTTTTAGTCTTAGACTTGTCCTTATCAAGTCAAAACCTTTTTCTTTTCTTTTGCGAGACTTGTCCATAATCTAAGTCTGAAGAGCATTGATAACAATCTAAGACTCCATGATTTTTTTTCTTATTTTTTCTTCTTACTTTTCTTTACGGGATTAGTCTATTTCTAGTCCGGAATTCTTGACTTCCAATATTTGATTTTGTTTATATGTTTACTTGCGTATTTAATTTGCCATATATTATATTTTTCATATAAGTTATTATGTAATATAGTCATATGTTCATATTCATGCAAAACTAATGTTGTTGTTTAAATAAAAAGAGTTTCTTCTTTCATTAAAAATTTAAGACTAATCTTTATACCAAAAATAATTCTTGCCACTTAAGAAAAGTTTCTAAGTAAAACTTAGGATTTTAATTCCATAAATAATTATTTAAATTCATAATGGCTTTTAGTGCCAATATTTTGTGAGGCTTTTTCTAAAAACTATAAGTTATAAAGTACCATTACTTAATTTTTTGAAATAAAATAAATTTAACTAAATGTTGATAATTCTTTATTATATAATTTTTTCCTAAAAACTTATTTAAAAGAACCTACACCAACACTACCAAGAACTAGACAAATTTCTAAGTCAAGATAAAAACCAATTTACTAGTCAAGAAAACACTTACGAAAGTAATAGTGAAAAATAACACAAAGTAATAAGTTTTTAAAGAAAAATATAAGAGTTCATTTTTATAAAAAAATACAAGGTAGGAAATGGTGGTTTAGATATAAAAAGTACTCATTTAAAATAAACTAAAAATCCTTATTTTATTTCAATGATTTACAAATGAAAACTTATACATCGCAATATTTAAATTTCTAAAGGAAATGGTTTTATTAAAAATCATGTTTGGACAACAACACTTGAATCATGCATGTAATGTGAGTTCATATATGTATAGAAAGCATTTTTCAGTTATATTTATATCTATGTATTTTGCTAAAGGAGTTTTGGATGATAAAAAGTTTGGAAAATTTGTGTTTTAAGGGCTGAGATTTTTGTGATGATCCTGTTCCGCATCTTTTTGTGACACAAATAACCTTTTATGATCAAAATAACCTTATAAATAGATATATCTTTTTGAGTAGGTAGAAAACGACATATAATACATAAAATTCCGAGTTAAAAGGAGCAAGTTATAGTTATTTTAAGTTGGAATTTCTATAATCCAAATTTTACCACGAATTTCAAAATAGAATTAGAAAGTTTAAGTAAAACTTGGATGAAATACTCATTTTTGGTATTTCTTTTGTTGAGGTGATGAGGAAGGAGAAGTTCCGTATCTCGAGGATTACTTTAATTAGGAGTTTTTTGCACTATGGCCGAATGAGTTTACTTCCTTAAGTTTTCATACTTATGCTTGTGCTTGTGCTTGTAGTATTAGAAGCACTAGAAGTAGGACGAGATGAAAATGTAAAGTGCATGTGCCTTATAATACTGGTTGAAATTATGTTAAGAATATCGAGGCATGAATTGTTGTTAACTACAAGTTTGACATATATTGCCATGTTGATGTGTCTGTAAATCCTATGATTGCCTCTAAGCTAGTTTAATTACATGAAAGAATTTAATAGATGGATTCATGCATATCATATAGTGAGTCATATTGCATTCGCTATTATACACTTGGTGGGACAAGAGTATAATAGTGTTGGTTGGTATAATCGGTAGTATCTACGTGTTATGGTTCCCAGAAAACCATATGTCTTGCTTACTCATGTGTTTGATTGCATTACATATGCTTGTGTAAATATAAATTGCTTGATATTTCGTTGGTTTCGAGTATGATAACCGAGGAATATTCTCATTAAGCTACTTAAGCTTACAGTCCCACAGATTTTTGTTGTCGCAAGAACATCTTTTAATCTACCCGAGGTCTCCTTTTGTCCGAGTTAGACCATGCTTTTGGAAAGATTTTTGAGGAAATTCGATTAAAGGCTTTAGATAGGAATTCCCTTAAAATATTTTAGCTATAAAGTTTTATGTATGTAAGACTTAAGTTATATTACTGATCCTTGGATTTGATCGGGAGAATGCCCCTAAGTCTATGTAAAGACCTTATTATCTGGTGAATATATGTTTATTAGTTCCTGTATGCTTTATATTACTGCTTAAACCACATATCCCACCAGAGTCTCCCATTGCTGTGTTAGACACCTTACATATAATATCGAGATTTTCGTATGACTATGGTAGTCATTCTAAGCTTTAATATTGTATGTAGCGGACTGCCACGTTTAGGATACCCTTTGGGGTGTGACATATTATATGAACCAGAATTTGCAAGGCTTCCAATGAAGTGTTAGAAGCATAATGGAGGCAATTTTCTATTGAAGAAATTGAAGGCACTTTTACCCCCTCCACGATGACTGGTTCAAAATTAAGAAGTTAAAGTGCTAGGATGCTTCATTATCTGCTCATCAAAACATTTACTTTAAGGCTGAAGGAGCATCTACAATAGCAGAGGCAGAAATGCATCCTCTCATTAGCATGATGAGAGGAATAAAGTTTAATGTAGGCTTATTAGTTGCATGGAGGATAAGATATCAGGCCAATTTACATTGTAAGGGAGTATTTCTTAGTGGATGATTTAAAAAATACTGAAGAACTTGCACATATGGCCAAAGCAAAGGCCTAGTAATGTGGTTTGCAGATTTAAGGAGCTGCATAAGAGATCCTTCAAAGATTGGCATATTAGAGAAGTAGAAACTCCATATGCTGCAGTACCAATAGGAAGAGAAGAAGTATCAGCTGGGATGACTAGAGAAGAAACTATAGAAGAACCATTAAAAGCACTACCAGGGCAAGAGTCAGAGAAACTTAAGGTACTGGAACATCCTGTTACTTCTGCATCACAATAACCAACTCACCCATCAACAGCTAGCTTCAATAGACTTGAAGCTGAAGAGAAAGGTTTGAAGGAAAAGCTGGCAGCTTTCAAGAAGGAAACTAAAGAGGGCTTGGATGAATTGAAACAGACCATGAAGCAAATCTTGGATCTGATTACCCACGCTCCTCAAGCTCCCTCAAAATCCAAATCCTCATCACCTTAATCGATCCTGGCTGAGTCAGATCATCCTGATGAAGATGATAATAACTACAATGATGTCAAACCACCATCACCTTTCACCTCCATTCCATTACCTCCTCATCATATACAATTTCCACCCTAAACAACTCTTCACCCCTAAACACATTACCACCTCAAACACATTCCCTACCCCATATATCATTATCATCTTCCACATACACAGAACCACAAACACAGTCTCCACCGCAGACACAATCACCATCTTAAACCCAACCTATCTAATAGTTGGTTGAGTCATCTGCTCACACCTAAGGATAATGAAGCCATGATTGAACGAATACACACAACTCCCTCTTCCCAAACATCAATTTTAGAGCCTACACTAAACACCATTATAGCTCCAATTAATACCTTCCCTAAATCTTTCAGGAGGAAGACTAAGAAACCTCTCACTCCCTTAAAGAGGAGGAGAATCATCTTGCAGAATTATTCATCATATGAGGATTCCAATTCCATCTTAAAGAATAAATAAGTTACTGCTGAAACAACAAAAGAAGTCAATAACAAAATGGAGCAAGTATAAGAAGATGCTCCAATTGCACAACATGAAGGACATGCCCTAGTTCATGGTGGCATTAACCTAAATATGGAACCCATAACTAAAGAAGAGATGAATGAACCTAGGTGTTTGATACTGGAAATTGAAGAGCAATTGAGGAGTCTACAAAAGCAAATCAAGAAAGAGAGGATGATCTTCTTGCATGGAGTTTATTAAGTATGAGGGGAGAGGAAGAACCAAGAAATAAATAAAAATATTCAACAGACCAAGAAGCTTCTCCAAAAGAAGAAGAAGGGCAACAAGACATATTTTCTCCTCTAAGACAGGATAAAGGCGATGCCTTAGTTCCTGGTGTCATTGACCTAAACTAGCTGCCACCTGACGGAGAATTATTTGATCGTGAAATTAAAATTGATGCTGCCATGGAAAAAGTGGCGAATCATGCAATGAAGGAGGAAATGTGTGAGATAATCTCCAATGACATTGCTTAAATAGTCAGAGAAGCAGTAGCAGCTAGTGAAGACAGACCCATTCTTGTAAAAAGAAGATGGAGCAGAGTTAAAAGATGTGCTCAAAAGAAATCATTTGATAGAAGCAAGCTCAGAGATCAAGAAGAGGGATATGATCCAAAAGCAACCTTAATGACTCTTGATATAGCTGTGGTGGATCATGTTAAACCTATCCATGAAATTCTTCTAGAAACTACAGCTGATACTCCTGAAAAACTTCATTGGGTTGATAAGTAGAGGAAAGAATTAGAAGAAAGAGCAGCTGCTCTTAAAGCGATGTTAGAAGCTATGCTACGAAAAAAAAAAGCAAGATAAGGAGCTGCAATAACAAATGGGTGAGGAGATAAAAAATCAAGGGAACAAAAGAAAAAGAGAATGCAAACAAAAGCTGATGATAAGTTAGCTTAAAACTTATCTACTTCCTTAGAAAAAGCAAAAGCCAAAAAAAGAGAAGAGGCCCAAGAGCCTAAAAGAAATGAGGAAGCAAAGCTCAACAAGCCACCTTAGTTTAAGCCTAGTGAAACTCAATGAGGGATGGGGGCCACCGCTGTAGATGAGGAGATATATGATGATAGCTTTCTTTAGAGTGATGAAGATGAAGAGAAAAGGACGAAGGAAGTGAAAAGCGGCATAATTGAACAAGAAAACAATGATTTTATTTTTGCCTAAAGGCTCCAAAGGTAGCTTGATTTAGAGGCTAAGATGGTTGAACGACATAATGGAGTTGGCTCCTCCCAAATAAATGGACAACCAGTTATTCCTGCCTAGAGACAAACATCCCCTCGAAGACTAAATCCTCCAAGGAAAGGAGGTAGACAAGGTGGATTTAGAAGAGGAGGTATCGAAGGTAGTAGAAACAGTAGTGATAGGACTGATCAATCTTTTAGAGATGGAGGCAGGCACATAAATCCTACTAGAGCCAGAAGAGGAAGAGGAAATGAATTTAGCAGAGGCTGGAAATACTGGTTGGGAGATGAGGAATAAATTCTCCTTTAATTCTTTCATGATTTGATTTATATTCTATTCCTTATGTTTGTTGTAATTCTTATACTCTTTTGGAATAAGTATCATCCTTTGTGGCAAAATAATAGATTTTGTGTAGAATCATATTCAATTTTTGTCCATAATTCAATCAAGGCTTTGATCGAACCATCGTTTTTGTTGCTAATATTTTCTTATGAATTTCCTTAGTCTTCAATAGAATCAGGGCAAGGAAGCACGTGACAATCAAATTAACCCCTCAAGATCTAAATTTACATCTTGCTCTGATCTTATGTTATTGATAATCCCCTGTCTATTATTCATGCATCAAAACATTGAGGACAATGTTTAATTTAAGTGTAGGGGAAGGGAAATAGCAAGATTTTGGTTGGATTTGAAATTGAAAATCTGTCTAGAATTGAGTATATGTGCTTTGAATGATCATTTTTCTCACATGAAATAATAGGAAATTAATGAAATGGTTACAATTTGACCAAAATTTTCTAAAACTTCAAATGAAATCACTAATCAACTCAACAGAGCAAGCAATGAACATCATCATTCGATTGAGTTAATTCTACTTTATGTAAATCACTTTATAGATATCCATGTGGAGTACTTTTACTTATTATTTAATCTAGAATTTTAAAGTTGGAATTAGCTTAAGGTCTCTAGTAAAGTTAATCAATTTTCCTATAAAAACTTAAATAATCTGTATGTTTTTCAATTTAGTCATTTTGAGAGCGATGTAATCTCTAATGAAAGTTCAAATGATTGCCACAACTTGATAATTTTTCCTCATGCTCTATTTAATCAAAATAAAACAAAAATTGAAGAAATGTAAGAAACCATGCGCTTAGGATTGAAATGGGAATGAGTTGATCTCTCATAAGAGCAATTTCTTGTCCTCTCTTTCAATTTTAAATAAGCCATGATTAAAAAAAAAAAAAAGCAAAAACACGTGGGCAAAAACCCATTTAAAGGAAATGTAAAGAAGAAGGCAGAAACCTTTCTCTTTCCAGCTTTGAAGTATATAAATAAATAATATAAATAAAATAAAAAGCGTAAATAAGAAAGAAGATTCAGGGGATGAATTGATATATATTATCTTTGAATATGATGCTTAGAGAGATGATTAAGGAATTGCATACTTAAATGTATGAGTGGATAAAGTTAATTGAGTTTATTTCTTACTTTGATTGATCTTTTGAATAATTTTTGCTTTAGAATTCTTAATTAAACAATGAGGCTAAAGGCTAATCTACATAGATAAGTTCTGTGATTTTAGCAAAAGTAACTTTAGCAGAGTTAATAGGAATGATTGAATATTTAAAGTGCTAAAGGTGATTTGAGCTTGACTTTGTCCAGTCAAATTTCCATTTATTATTTTCTTCTTATTTGAAAATGTCTTGCCTGGTTATAATGATGTTTGTTTGAGGATAAGTCTATTTTAGTCTATTCTATTTTAAATTGATGTATTTTTTTATTAAATTCCTACAAATCTGGTGCTTTTAATGTTTAATGTTTTTATTTTTTCAGCTTATAGAATCAAAAGAAGAAGAATTTAAGTGTTTGGAATCAAATTTGGAGCAAAACAATAGCAAAACTTGACGATAGATCCTGTTAAGCCCTACAAATGCACTTGTCGAGGCTTAAATGTTAAGGCAAAACAAAGCAAATTAGTCTATCATGCCTTAGATCAAGCCAGCGACATGACTCTCGACAAATGATTTAAGGAGATCAAGCCTTGGAAGTGAAGAACAGCTTCTATTTTGCCATACTATTGAGACTTAATCTTGACCAGCGATGAAGACTAAATGAAGAAACAAACCTTTGCTAAGAAGCACAAGTTGCATCAAGCCCAAAGTATCAAGCCTTTGATGTCCTCAATTTACCCCTTAATAGAAAGATGGACAAAAACTCATGCGTTTGGACACAATGCTCTAGCTGAGGTCGAGCCTTAATTTTAATGTAATACTCGAGCACTCGATCTACCTAGCGGTAAGCAAATGTGTGAGCAAGCAATATAGAAGCATGCATGAAGAAAGAAAATGAATTCTGTTATTAAAGAATCTGCCACGTCAGCAATAAAATCGTTATGGTTTTTTTGCCCTGAGCCTATAAATAATCATGCAAGCATTTGTTGTAAATATGTGTAGCATATGTAACAAATTTCCTTAATATAATATAGAGAGAGAATTATGAGGCAAAAGAATTAGTTTCTTCTTGCTTTAGAAATTTTGCATTTTCTAGATAAAATCAATTTAACCCCATTGTTTGTAATTTTTGCAAGACTCTATTGTTAATTGTAATATTCTTCATTAATTTCATTATTTCTTTAGAGTTCGCTCGTAATTTCTAAATCTATAGAGAAATAATCTCCTGCAGCTTAGGGTTTGTGAATCAAAATCCTGATTCATGTGACTTTAAATGCGTTTTTAAGTAAATATTGACAGGGTATTTGTAATTAGTAGCTTGATTTTATTTTCGTGGGTCTAATTGTGTGGTGCACCTGTTAGATTCATATTTGATTTCATTAAAATAGGTTGAGAGGTCATTTTAATGAATAGATCTATGACTACCAATAGAGTTAATCTTAAACACCTTGAGAGAGGAATGATGAAAACATTCTGTCACTTGTTTTGAAATTCATTTAGTTGGTTTTAAAAACAAAGGATTCTTGATCTTTATGCTGGTTTTAGTATTGTTGATAACTTGAGAAGAGATTTCGACGGTCTGATCTAGATCTAGAGCTACTGACCTTGAAAGAGGCTTTAGCTTACACCGATGAATCCAACAGTGCAAATACACCAACAAACAACTCTCTCAGAGTTTTCTCAAGAAATCACATGATAAGAAATTGTTGAAGCAAATCCTGGGCTCTTGTCTTGCATTTTTACAAACCTATCTTTTATTTTACCTGAAGAACATTTGTAAATATCCATTAACATAGCATAGCTTATGTTTTCATTATGATCTTTTGACTTTTTTTTTGGCTAGATAATGTATAAAATGTGAGTATGGTATATGCCAACGATCCCTTGGAATACAACCTAATATTTTATATGCTACTTTGATAGGTGCGCTTGCCTGATGTGGGTAGTTGCTTTCCAAAGTTGAACAAAACTTATTAGTTTTATAAATTTTTTAAAACTTTAACTCCATGGTCTTTAAAATGATTTTAACATACTACTAACCCAACAACACAACAAACCCCAGTAGCTATCCATGAACTTGAGGTCCTCATTTCATAATGCAGTATACATCTTAGTCTTTACTTTTCCATCTCCTTTTGCATCTCTATAGCTTTACTATCAGCTTATAATGACAAGCCTTGGCATTATAGTTGTTTATTAGCTTCTTGGCCTTGGTAGCTATAGACCATAAATTATCAAATTTGAGTTGCAGCAATTAAATCCCCCTCAGCATAATAACAAGTTACTTTAATGCAACCTTTAATAGAGGCCTCTAAGACCTATCCATCAATAGCATGGCTTCATTATGAATCTTTACCATTATGTTGGCTAATTCAGCCTCTAACATAGAAAATCCAGTCTAATCTCTATTCACGGTGTGAAGACTCTCTAAGGATGCTAATAATTGAAAAGACACAGTAAAGCCATGAAAAGAATTCATCTCCTGTAATGTTGCATGGTCCTTTAGAAATGCCACCCTGTTTTCACAAGACATATTAGCAACGAGTGGAGGATGGAAAATGGTAGTACTATATTTAGCTTACCCCTATAGGTACTTGGATGAAGTGGTGCATCAACATAGTTATCTGCTCCCAACTTTATTTATCAGAGGTGCATTGACATCAAGTGTACTCTCACTATTTTCATTAGAAGTAATTTGACCATCTTCATAGTCAATTTCTTCGATGCAATCATTAATCACAAGGGTTTGGAGATGACTCATAATCTATGTAGTTGCGGCCATAATCTTCATCGTCAACAAATCAACACCGATGTAGTAGGACCACTAATGTGATGGGAACGAGGGAGAGCATCTGTCTTGACCTGAAAGAAATATATAAAGGAAAAAAATTTAGATGATAGAGGAAAGGAACAACACTAGGTTGTATTTCAAAATTTGCTACCTCTTCCATGAGCTTACATTTTGCCTACTTAGAATCCACTAGCTTAGGTGGCTAGTGATTACTCTTAGATTTTAAAGGAGGCTTCATATGCTTTAGATTACCTGAAGGCTCTAACTCACTTGATGCAAGCTTTTTAGCTCTTTGGACATCGCTTGTCAACTTGCTATACCTGTTCCTTGGCAATTTTAGATAGAAATAATGATGATATATAATGGAGGCTTGTAGTGTGTCACCTAACATTGTAAAGGCATAATCCTAAAATATGGCGATGTAGTTTGACCAATGGGTTAACCAACTGGTAGAGCTAACCCCACGCTTATAACCTTTTGCAGAAGGAAAGGATATTTGTCGCGCAGTAGAATGAATATTCTAGAAGTCATTTGGTGAGATTGATTGACAATAAGAATAAAATGGTAGTCCTCCATACAAATAGCTATAAATGCCAGTCACTCCTCCTCACTTCTAACTTTTGGAGAGAAAAGGTAAATAGCATTCCATAGTTACAAACTTCCTTCAAAAGGATCAAACAAGAAACTTGAGTGACTTCCATTCTAATTGCTTAAGAACTATAAGGTTGACTTATGATATTTACACAATCTTCTTTGCCTTTCACTTGTGCATTTAAGACACTGGGACTACTCATTCTTTCTCCTTGTAATATTCTCTCCAAGCATCCTATCAAGTGCCGTCTCTTCTTTAATACTCTAAATATCATGCAAGGCACGAGATCTTTGTGATATGTGCATGGTCGCCACATGATTAACCCTACATATACATAACCTCATGGGGAAGATAGCTATGATGAATGATACTATCTCTTGATTAAGTAAATTACTCTTTTAAAACCATTGTTCTTATCACTCTCTTTTATTTTGTGATTTTGACAAGGTAAATCATTTGATATATTTGTACGTTATGTTGTATAGTTTAAGTAGTTCAATCTATCATTGGTGTGTAACATATAATGAGAGACAGATTATTATGAGTGATAATATCTCTAGATTGAGTTAATTACATTTTTGAAACCATTTTTCTTACCACTCTTTTTATTTTGAGATTGTGGAAACTGAAACCATTTGATATATTTAATTGTCATATTTTATAGTTTGAGCATTATTAAATCTTTCATTTCTTAAATGCACTTTCTTATTTCGTGAATGTGTTATATAGGTGAGAGGCCTAGTATAAATATGTTGTAAACCAATGAGAAAAATTGATTATGATGAATGTTATCATCTCTATATTGAGTTAATTACTCTTTCGAAATCCTTACTCTGATCATTCTCTTTGACTTTGAAATTGTGGCAAGTAAAACCATTTGATCTATTTATATGTCAAATGGTGTAGTTTAATTATATTTCAATCTTCTGTTGATGTGTACTATCTAATGGGAAACTCATCCATATCCTAAAAAGTTAAAAGGAAATAGCTACTCTCTTACAAGCCTTAATTTGCATAATTCCATTTCAAGAAGACTCCAATCACGTAAAACCCTAAGATAAGCCTTTTTCTCTTTCCATTTTGTTTGATGGTTTCACTTCAATCATAATCTAACTCCTTCCTTTTTTCCCCCTTGAAATATAAATTAAAAGTGGTGGTGTTAAAGAGAATTTGTGTATTTAAGGTATGTGAGTCAATTTTATATTTAGGTTAGTTATAAAAACCTGGCCTGTGTTTTGACTCATTTGCAAATACATGACATATATTAATTTTTTTTTTGACAAATATATGTCTTGAGTTTAATCAAAAAGTGTTAATATTACTTAATAATTTTAGAATGATGTGTGTCAATATTTTACTGGTATTAAAAAATCATTTTTTTTCAATTTTTGGTTTTTAGAAATAATTTTTTATATATGTTATTTAATTTTATTTAGTAATATTTTTTAATAAATTACTTTTTTACAAAATAAGATATTAGCATGTATTTATCAATGAACATTTAATAATACTGACACTTTTGCATGAAACTCAGATCATCTATTTGTAAAAAAAAATAATAATGCAGATTATATGTTTGCAAATAGATAAAAACATATATTAGGTTTTTGTAATTAACCCTTTTATATTTCGATAATGGGTTTATAACTGAAATTTTGATGAATCTAAAAGTAATTCTAATCTTCTAGTATTAAATTTGAAGGTTTATTTATGTTTTAGAGATTTCTTGTTAAATAATATTTCGAGAGTGGTTTGATTATAAAAATTGGTGATGGATTAGATTATTGGTTTTGCAACTTTTAATAGTATTAGACTGGAGGAAATCTACGGTTCGATGTTTGGTTTGTAAAGTAAACTTTGTATTGAGTAAGCCTCTTTTCATAGTATTAGACAAAACCCTAAATTTTTGTCCCTTATATTTGATTGTATAAAAATATTGGAACAAGATAAAATAAAATCTCTTAATAGAACATAACCATTACTACACTTTTGGTTTTTACCATTCTAAGGTTACCACCATTACCACTAACACCACTATCACCACCAACGGTATCCCTGCCACTATTGCATTCACGATTGCCACCAATACAAAACTGGCAATAAGTTGCTATCGTCATTATCACATTACTACTACTAAATCATTATCGCCAATCATCCCACAATTACCACAAACTATAATGTTTGTGAATAACTTATGAAGGGGAAAAAAATCTTGTGTTATACCTAGAAAACAATACATTGTACAGTAAACTTATAATGTTTAGTCATCCTTGTATTATGTTTTACCATCCTCCTTATCCCATATTGTACTAAAAGTCAAACACTACCTAAGGAAAGTAGTTTGAAAGTTTCAATGAAATGATGGAAGCTTGAAATATTTGTAGGATTATGGGTGAAGTTTGATAGAGAGTGAATTTGTTTAATGTTTAATTAGCAACATTGAAGTTGGAAAACGTTGTGCTTTCTTGAAATTTCATGTTATAGATATTGAAGAAGGAGCAAAGGACATTTAATTGATCCCTAAGGTGTTCTAAGTGGCCCTTAGGACAAATAATGAAGTTGTGAAACTTTCCTTCTAAATTAAAATTTAAAAAATAGAATTTATATATTAGAAGGAGAAAGGGGTGATATCTATTGGTTGAAAATATAATCCTCATTCACTTAAAGTACTAATTGTAGAAAGTAAATAAATACACTTAAATAGCTACTTTCTTGGATTAAAATAATCACTCTAAACAAAATCAAAACCTAATATTTTCCTTTTTTTCTGGTTACCTTATTCATAAATTCATTATTATATAACTCAATATTCATTAATTCATCACTGATGGCTCGTTGACTTTACTGTATAGAATAAGGGAGGAACTAAATTCCAAAATTGAATAGAGTTGTAAAGACTATTATAACATATACTTGTATAAAAAATAAAATAAATAATTATATAGGTAAAAGTAAAAATATTTATAATATTTCTTGTCTTTATTATAGGGAGATGATAATTATATAGCTGGCATTTTTAAGATAAGATTATTTATGATAAAAACTGAAAATAAACTATTGAATTTCAATTCATGCATGTGGTGATATGGATTGTTATTCAATACTTTGTATAATAGTAATTCATTATGAGTTAGTATTTCCTTTAAGTGATGGCAGCTTTATGTAAAGCGAGAATGGAATGAATAACTACTCTCTTTAAGTGAACGAACTGAAATTGTCTCACCACTGTTATTTGTTTATCATGTTGATGCAAGGAGAAATGGATAAAGGTTTATAAATTATGTGTTTGGAAGCAAAGGTCCGATCGTTAAAGTCAAGTAAGGAGCAAGAAGAACTTTTTGTTTTTTTTTTTTTTTTTTTGTCCTTTGCTCATAAGTGTAAGTAGATCCATAATTTAACTATTTTTAGTAATAGCCTTTGTTAAGGATGTGACTTCAAGAAAGAGTCCCACTACGGAATCTCATACAAAATACTTTTCTTATATGTTGTACTCTTAAATGAGGATGCTGTTAAAATAAGTAAGCCAGTGGTTACTTATTCTTTTGCCAAAAAAAAAAAAAGAAAGGTTTTTAGGAAGTGTCTTGTCTCAAATGTGAATAAACACTAAATTGTGATGTAGGTTTGCATAACAAGGAAAGAGTTGGACCATCAAATGGCCTTGTTGAAGAGGCTCGAACCTGATTCTATGAGAACCATTTGCCATATAAAGACCTTGTTTCATCCCTTCATAAGACAATGCAATTACATTAGTATGAATTATCAAATTATTAAGTCGTTATTTCATCTTTTGATTTGTTTTTGCTTTGTAGGAGAATATCATAAATTAACATGAATACAATGAAAACCAAGCTTAACTACAGGATCTAGAAATTTACATTATAATCGAAATTTGAGTTAGACAGAAAATTGTGGACTGGATTTATTTAAAGGAAAAAAAAAAAAACAAGTGATAATCTGGGTTAGTTTTTTTTTTTTTTTAAATCTTTTCACATTTTAAATTTTCTTTTCAAATCTCTATCATGTCCATTAATAATTATGTGACAACTTTATAATTCTTTGCATTAAAGCATAGGCAATTACTAAACTGGTACATTTTTATCCGCACCAAACAAAATGGTTAATGGACATCATAGAGACGCTTTTTATTTTATTGACAATGTATTAAAAATGAAAAAAAAAAAAAAAGAAACTCAAAAGTAAAGGATTCAAGTTGAAAAAATAGTAAAGATGAAAGATCCAAAAAAGAGGCCATACATGTCCTGATAGATGGGCCATTTAAATTGAAGTACAAAACATTAATGGGCCCGGGTTAAATGAATTGGACATCATTTTGATTGGTCCTTTTTGATTGAAAGCAATGAGGTCACGTGAGCGAATTTGTACGACTTACATCCAGGGCCTAAAGAAATCGAAAGAGGGCCTCACCAGTCACCATCCTATTTAGGGGCCATGGGACGTCCAATAGATTTTCAAAAAGCAGGGTTTCACTTCTAAACTTTGAATTTTTTTTAAAATAAAAAAAAGGAAAGAAAAGAAAAATTAGTGGAAGGAAATCTAATTACGGGTGTCTCATGCCACTCGTACTCTGAAAAAAGTGATATGGAAACATAAGTAAATGAATATTGAGAGGGAGAGAAAAGGGGATGGGCAGGTAATAGTAGAACGTTTAAATGCATTAGGACTGGATGAAAGAATGGATAATCACATAAATAGTATTTGAATTCTGATAAAATATGTAATTAGAGGTCTAAAATTTGAAATTGATCAATTTAATACCTAAAATTTAAAATCAATTAATTTATTACCTTAGAAGCTTTGAGATTAAATAATTTAATGCCTGAAAAAACTTGATTAAGGTATATTGGCATGCATGAAAAGTTTTTTTCATATACCAAATTAAGTAATTTTAAAATTTAGTTATGTAATAAATTAATCAATTTTAAAGTTCAGGTATCTAGTTGAAGATTATATCAAAATTCAGGTTGACATTAACCCATGGAAGAATTATGAAGTATTACGTTGTAGTTCTTGAAAAGAGGTTATTTGTTCATTGTTCTAAACTCTATTTGATATTTTCTAAAAGTATAATTGTATAATGGCAATTGTATCGATTTCTTCCACTACCAAGCAAGGAGCAACTTATGATTATTTGTAAAGCTAAGTTATTGATAATGTCTACTGCATCACACTAACAATCGATGGATTAGAGACACTATCCTTTCAATGGATCATTCCATGTGATCCTCTTAGGTTCAAACTCTTGGATATACTTCCGAAGTGAATAAGCTTTCCTAATAAGGGTTGAAAGCAAACACAACTGCTCAACTATTTCTACTTCATGCTTAGCATAACAAAATTTCCTAAATCATTTGAAATTGGTTGAATTGATCATTTAAACCTTGTCACTTAACCTTAAGAGTTGGGTATAGATTGTTACTAATCTTAGTTAAAGCTAGAATATCAAATATAGCTCCCTCCAATACTCATATATGGAATTTTTAACTTTTTATTTTTCTATTTGAATCCTTAGACTTTTTATAAAAAGTAAATAAATAAATGTATAAATATTTTTCGCCATGTTTGCTAGCTTTTGTTTTATGTTTTTTGCTTATAAAAGTTAGGCTTCTAATTTCTTATCTCTCTTCATAGAAACGGTTTGGGATGATTTTATTATTAGATTGGTTAGTATTGATGATATGTTTATAGGAATTACAAATTTACATGTCATTGAGGGTTGTGAGGTCTTATTGCATACTCTTATTGAAGTAATGAATTTAAAGGAATTAAGGTACCTCATATCCCATAAGGTCAGATTTGGCACGATTGGATGCAGTTTTCACGTTGTGTCAATGCAATCAACCATTGATTTGCTTAATGAGATAGGTTTTCTTGGAACTAAACCAAATGTATATGCTCATCATTAAGTCATCAGTATAGAGAAGGCTATACTAATCAAGCTGTAAATGCAATACGTTATAGACACTTATATATATATATATATATATATTTTGCCATTACATGTCTAAATTTGGTTATGTTGTTCATGCATTGAGCCATTTCACAGAAAGATCACACCAGATGCATAAGATACTTTAGATAAATTTCTGTGTTACATTAGTAGAGCACGATCAAATATCCCTTGCTTTCATGAAAATTTGAATTTGCTTTGCGAACATAAAGTGATAATGATTGAGGTGGATGCTTGATGCTGGAAGATCAACTTTAGGCTATTGTGTACTTGTTGGTGGTGTTTTTAACAACCAATTTCAATCCTTCGTTAAGCATGATTAAAGCTCATAATATATGCATATCCTTGTCTAGAGGGAAAAAAAAAAATCTGTTATAGTCTTGATAAATTAGTACTAATAGAATTTCAACATCCATGATGATGAAATAAATTGTTTCTACAATAATTAGTACACCTATTTTGTTTATGCAACATATCCTTACAAGTAAATGTTTAAATTAGTAGTTAAAATACTTCTAGTGCTTCTTTTTGTTATACCTAGTTTTCATTCTTCATTATTTAAAACTTGTCTATCAGCACAAGGTTCTCTTCTTTTCAATTTTTATTCGTTTATGGTACCTTCTAAGGCTTAGTTTCCCTATTTTCATGCTTTTCTCATGTGGAACTAAACAATAGAACTGACAAAGATTAAGGATCTATTTTTATTATATTTTATTATTTTTACATCATATTTTGATTATTTTCGAACATATATTTGTCATAAAGAAACATATACCGATAAGAAACTAACTGTTTTACTCATAACAGACCAAACAAATACAATATAGATATAATAGATAAAATACAAATAAATTATAAATACAGATCAAATACATATGTGATACAGGTAAAACTCATATTATTCGAATACCATCCCTTTGAGTCACCTGAAACATTTTAAAATAAAAAATAAATAAATAAATAAAAGATCTGGTAGACAGATTTCAAAAAGTATTACTATCAAGTGATTAAGGGCCCCGTTATAAAGATCCTTATTCATTAATTATCAAAAATAAAATAAAATAAAATATTCTGGCATGCTCAATAGCACCTAAAACCTTACCTGTATTGTAGCAACTTAACAAAATATGTGCAACAAACTGAAATAATAAGACAAACAAAAAAAGGAAAATATCAAATATATTTATGCTCCTTTTTCTTTTTTTTGTTTTCAAACTATTTAAGACGTCATCATCTTGTTGGTTACAGAAGCTATTGGGCATCAATTATCATATATTCCAAGAAGACAACGGGGTCCTCTTTCACTTTCCTACAACCACTTATTTATTGATGACGTCGGAAAAATCAATAATGCAAAAGGTTCTATCTACATTGCTAATTCAACATTTGAAACTTTGGACTGCACATCTAATCTCGTCTTCATTATATGACACGTCAAATAAAAATATTTTAATGGTTTTATGAATTTTTTGTTTTATAAATCGTATAATGATATTAAAAAAATGGAAAAATTATATTCTAAAACCTTTAATGATACCACGTTTAGAAATCTGTTAATGAAATCTCACTAAATATATATATATATATATACATATATGTAAATATAGAAGATGTTGAATGTGAACCCTCTATTAGTGGTCAAATAAAATAACTCGTTCTCATATACCGATATCTAGAAGGAATCACATGGAAAATCATATAAAAAACTATGTCATCCATTTGGGCTCTCCAAGTAAGACCAAAAGATGTTCAAATTCAATAGTGCACACGACCCAAGAGGGAGACTTATGAGTATTCTATGTCAAATGCATATCTGTATCCATTAATTTTCTGATTTTTGTAATTATATCACCAGCTTGCATTATGCTAAGCTGTGCAGGAGATCATAAATATAGATATCGACATGTGATGAAGAATTGGGTTCCATTATAAAAATTAATCATTAATAAGTTATTAAAATCGTAAGTCAAATATATGTTACAAATTTATAATTATATATATTTTAATTAAAATAGACGTAAAATTAATTAGATGTAGACTTTAGATCGAATTATGAATTTAGGTTTATGATTCTATATGTTTACGATTTTTCTTTTTTTGCATGATTTTATATGATTTTATGATTTTATGTATTAAGTGAATAGTAAAATCGTGATTTTGATAACTAATTGAAAATCGAATATATATTTATGTACAATTTTTATTTTATTTAAGAAACATTCTTGTAATTAGTGATATGGAGTTTACATCGATTATTAGTAACATATAAAATTTCTAAAGGGAAAAAAAAATCATGGTTGATTGCAAAACCCCATGTACTAAATTTTCATTCACTCTTACCATTATCATAAACAATCAAGACAGCTAATTACTCTTCTAAAGTCTATCAACCTTTGGGCTCCATTGAACTACCATTAACACCACTTCCTCTCATTGCCATTTCGGTCTCTACTTCCTTGGCCTCTTCTCTGAACTTCTTGTATATGTCACTCTTATAAAACTTCCTAGTCCTAAATACCAAAACCAACGACACAAGAGCACCAAACACTGTGGCCGCCGTAATAATAAAAAAAGCCAATTGGTAGCATTTCACACCATTACATGCCAACTCTTCACCATGTTTTCTTTGCAGCCCCGACGCTTCCATTTGCCTCCTAGCTTCCTTGTCATACAAATGACCCGTAACACGAACATTAAGCAAATATGCCCCAACTGGACTAGCAACCGACCCAAAATTGTACAGTGTTGAATAGTACTTGAGACCAAAGATCTCGGATATTATTGCAAATATCAGAGGCCATTGTGCACCAAAACAAAACCCTATTACTATGGATGCAGCGTATAGTCCACTAGGGACATTGAAGGCTATGAGCATATGGCCTATGCATGAAGTTAGGAGGATTATGGTGAGCATGAGTGTTCTAGGGAATTTGAATTTTGTTAATAATGATTCCGACCAGAATCCGGCCGCCACACGTCCTAGATAGTTCCATATGCTAACAAGGGAAACAAATGTGCTTATGCTTTTTTTAGGATATCCTAGTGATGACCCAATTTGACCCAAGTTGTCTATAGCGGTCAATGTTCCTCCAACACCGCAAGTTGTTGCTAAGAAGAGGATTAGCATGTCTACGCTAAATAGTGCTTGGAGGATGGTGTAGTCCTCTCCTCTATCTGGCGGGCTAAATACAGTCTTCCAACAAGAGGGTTGCTTTTCTCTTTCAACCACAGGATCGTCGGTTCTGGTTCCATTTTCAGCCACGGGCATACTTTTCAGATCGTTTCCCGATTCGGGGTTCTCAGTGGTGATTCTGATGGAAGTTGATGGGTTATAAAGGGATGCTTTCTTGTTCCTATAGAGTTTGTATTCTTCCCATATAACAACAGCAAGTGGAAGAAAGAGCAGGAGCGTGACCCCAGCAGCACTAGCACCATACTCACTCCTAGTGAAATCGTCTCTAACTTTCTCAATAATAATCATGATCATGATGAAAGTTGCTAGTCCTAATGAAATGTAAAGGAAGTGGTAGAAAACCTTGACTTCATTTGGTAGCCTAACAACTTTCATGATCCTTATAGTCCTAAGGAACACAAAAGAGATAGCTGCTGGCAGCCAACCTATGAGCAATATCAAGGCCTTGGTGTCATGAAAATACAATGCGTAATACAATTGTGTGATAATGGCACCGCTTAGGCCAACATAACCCTTGAGGATCCCAAGCACCACCCCGCGGCTTTCGGGGAAGTTTTTGACACAGGTGACGAGCGCGCCGGTGTTTGCAAACGACTGCGAGTTCGCCCCGATGCATATGTAGAGGCACATGTGCCACACTTGCGGTGTTGGGATCTTTTTGGTCACGGCTAGCCATATCATGAAATAACCAAAGAAATTTAGGACTGCGCCTAGGGATAGGACTACCCAAGGAGGAGTAACCTCGTTGATTAGACCAGAAAGGACACCAACGTTAGCACCCAAGTCCTTGAAGAAACTTAGGAGATTGAGGGTGGTTTGGTCATATCCTAGAGAATCTTTTATGTCCCCCGAGTATAGACCAAACATGTAGGTAGCACCAGCTGCTGACATGATTAGGAAGGAGGCGAACACCATGAACCACCGCCCTTGGAGGACCTGGATGCTCAGCTTGGACATGTCGGCATACCCGAAAGGGGGAGCGCCAACAGGCGCGGCCATTACCATTTTTGTAGCTTTTGGTATGGGGCGGGGGTATGTATTACTTATGTGTAGGGGAAACTCTCACTTGTAATAACGGCAGGGGGGTTTGTATTATTTATGTGTACGGGAAACTCTCACTTGTAATAACGGCAGGGCAACGCTATTTATAGTGGGGAAAAAGGGCGTTTTCTCCGATAAGCGTGCCAAAAGAGGGGAGTGCGTGGTGCCTTTTGCCCCCACCACTAGCACCTTAGACTAAGAGTTTCTTCGTAGTTGACTTGACTTGCGCGTTTATTTTTATTTTTATTTTTATTTTTTTGTTTTCCAGAGACTTGAAGTTTTCATTCGATTTTTCCAAATTGTAAAGTGCCCTAGGTTTCACCTATGGATATATTTTTAAATTTAAAATATTACAATAGCCTTTTTAAACTTTAATAAATTGACATTACAAAAAATCTGTTTGATTTTTTTTTTTAATAAAAAAAGGTTTATACTGATGTTAAAGTTTAATAGGTATTATGATAAGCTTAAGATTAAATAGAGTGTATCTAATAATTTAATGATGAGAAAAGAATCAAGTGATAAAGAATAAATAGAGAAATTTTGCATTATTTTACAGTATTATCGTAATTCTTGTCAGTGTTATGGCAATGATTCTACAATATTTAAAATGGAAAAAAAAAATCGTATAAATCCTGTTTTATTGATTAAATAAGACAATGCATAGATACCTTATCCATGAGATTCATCCCTTATTTTGGTTTTCGTGATTAAGTAGATGTGTAGATTTTTATTTATAGTTTGTTTTTGTCTACAGCTGTTATTTAGTGTATTTTCCGTTAACACGTTTTGAAATTGAAATCGATATGTCATGTATATCACTGGGATAGTGCTGTCATGATAAGCCATTTTGACGGGAAAACAAAAAGTTTGGGATAAGCCGATATGAAGTATCAAACAGGACCATAAAATTTAGATTCTGACCACGTGGCTTGGTGCTGGTCCATATTGAAAGATTTTTGAACTTTCCTTTTATAATTACCTTTCCAATGGATATTATCTACATTTTAACAGGAGAAAAGGTTAACTCTTTTTCTTATTTTTACTTTTAAAAGATTAGCTATTTTATTTTGGAGTTAATTATAGAATATTGTGTGTGCGTGTATATTAGCAAACAGGTTGTCACATCCCGCGAGCATGAGATGTACAAGTTTTGCGACAAGTGATACATATAGGTAAGTTTTTAATCAAATATTAATGAAGAAATCATTATTAATTAAAAAAAATCAATAGAGCACCATCCTGCTGTTAAGAGAGGAAGCCTTCAACAGAGAGAAATTCTTCAAATAGACCTTAAGAAAAAATATACTAATGGGCTTGACACCATCTATAACAAAAAATCTTAAGGTATTAGGTTAATGAGTCTTTCCTCTTATAAATTATTCTCATAAGTTTTATATTTCCCATGTGGGATTTTTTCAACCTCACATTTGTACTCTCACACCTATTTTTTTCTTGATTTGGATTAATTCAAAACCTCTACAAAACTTGTCCAAGCGATATATATATATATATATTGATATTTTCATAAAACTTCTTATGTATAAAACAAAACCTACTAAGGCCCATCATATGAGCATAGCTTGACTAGAAAACATTTTGGACCGTAATAGGTCATGATTTATACATAAGAATAATAAAGTTTCAACAAAATCCAATATAGTTGTTGTTTTAGAAATCCTACCTTAAGTATCAAAATTAAATAGTTAATAGTAATTAGATACAATAATCCAACCATAATAATAAAGTTTCAACAAAATACTTTCAAAAAAACTCATAAAAGGTTGATCTCCCCAAATCTAACAAGTCTTAATGCAAATCTAATTATCAATAGTATTTGAAATGTTAAAAGAATGAGCTGTAAAGCTTAGTATGCAATATACAAATATATATATTATATATATATGCATGTCACATTTGCCTACTCTAATGCAACAATCATAGATATAATTTAATTAATTAAAATCCACAAGCAAGCATTTGCAACAACCTAGAAAATACCAACGTGCAAAAGAGTACTCATGATTCCAGCCAAACAACGAGAAATGGAACAAGTCCCGAATCATGCATCAATGAGATTGGTAGGCCTCCAAAAGTTATCAAAAAGTAAAAAAGAAAAAAATAGTCCCATTTTGTTCATCTTCTCATGTCTTGTCATTAATGAGCACAGTCCATTACAACACTCCTATGTAGCTTATTACAACTTCATTCCTACTTTAACTGGCCATTTGATTTTGGAAATTTCCCTATCGGCTATCTACTAAACACTAGCACACATTCCATGGGGACCTAAGGGCCTAATTTTATAACATCTTCCCTAAAAATAACGATTAGGCTTGCTATCCAACCTAAAGGTGTCATTTCCTTGAATAAATAGCCAAACAACGACCAACACACATTTAGGTCAAGTTTAAGTATTAGTCAAATTATAAATTCAATCTTAGTAAGAAATGTGCATTTACTGTGTACCAAATAACTATCTCAAAACTCCTTTTCTCCTTTTCCAAGGCTTTTCAATAATAATTTCTCATTAGTTTAAAAACCTATATTAGGTCGATACCTTAAATAACTTAATCATTTTAATTTTAAATTCTCATTCTTTGAATTACTTGGGTTAGGGTCCATATGTTACGGATTCTAGTGTAAGACTCAACTCATTTGCATACATTGAATCTAGTTATAGATAGGCAATATTTATTATGTTTCCGGCTTTAGTTATATTTAGCCAAGTTTCCTAATTAATTACATAGGTTCGAGTTGTTTAAGAAATTAGGTATACCAACACAATTGTTTAATTATATAGGTAACCAATTCTTAATTTACCAAGAGCTAATGACGTAGGATCATCAATCATTCATCCGAATCCTCTATGACTTAGGTTATTATCTCATGTCCTTATTATTATTAGGTTCTTACCGTCCTTGTTACATTGTATTACTTTTGGAAATTCTACTATTCATATTATCATTAATATGGGTATGTCTTATTATAATTTTCTCCAATTAATCACATAAACTCTTAGTGACAAGCTCATCCATAATTGCCTATTAAATAGGTAAATATGGTAAGACATGCATAGCAATTTATTGAGTTCCAAATCTTAATTTTATTCATACGACCAAGTTATCAACTAATTTATTATTCATTAATCGTGTGACATGTCATATATCATAGCTTTCCCAATATATATGATATAAAGAATTTTTACACAAGGAAACTTCATAATTCAAGCCTAAATATTCATTCCACACATATTGTAACATTAATGTCCTGTAAAATTCTCAAATTTCTACCATGTTCCTTAGATTCATATTTCATGTCCATTGTCCAATAAAAAATTTCACTCCACAAATTTTGACAATTCACACATAAGTGTCAATTCTTCAATTATTTTTCCATGTAACATCTAATCATCATATAAACATCAATTACATAAAGAATTCCTCATCATATATCCTAGTCTTTCAATATATATATGATTATTTAAAAAAAAAAAGCTAAAATTCTTAAATTATTATATTAAACTCATTTGATGTTGTGTGAATCACAATCAAACGGCAAGATGAATGGGATAAATCAAGACATCCAAGGAGAGGAAGAATAAGAGGAAAAGGCAAAAAAACGAGAAATCGAGGTTGAGTTCTTTGTTGATCAGAGAACGATGCGCACGATAGCTACTACACCACCGTCTTTGACCAATTTTACAGCTGCCTTAACAGCCTTTAAGGAGCCTACTTTGTCAGTTATGTCACTGATTTATTTTATATATTATTGGTTTAAATTATATTTACTATTTTTATTTTTAGATTTGTATTTATTATTAGTCAATATTGTATTTATTATTTACCTTTTTAGGATTTTCATGTAATAGTATAAATAAGCCTTTATGCTTGTCTTTGTATACAGAACTGATATTTTGACATTCTTTGATATTGAATTAAGAAGATTTTCTTTGAATTTGCAATTGCTTAGCAATTGTGTGATTAAGTTCACGTTTTGAAATCAATTGTCAATTGATTTATGTTATTAAACACTTCAGTGCTGCATCCTATTGGTATCAGAGCGGGTAAAATCTTATGGAGATGTCAGTAGATTGCAGAATAGGAGGTAGTTACGTTACAAGAGACCGGTACAAAGGGTGGTAGAAGAGACCATTGATAAGAAAATCCAGTGAAAGGAACAGCAATTTGATGACCTGATCTATCGATCCAATACAAACAGTAGTAGAAAAGATTATTGGAGACGATTGAAAGGCGATCCAAGGATCGGTATTTTACTTATGATACTGATGATGAAGATGAGCTTTTTGAAAATCTGGCTTGGAGAATAGGTCATGGTAGCAGAAGACTATATGATAGGAGCAATTACAGGTATAAAGATGTAATCTTTTTTCAATTTAAATATGATGTTTCTGAGTTTGATGGTATTGGAAATCTAGATGAGTTTTGGGTTTGGGTTGAGGAAGTTGAGAGTTTCTTTGACCATATGAGAGTTTCTGAGGGTATGAAGATAAAGTTAGTGAAGAGTCATTTGTGGGGCGATACATGGCATTGGTGGGAAAAACTTTTGGCAGTGAGACGCCTTGAGGGCAGGATGGAGCCTATGAGACTTGGTTTATGATGAAATATTTGATGGAGCGGGAGTTCTTTCCCTTGACTACAAGCTAATCCTTCCTTAGAAAATTCCAAATACGTCTGAACCAGTAAACCTAATTCCAGAAGTGCTTAAAAAATTGGTGGGACAAGATG
The DNA here is from genome assembly GCA_024138025.1 of Combretum micranthum. Taxonomy (NCBI): domain Eukaryota; kingdom Viridiplantae; phylum Streptophyta; class Magnoliopsida; order Myrtales; family Combretaceae; genus Combretum; species Combretum micranthum. Next base: position 242,980 of record JAMXBD010001410.1, on the reverse strand, counting down.
ATAACTCAACCCTTGAAGATCAGAGTGCTCAAATTTGTTATGGTGAGACAATGGAGAATAAGCTGATACTTACGAAGATTATGTTGGTGAGGAAGTCATTGTGAAGAAGCCTCTGTTGATTGACAAATAGGTGTTGATAATTACTGAAGAGGTGGAGGCTAAAGAAACTCCCAACAGATTCAGTGCACCGGTGAATGAGATTAAAAATGTGGGACTCAGTGATTTGTTCAAAAACTTACATCATGACTCAAAGGAAATGCTAGAATTAATGAGTGCATCTATCCTATTACTTCATATCAACATGGAAAAAGATTGTCCAGTTATCACTCCAATCCATCCATTGCACGCAAATAGATTCAAAAGAAAACCCAAGGATGAGTTTTAATTTAGTGGGGATAAATGATGTGGTGCGAATCACAATCAAACGACGAGATACATGAGACAAATCAAGACGATCCAAAGGAGGAAGAATAAGAGGAAAAAGTGGAAAAACGAGAACTTGAGGTCGAGTTTTTTGTTGGTCGGAGAGAATGATGTAGATGGCAGTTACTATGTTGCCGTTCTTGATCAACTACACCACTGGCCATGACCAGCCTTTAAGTGGGCCTACTTTGTCAGCTATGTCACACGATTTATTTGTATTTATTATTGGTCTAAATTGTATTTAGTATTTTCCTTTTTAGATTTGTATTTATTATTTGTCTTTATTATTAGTCAATATTATTTATTATTTACCTTTTTAGGATTTTAATGTAATAGTATAAATAGGCCTTTAGGTTGTCTTTGTATACAAAACTGATATTTTGACATCTTTGATATTGAATTAAGAAGATTTTCTCTGAATTTGCAATTACTTAGCAATTGTGTGATTAAGTTCACGTTTTGAAATCAATCATCGAATTTGTTTTTGTTATTAAACGCTTTGTGTTGCATCATCATTTTATTTCACAATTACAAAATAAGGTGGTTCTTGTTTTAAACATGACCAAACATGATGTATAAAGTCATCTTATATGCCAATTTTTCTTCTTTTTTTTTTTTTGGCCAAATCCTATATGCTAAATTTGCTAGACATGCGCCTACAACAATTAATTTAGGCATTTAACCATATTTGCACAATGCATTCTTATTGATATGTTTATTGTTAATAATTTTATCATAAGAGTTCTCATTTGTTATACAAAATGTTGTTTCGATGGTAATACAAGGTATAGGAGCATAGCAAATAAAACATATTATAGGTTATTAATTTAATATGAAAAAATTATTTTTATGAGGTCTTTAGATGTACATTGAATCTAAAAATTTTCATAATTTATCTCATTAATCTCATTTTTATCCATAATTAATAAGATATAGAGGGTTGTATGTCAAATATGCATAATTATTCAACACTTACAAGCATTTTAGGCATCCTTATGCCTTAAAATAAATCATCTGCAAAGTTTGTACCATTTGAAAGACATTGTGGTGTCCAAATTTCACTTCTATTCTTCTAAAGGTTACGAGTTATATTAAACCCATCAATCTAATACGAACCACTCTACTTGTTTTCCTAAATGGTCTTTTTTAAAAATATTCTAATTGGAGTGACTACCACTTGGAATCAGAAAAAGATGGGTGAATTGAAATAAAAAGTGATTTGATTTTTGGGTCGACTGCTGATCCATATGAAAATGCAGAAATTGATGAGTATTTGGGGCTACTACTTTAATACTTTAAGAGTTATCCAAACTTTGTCTAGCTTCGAAAAATTTGAAAATTATAGGCCAAACTTATAAAGAGGAAATCACCTTTTTAGTTTTGGGTTTTTAATTTTTATGACAAAATTTTAAGGAAATCCTAAAGGGAAAAATATTTTTATACCTTTTATAAAGAAAGTCTAAAAAATTGCCTTTTATTATTTTTATAAAAAAGTCCTAAAGTACAATTTTCTATTTTGATGAAAACATCTAGAAAGGATTTTTAATTTTTTAAAAACACCTGGAAAGGATTTCTATTAAAAAAAAAGCTTAAAAAGGATTTTTTTATTGTTGTGACCTTCTTGTAGGTGTCTACATATCCACTAGTCGAAACCAGATCCCATAGTTTTTTTGATTTTATAAAACTTTAGTGTGTTGGTTCATTTTGGTTTTAGAAAAGCTATCAAGTTTAAGTTGTTTATTCATTTAAGTTTTATTCTAAAATGTCCTAAAAGAGTTCTAATTTTTTTTTTCCATATTTTGTAAAATGCTTGAGAAATAACCTATTTTAGAAAATCCCTCATTTATTCTTTATTGATAATTTAGAAAAGAGCTAAGATATATATGTATATATGTGTGTGTGTGTGTGTACATGTCAAAGAGACATTATTATTAATGTATATCCCATATGTGGGAGGAAACATAAAAAAAAAAAAAGTAAAAGTAAACTCTTGTTATTTTTCATTTTTAAGATGATTTTCTTTTTGTTTTTACTTTCTTTTTTCTTTGATCATTTTTATTAACAATATATAAAAATAAAAAATAGCTAAGCTATAATAAAATTTTATTAATGATAAGTACATACACAAATATATATATATATATATATTTCAAAGGTTATAAATATAATGTTTATATTTTATAATGCACATATATGTCAACCACTAACCTAACATATATGCATTATTCATTACATGCCTATTATAGTAATTAATATTAACCTATATGCTAAAATTTAATAATTCATTATCCTTATTAAAATACATATTCAATATACATCTCATTCATTGGTGATTTTATTATATAGCATATACATAGATTTATATAAAATGAAATGACAAAATCTAATATAAGTTATACGCCAACATGACATATAACATTCATGAACTCTTTAATATTAAAGCAAAAGGCATGCACAACAACCATATATACCACATGCAATATATACATTTGTTAAAATATAACGAGTTAACGACATACAACATATATAACAGAATAAGTCCAACCTCTACACATAAAATTCTATGGAAGACACTTTCAAACCTGTGGTCCAACCATAGAGACGTTTGCAACCTAAATATGAAGGAAGTGGTGAGAAGGAAGTACAAAAACTTTTAGATACAGGGATTATTTGTCCCATTTTTTACAGCACTTGGGTAAGTCCCATACAAGTGATACCAAAGAAAGGGGAATAACAGTGGTTCCTAATGCGAATGAATCAATACCAACTCGGACTATCACTGGTTGGTGGGTTTGTATAGACTACAGAAAGTTAAATGATACCACCAGAAAATACCACTTTCCCCTACCTTTTATCATCAGATGCTTGAGAGATTAGTAGACATGAATACTACTGTTTCCTTGATGGGATATCTAGATATTTCCAGATACCTATAGCTCTCAGACCAAGAGAAAAAATGTTTACATGCCCTTATGAACTTTTGCATACAAAGAATGCCCCTCGGCTATGCAATGCTATAGCAACATTCCAATGGTGCATGTTAGCCATTTTTGAAGAATATGTAGGACATAATGGAATTCTTCATGGATGATTTCTCTATGTTCGGAAAATCATTTGACAATTGTCTTAAAAATTTAGAAAAGGTCTCCAAAGATGTGAAGATACAAATCTCGTGTTGAGTTAGGAGAAGTGCCATTTTATGGTACAAGAAGGAATTGCCTGACACAGAATCTCAAGAAGGGTATCGAGCTTGATATAACAAAAGTTGACACTATTGTAAAATTACCACCACCCACAAGTCAAAGGCATCAGAAGCTTTCTTGGTTATGTTGGCTTTTACAGAAGATTCATTCGAGACTTTTCAAAAATAGCTAAACCCTTGACCAATCTTCTTGAAAAAGATTCCCCATTCATTTTTATGAGGAATGAAACACATCATTTGAGCTAATAAAGAAGAAGCTCACACAAGCACCTATAATGTTAGCTCCATATTGGAATTTGCTTTCGAACTCATGTGTGATGCTAGTGATTTAGCAGTAGGAGCTGTTCTGGGGCAAAGAAGAAACAAGCATTTCCAACCAATCTACTATGCCAGCAGGACCTTAATGCCACTCAAGCAAATTATACAACCACGGAGAAGGAATTACTCACAGCTATCTTCGCATTCGAAAAGTTCAGGTTATTTAATATTTCAAAAGTTACTGTTTTTACTGACCACTCTACTTTAAAATATTTGTTGGCAAAACCTGATGGAAAGCCTAGATTGATTAGATAGATTTTATTATTGCAGGAGTTTGATATGGAAATAAAAGATCAAAAAAGGGTGTGAGAATTTAGCTGCAGATCATTTATTACACTTAATAGTCCATGTGAAAATGAATCTAAGTTCAAAATTGAAGAAACATTTCCAGATGAAAAATTATGTTATATGTGCACCATAGACAATTTCGAGCCTTGCTTTGCAGATATAGCCAATTACTTGGTTGACAAAGAAATTCCCATAGAGCTTAATTATAACCAAAAGAAAAAGTTCTTTTCTATTTGTATTTGGAATATTATATATGGAAGGATCCTTTCCTTTTTTGAATTTGCTCTGGCCAAGTAATTCGGCGATGTGTCTCTCATGAAGAAGGCCGAAAAATCTTAACTTATTGTCATAGTGACCAACTGGGGGTCACTATGGTGCAAACAGAACAACACATAAGGTTTTAGAAGCTGGATTTTATTGGCCATCAATTTTCAAGGATGTTAAAAGCTTTGATTTTAACTTGTGACAGTTGTCAAAAGACAGAGAATGTCTCGAAGAGGGATGAAATGCCCAAAATTTATTTTGAATGTGAAATCTTTGATGTTTGGGGCATAGACTTCATGGGACCTTTTCTCACACCTTTTGGCAACATATATATCCTGGCGGATGTCACTATGTTTCAAAATGGGTGAAAGCTTAGGCTTGCTCCACTAGTGATGCTAGAATAGTCACAAATTTTTTTAAAGAAATTGTTTTCAAGATTTGGATGTCCTCATGCCTTAATTAGTGATAGGGTATCCATTTTTGCAATGACCGAATGGAAAAAGTTTTAAAAAGATATGGAGTACATCATAAGGTGTCTACCCCTTATCATCCCCAAACCAGTGGATAAGTTGAGGTCTTTAACAGAGAACTCGAGCGAATTTTGGAAAAAACTGTGGCAGCTAATAGAAAAGATTGGGCTAAGAAGTTAGATGATGCACTATAGGCATATAGAACAACTTTCAAAACTCCTTTGGGCACAACCCCGTACAGAATAATGTATGGAAAAGCATGCCATTTACCTATTAGCTGGAACATAAAGCATACTAGGCTATTAAGTTGCTAAATCTTGATCTCACAAAGGTTGGAAATAAAAGATTTTTGCAGGTGAATGAATTGATGAACTGCGACTAAGGCCTATGAAAACAACAATATATACAAAGAGAAATTCAAAAAGTGGCATGATTCTAAAGTTAGGTTTCCACATGAATTCAAAAAAGGAGACAAAGTGCTACTATTTAACTCTAGATAAAACTTCTTCCAAGAAAACTCAAATCTAGGTGATCAGGGCCCTTTCAAGTGCACAAAGTATTTCCTCATGGAGCTGTTGAGATTAAGAAAAAGATAGAGAAATTTTCAAAGTTAATGGAAAAAGATTAAAACTACATGAAGTACCATCTCAAAATCCCACGACGATTGAAGAAATAAACCTGATGCACCCTCATGATAGATGAAGGTTTGTTAAAAAACAAAACAATTTCTTTCCTTTCATTTTTTTTTTGTTTTATGTTTTGTTTCTTTATGCATTATATTTTTTGTCCATAAATCTATCGAGGCCTTGATTGAGCCTCGATAATAACATAAGTTTTTGCAAGTTCTTTGTGTTAATAGACTAAATAGGTCTCGACAAACTAAGTTGACCTTCGAGCTTACATAAGAGAGAAGTTTTCTTAACTTCTCAAATTCTTTTTAATTTGTACCTTAAAAATTGCTTTGATAGAATTGAATCCCCTAATCATTTGTATTAATGATAAACATTGCGGACAATATTTGACTTAAGTGTGGGGGAGGGTTAAACAAAATAAATGGGTCTAATAACTTAATAATTTGCTTGAATAGAGTATGTACTGATATAGATCAAGTTTCCCACACAAATTCATAAGAACTCAATGAAATGGTTAAAATTTGACAATTTTTTTTTCGAAAAAATCACTTAGTTAAATGAATTATGAAATTGTCTTGAAATTGAACAATTTTTACTTTGTTAAATCAATTGAAAGTATCCATGTGAAGTAGCTTTTCTTATTATTTAGTTTAGAATTTTAGGGCTAGAATTAGCTTAAGGTCCTTAGTAAGGCTACTCAAATTATCTTATAAAAGCTTAAATGATTATTGTTTCCCAAATTAGTCATTTTGAGAGCCGTTTAAATTTATGGTGAATATTCAAATGATAATCATAACTTGATAATTTTTTTTGTGCATTATAACTAAAAAAAATTAAATTAAATACAAAACCTTGCTTATAATTGGAATGGACTTGGGTTGGTCCTCAGAAGAGTAACTTCTTGTCCCTCTTTCAATTTCAAAATCCATAAAAAAAAAAAAAAAAAGCAAAAAGATGCAAGCAACACCCTATCCAGTGGTAAAGAAAAGATGCAGCAACACCTTGTCTCTTTGAAGCTTTAAATAATAAATAAAATTAAGGAATAAAAAGCAAAAATAAGGAAAAAAAGATTCAGGAGATGATTTGATGTACATGCATTCACTCTAGATTACTCTGCTTAGAGAAATGATTTATAGATTAAATACTTTTAAATATAAGGAGATAAAAGATGTCATGTTTCTTCTTACTCTGATTGATCTTTTGAATAATTTTTGCTTAAATTCTTTATTAAATAATGGGAGTACAAGCTGATTTACTTAGATAAGCCAATTGATTTATGCAAGAGTAAATTTATTTTAGTTAGTAAAGATAATTAAATTTTTTCAGAATGTTGAGATGATTTGCGCTTGAAACATTTAGGTCAAATAAACTATTCACGATTTGTTTTCTTAAATAAGTTTGTGATCTTTAATTTGTTTTATTTGCTTGAGGACAAGCGAAGGCTTAAGTGTGGGAGAATTTGATATTTCCTTTTTAATCTATATTTTTCACAGGATTTTGAGCTTAATTTGCTAATAAATATTGATAAAATCCTACAAAAATTATGTCTTTTGATAAATAATGTGGTCTTAAAGTTCTTAGAATCAAATAAAGAGTAATCAAGTGTTTTAATTCAATTTGGAGCAAAAACAATAATTAAAGTAAAAAATGCAGAAGTCGAGCCTTGAAAAGATACAATCGAGGCTAAAAAGAGAAAGAAGACAGCAAAAATTGGTCTATCGAGTCTCAAAACTCTACCCTTGACAATTGTGTTGCCAGACCAATTCTTCAACAAGATTACCTCGAGCCTCAACAACTTGACCCTCGATTCTCTCAATTTTACCCTCAATAGAGCAATGGACAACAATTTTACCCTTGATGAAGACTTTCTATCACTTGTTTTAAAAAACTCATCAAGTTGTTTCTTGTAAAAAACAATGGATTCCTATTCTTTGTGCATATTTAATTGAAACTTCAGATTACTAATTTTAATTAGATTTAGAACTATTAACTTCGAGAGAAGCTTTAGTTTAAATTAGAAATTCAGCAGTATAAACACACCATTTCAAATGCTTCTAAGAAGTTATTGTTCTTGAGAAATCTTTTGATAAGGAATTATGAAGTAACCCTGAGTTACTATTTCATAGAAATTACAGGCCTATTTCTCATTTTATCCATTAAACATTGTGAATATTTCTAACTTAGTAGTTTATTTTCCTTTCTGTTTTTCTAAAACCATTCTTTGGCTAGACATTAATGGGATTGATAGTATATTAGCTGCCAACCATTCCCTTGGGATCGACCTAAATTATTATCTATGCTAAATTTGATGGATGCACTTGCCTTGTGAGACCGTAGTTGTTGATTTAAAAAACATTTACAAATTTACTCGGTCAATGATAAATGAAAATTGAACTTTAAATTTCACATACAAACACACTAACACCACAAACCAACTTGTTTTCATTGTTTTTGCATATCCTGTTTTTTATTATCTTTTCCATCATGCAGAAGGCTATCGAGCAAATAGTTGAGTTAAAATGAGGGAAATTGACTTGTATAGGGAGTATTGGGAGATGAGGGCTAAGTACATTGATTATGATAGGAATATGTTTGAGGTAGGTTTAACTCATGGCCTTAACCAATTCTTTGTCCAAGGGTGAATCTTATCACAAATTATAGGCTAGATTAAAAGTTGATAATGCTACTCTTGAGTAAAGGATCCATATGAGAGATAGCATTATGACTCGTTAGAAAGATAAAAAGTTTGCTGCTAAGAGTAAAAAGAGGAGCTATGGAGGCAGTTGAGGGACAAAAGGGGCTTCTTAAGCCAAGTGCTATTGAATAGATGATGAGAGGCATGAGCTTTACAAGTTGAATTAGAAGCATCAGTCTAAAGTTTGACAAATTAGTCACCTGGCTTAGAGGAGATTATGAGTGAGGCCAAGTTGGAGGTTAAAAAGGCATCAAATGCCTTAGAAAAGGCTAAGTTGGAGGCCAATGAATTGTTTGATCACACAAAGACCTTAGAGGTTGAAGTTGCTAAGTTAAGATCCGGGAGTCTAGAACCTATTATGGATCTAGATGAGGGCGATAGAGATCTACATGTTGTGAATGCTGGTGAGGAGACCACGTTGACAAATTAACATTGGGGAAAGGCTCACTCGAGTATTACATTGCTTGCTGTTGAGTTATGGGAGCGGGGATCATAGGTCAAGTAGGGTCCCGAGGTGCAAACAGTTGTTTATGTTGGTCCTCTAGGTGATCAGGCTAACATTGCTTCTTTTAAATGCAATTTACATACAATTTATATTTTTTGTATATCTTATGTAGAAGATGGGATTTCATAGCTGTATTGTCATGCCTCGCTGTGGGCCCTAGTCGTGACAACCCGCTACGAGTACTGAATTAAGTTATTTAGGTATTCGTGAAGCGTTTAATCATACAAACATACTTCATACTGAATTTACATATATATTAGTGTATAATAGGTAAAGGAGTTTCAATACATAAGTACCTTGAGTCTATCTTGATAAGCTACCTATTAATGTTCATAGAGATGGGTCAGCTGAAGAGGTCGCAGTCAGTCGAGGAGATAGGATAATGGTTGTAGGAGCTAACCCCTTTGATGGAGGGCTAACCGATGACCCTTGGTATCATTGGCACTGATTGTGGCAAATTTATTGTAGGTTGACCTAATAGTTAAAGAAATGCTTGGTCCTAAGGGTGCTTAATCAATGCTTTGGTTGGTTAGCTTTGTTATCCTCCTACCTTAACTATCGTGGCAGTATGTTTTGTCTTATGTTTTATCAATGTACTTTTTAGTTAGGATGCTGACTATTTTAATGTAAAGGTCATGAAGTATCGTTTGTCTTTACATTCATTATCTCTCTTTGTTTTTGTTTTACTTTCTCATTTTTCTCTTTCTTGCATAGCTGCAATTGTATACTTAGTCCATTCTTCGAAATTTGTAATGATAATTTAATTAATTAGTTGACAAGGAATGCTATTAAGATCCTAATTGTTGTCTTGTGTGGCCTAATTTCCATTAGTGGTTATGGTGGCTTAGGTTTGATCTGGTCAGCTGGTATGACCAGATCATACAAAAAGATAAAATGATAAGTCCATTCCTCAAGATATCTAAATGCGCTAGAGTGTCAAGATTCATACCATGTAATTATGGTAAGTCCAAGATTAATGTCGCCACAGTTTTCCAGTTTTTGAAGTTAGACCTCATTCATAGCCATTGAATGTGTCTTTAATCATGTCAATGGTTAGGGGAGCATGGCAAAGATCTTCCAAAGATTTTCAAACCTTCAATAAATACTAGTCCTTCATAATTTCCCTTTATAAATAGAGGTGAAGATTAGAGTATTTGATCATTAGCTCTAGTCTTTTCTCCTTATTTTTGAACATTGCCTCATATTCTAATCTCCTTCTCTTAGGTTGCACTTATGACATTCTTCTGTTTTCTCTAGCTAGAGAGGTTAAGCCCTTGGAGGCCTATTCATTCGTACATATAAGTGAATCAGATTTTTCTTAGAGGACTTATGTCTATAATAGCATTTGTTTGCATTATACTGTAGGGCCTTCAGTCTTGTATTATAACGTACAATGGAGGTTAGTAGCTTCGTTATCTCAAATTATATTGACAAATTGAAAAAGAGAGGTTCAGTAGGTGTAAGCTATGTTAAGAAGCAAGTTCCTGGACCATATCCCTTTTCTTCTTCCCCTTATTTAGCTCATGGGAGGGGATCAATAGTCTTTCTACTTTGTTTAGGAGTAGGTTTTAGGCTATAAAGGACCCCTTCCTAGGCTTATCATGTAAGGGATTTAATTTAGGTTGAGTTCTTTAATTAGAATGTTCTACACTTCTGCTGAAGGTTCAAGCTTACTCTCCTAATGGTGTTTCAAGTTAGGTATGCTTCGTAGGCACATATCTAATACCCATGGGATTTGTCTTAATGCTTGTAGTGGTTGGTATCTAGTGATCACTTAGCTTATCTCAGATAGAGGTCTGATCAATTAGACTTTCTCATCAACTTTACCTCTTCTAACATTTCAAGGCTATGACTACAACATTATTGTATAGGTATTCTTTTGTGTTTACTGAGACCTAAGCACACAACTGTTTGATTTATTAAGGCTGCTTATGAAGTATGTCTAATTCATTAAGGCAAAGAGAAAGTAATAGTAGTAGTGCTTGCAGTTCGACTTATAATTTTTGGTTAAGATGCCAGTTAAAATTAATGTAATACTTTCTCATAGTGATGAATTTTTCATTTATATTTCCATTTCCTTTGCATATTTTCCTTTCTTTTTGTTTCATACGATATTTGTGCTCCCATACTTTCTTTTAGCTCATCAGGATGCGATTACCAAAAGTACGCAACTCAATTAGGTCGCTAGGATTTAGCTCACTTGTTAGATCGCTTCTACATTAGACTTAGGCCATTTTCGAAGTCGTGAGTGCCAAACGGAGGCATCTCGATCATGTCCCCAAGATTTAGCTCACTTGTTGGAGCACTTTCACATCAGACTTAGGTATTTTCCAAGGTTGTAAGTGTCAAACAATGTCAGCTCAATCATGCCCCTAAGATTTACCTCGGTTATTAGAGTGTTTCCATTGGGACTTATAATTTTTTTAAGATATGGGTATTGAACGTAGGCAACTTGGTCAAGGTCCCTAAGTTTTAAGTTGTTTGTTAGAGCATTTCCATGTAAGATTTAGAATTTTTTTAGGTCACCAATAACAAATATATGCAACTCAATTTGGGCTACAAACAAGTCGAGCCAAACCGAGCTTTTAAATACTCAAGTTCAGCTCATTTAGCTAAATGTGTTTTAGTTCAAGCTCAGGATTGGTTTGCTAAAGAATTAAGCTCAAGCTTAGCTTCTTATCAAGCCTAAAATTTAAGCTTAAGCTTGACTTGTTTAGATAGCCTGTTAAAATATAATATATAAGTGTTGTTTAATTATATAGTTATGTATAATATATCATGAATATAAAATTTACAAATCTGCTAATGAGCTTAGTAACGAGCCTACTCGTGAGTTTGTTCATGAGTTAGTTCATGAACTGAATCAAAGCTTAAGCTTGGCTAGTTTATATAAACTAGTTTTGCTATTAGGCTCGAGCTTTACTCGTTACTAATCAAGCTCGAGCCGAGCTTGAAGTGAGTCAAGCTGTAAGATAGGCTTGAGTAGCTCGATTCATTTGTAGACCTAAGCTCAATTAGGGTCCCTTGCATTTAGCTCGTTTTTTAGAGTGCTTTCACATGGGACTTAGAATTTTTAGGACATGGATGCTAAACATAGGTAGCTCGATTGCAGTCCTTAGGATTTAACTCGTTTGTTGGAGCACTTCCACATGGGAGTAATGTCTTTTGGGGCACACGTGTAAAATGTAGGTATCTTAGTTAGGGTCTTTAGGATTCAACTCGCTTATGGGAGTGTTTCCATATAGGAAATATATATATATATATATATTTGGACGTAAGTATTGAATGAGGTAACTCAATTAAGGTCCCCAGGATTTAGCTCGCTTAAGGGAGCATTTCCACACGAGACTTAGTATTTTTAAGACGCATTTGTCAAACATAGCCTACTCGATCGGGATCCCTAGGATTTAGCTCACTTGTGGGAGTGTTTCTGGATGGGACATAGAATTTTTAGGACGTAAGTGCCAAACATAGGTAGCTTAGTAGGGGTCTCTAGGATTTAGCTCACTTATGGGAGAGTTTCCACATAAGACTTAGAATTTTTAGTACACTTGTGTCAAATTTAGGCAGCTCGATCGAGTAGAAGCGAATGTCACACTATTTCTAAAAGAACCACGTCACATAGAGATATGGAGGGAGCAATAAGTGTGCATTCATGTTAAACCTTGGTATTTACAATGGGAGTGAGAATTACATAAGGAAAATGGAATCAAAAGAAGATATATCTTGCACAACTTAAACAAAGCACTTCCATAGGCTATTAACATTCCATGTCTGAGTATTGGCTATTCATGAAGCTACTCCAATGTAGGCTCCATTGCCTAGATTCTCTACAACTAGGATTGGGTCTTCTCAATTAGGGGCCAACTTTCCTTAGGTTTCCCTAACGACCGTGTCGATCACCTTGTGACATACTAGGTTTCCCAACTAAAATTCCATGTTTAACCTTCTTGTCATAGTAACAATAGCCTTTACTTGATATGCCATTAGTCTCTGTATAGCCTTGTAACAAATTTCTACAATAGTGTATAGGTTGGCTTTGAGTCCTTTTTCATTTGCCATCATCTGGAACTCTTGTGTTTTGATGGTTGGAAGTTCTGGCTCAATGGGGTGTACTATTTCCATGCTAAACACCATTAAGTGGGGGGTTTTCTCCCATAGAAGTTCTATGTGTTGTACCATATCCCAACAACATGGTAGGCAACCACTCTACTTGGCCATTATTGTCTCCATCTACCATCTTCTTCAAATTATCAGCAATCATCATTGATATAGGTGGGATCCATGCTTGAATCACACACTAGAATTATCAAGATTTAAAATATGTAATTTTAGGTTTTTTATTTATATAAAATTAAAAAGTTAAGCATATGAACGATCTATCCTTAGATATGATACACCAAGAAAATAATCGAACTATTTGTTTCACTCATTTGATATGCCACATGATTAAAACAAACAACAAAGAATAATTTTAAGGAAAAACTCAATATTACTTAGTAGGTTATGAAAACAATTCCAAGAAAGTCGACAAGATAATTGATCTTAATTAATGACAAAGAAAGGTTCGAGCTACTACTAACATAACCCTAAGGACTCTTAAATACTCTCACAAGTTAGGCAAGGGAAAATATGGAAAAATAAAAGGCAAACAATTAAAATAGGAATGAAATAATTAAAACGGCACAAAAACGAAGGTGGATATCACTTTGTCCATCACAATTGTGACATGGGTCATGATATCTTCGAGATCAATTTCTTCTTCACAAACAAACTAGTCGTGGCCATCATTTGCTAGTTATAGATGGCATCATAGGCATAAAATAACAACCATTATCTCCTCTAGTCTTTGACTTCTTTGATAATGACATGCTCATGGTTTGGTTATGGGTGGCATGGTGGGCATGATGATGATCATGGTTGGGATCATAGCATGGATTAGGGCTGTGATATGCTCTAGGATTCAATCTTCAAGACTCATTTCCATCTTTAAATCGAGTGGTCGTCTAAGCAAGCCATGATCACTATCAGTTGTGTTAACTACCTTAACCCTACCATTAGTGTGTGGGTAGGAGATAAAATTATATCTTATCTCAATGTGGTGATGCTAGCATGGCTCTTTGAATTCATTGTTTCAAATTGACTGTCATTTTCAGAGATCAAAATATGCGGCACTCCAAAGTTGCATAAAATGTGGTTGATAACGAATGACTTTATGCATGGGCCTCCACCCTTTTGGTGAAGTAATGGATTGCTATAATATTAAATTGATTTAGTCAATGGTTACAGGGAAGGATCCGAGCATATTCATTCTTCATTGGGTGAACGACCATAGGTTGGTCATTGTCTAAAGGTAGTTACTCATAGCATAGGCCATTAAGGCATGCTTTTGGCATTGTGGGCATTTTTGACTATTTTAGTTGTGCTGTGTTTCATGATTAGCCAATAATATATGAGACATAGCACCTTCATGTGGAGCATCTGAACTTTGAAGAGATTATTACATTCTCTCGAGTGTAAGCCTTCTAGAATAGCAAGGGCTTCATTCTGGCAAAGGCATCTAAAGAAAGGTATGATGTACCCATGTCATTATAAATCATCGTGTAGTAAGGTAAAGTTAGCTATGCGGTAAATAAGCTTCCAGGCTTTCTTCTTGTCACTTAGGATAGTCCATCTAGGAAGGTTATGTTGATGCCACACCTACTTCAAGGGTCTCGTGACATTCTTTATCCATGGTATATTTTACTCCATAAACATATCGCAATTGAGTGGGTTAGGGTTAGGAGACTAATGACTACAAACCTAGATAGTTTCTCATCTTCTACATTGTCTATTCATGGGATTTTGTGGATACTCCAGCCACTTAAGCTTAAGGTCTGAGATTAGATAATCTTTAAATACTTAATCATGGAATTTTGTTTCGTACTCACCTTTGACTTATTAGATGACTAGCTAGGAGTTGGAGAAGACATTTAAGTTATATACCCTAATCTTCATGGCTAACTTGAAGTTGGCAATGAGTGCCTCATATTCCATCTCGTTATTGCTGGCTTCAAACCCAAATTTAAGGGCAAGATAAATCTTTACATTATATGGCCCTTGTAGGATTAATTCTACCTCATTTTGTTAATTCCTCTTGTAACCACTCGAAATGTTGATACATCAAATGAACTTACTCTCAAATATTGATACTTTTTGATATAATTTACCGATGTTTTAAATGTCTATTTTGACACATTACTTCTTTTGTCTAAATTGCAAGATCATGGTGATAATTTATGATAGTGTTGAGAGTTTGGATAAATTAGGTAAGGAGGGGCAAAGTAGTATGGGAAGTGTTGTGAACCTAGGGATAGTTGTCTAGGGGGTCACATGTGAATTAAATAGCTTGATTGACTTAATTAAACTCATGGTTGATCATTCATCATTCTAATTCTTCTATTTCATAGTTTTTCTCCAAAATTTGTAATTCTAAATGCTAAATTTATATTAGATTTAGGAGGAAATGCAAAAACACTCTATAAACTTTAGAGGTGGCACGAAATGATCTCTTGAACTTTGAAAGTGTAGTTTTTGACCTCCTGAACTATAAACAATTTGCAATTATGGACATCTAATACTTTTTTCCTATTAATCTCTATACAATTTAGTACAAACGTACACATGGAATTGTATAATTCTTGTACTTTTTTACAGAAAAGCACAAAATATCATTAATGACAAATTATTTATAGTTCAGGAGGTCAAAAGCCATACTTTCAAAATTGAGGAAGGTCAATCTGTACCACCTCTAAAGTTTGGGGGGTGTTTTTATATTTAACCCTTAGATTTAATATAAATCATCCTTTTACATCTAAGCCATGTTCTTGACTAGTTTCAATAAATAACATCATAGTTGATGTTTAACATTACTTGTCATGTCTTCAATTTAAATAATACTTATTTCGTCATGTGAAAGTTCCATTTCATATGTTGCTAGCATTATATCCCTTAACTTATGATTAAAACCTAAATGTGGTTTATTTAACTTTAAAAATAATTTATGATCAAGCCTACCTATATTACAGGGTCCTACTCATATTTCCCTCTCTAAGATTTTTTTCTTTAGAAAAAAAGACTCTTACTAGAATCCATTGATATTTCAAAGTAATTTGTCTCTCTTTGTAATTTTACCAAATTCCTTTTATTACGAAAAACATTGAAGAGTTAATGTTAATGGTGTCAATTTTTCCTTATTAAGTAGATTGTAATAGCAAAAATACATAAGATTTGATATACCTTAAATTGGTTGGGCTTAAGTCTTTATTGAGAAATAAAGAGAGGGTAACAACATGAGACTTGAGGGCTAAATTTTGGCTCTTTAGGGATCAACTAAGTAAGAAGATTTAAAGTGCTTAGCTTCTTTTATACAAACAAAAGAAAAATATCTAGATTAAATTTTTGTTTTTATAGGTCAAAATCCTATATAAAATGCTTATTTTCCCCTTATTTTCAAATTAGTCACTAAGAGAAATTTCATCTTCCCTTAAAAGTTTCAAATATCAAAATTATTTTACTTACACTAAGAAAAGTAAAAGAAAATGTTTTCATGTGCCTCTATATTAGGCATCCCCACTAACTAGATCAGGTTCAAACCTAGCTCATAATCGATGGGTCTAGGTTAAAAAATTAATGAATTGAACTCGACTCATCTAGGTGGGATTGGTTCTTGAATCATGGGTCCATCAGTTCAAGGGTTCGTTGTAGACTTAAACTGACCCTTAAATAATTTATTTTAATAATAATTATATAACAAAATTAAAGACAAAAAAATTACTTTAAATAAAATTTTAAACTTAAAATGAAAATTGGATCTAAAAATGTCAGTCTTTCATAAGAAATTATCAAGGATGTGTATATATTTATACACAAGTACATACCATTTAAGTTGTTATATTAGCATTGTGGGACTTGAATACAATCCAAAGGCTTTAAAGAAAGTTTTAAAGAAAAACAAGTCCCATTTTGTTATGAAATTGGATTGTTTTGTTTTTGGTATAATTTTGTATAAAACAAACTAGACATGTTTTGAAATATATTTATTCTTATATTGTTATCAATGATGCATTAAATATTATGTAACGAAAAGGAAAATAGTCTAAATATCAATTGTCATTTATTTTTCTAAATTTTGCATCAATTTTATTATTTTGCATTAAATATTAGGACCCACTGGATCCATGATTCAAGAAGGAGGGGGAGTGGTCTAAATTCGTGACCACATGTGGGTCCACCACCTATTTAGACGCAGCCATGCAGGCCGACTTGTATGCTTAACTCGATGAAGGTCGCAGGTCAGACCCGTTGCATGAAATGTCTACTACACAATTAAATGCGTGGCTTTTTACTTTCCCATGAAAAAAACTTCCAACATATCAAGACAAATAATCCCATTGTTTTTTTTTTTTTTCTTTTAGCCAAACAGTTGTTTGACTTTTCTGGTTTAAGGAATACTGTTTTTAGTAAACTTGTGGAAGAGCTTGCTCCACACTAGTTGCATAAAAAAATGGTCAAAGTCTGAGGTTCCCATTTTCATTTCGTCACCTATGTTTGCAGGTAAAACTAAAACTTGCCTATTCTTGACTATTTATTTCCGTTGCATTATTTGATGGAAAAATAAGCCAAACCAATCCCCTGTGCGTTTACAACTAATAAAAAGGGCTTATTTGCGCCCTTTAAGATTAGTTGATGAGTCACTTCACTGTGTATAACTAAAAACTTCTATTCAACGTCACAGCTATAACAAAAGCTTCTTATTTCTGGTAAAATTATTATCCTGTCATTACAACATCAGCGTGACCACAAAATAATTATATATATATATATATATATATTATAGAATAATTAAAACAAACCGTATTTCAATGTATGGCATACTAGCTGTAGAATAATTGATATAAATATATAACTATTTAGTAACAGAATAATAAAAAGTAAGGAGAGAATGCCAACAAAGCATATACTCCTAAACTTTTAAAGTTATATATTATCCTAACCTTTGATAAATTGGAAGAAATACCTGTTAAATTTATTAAAATATACTTTAACATCTCTTAAATTTGATTATAGTATGTTTATATTAAACTAAAAAAATATAAAAAATCACATATGTTGCTAATTTATCAAAATATAGGAGACGTGTATACTATTTGAACGTTTAAGGGCATATTCACACCTAAAGGAAAATAAGTCAAGTTGAACCAAGTTTTGAATGCTTGAGTTAAGTTGAGATTTTCATCAAGTTGGAAAAGTCTAGACTTGAGTTCACATTCATAAAGATTCTTTAGAGTTGAGCTTAGCTTTGAACTGATTAAGATTTACATACCTAAACAAGTTTGAGTTTGTTTAGTTGTATAAATCTATTAGATTCATTTTTCTTTAAGATATATGGTTGCGTAATGACTAGTTTTAGAATTTTAATAACATATAATATTATAATATTAAATTTATATAAGTAAAATATAAATTATATATAATATATATGAAAAAAAACATGAGCTTGACACGTTTAAATTGTTTAAATAAATCACTTTTATCTTAAGCTCCGACTCATCTAATTTATAAAAAGAGATCTGGCTGCTACAAACTGTTTAGCTTACTTGCAGTCTAATTTTCACTAAGGTTGAAATTAAATGGTTGTTTATTATTTTTTAAAAGCAATTATTGCTAAATAACATGTTTCCTCTCTAGAAAGATTTGCATGGCAAAATTCAACGTGGATATGATATGTACATGTTATACAATTGTGACATGGTCGACATGTCAAAGGAAAACGTCACG
The DNA here is from genome assembly GCA_024138025.1 of Combretum micranthum. Taxonomy (NCBI): domain Eukaryota; kingdom Viridiplantae; phylum Streptophyta; class Magnoliopsida; order Myrtales; family Combretaceae; genus Combretum; species Combretum micranthum. The sequence goes on along the minus strand of JAMXBD010001410.1, from coordinate 224,364 downwards.
TAGTGTATTTGATTTTTAAATCAGGGAAAAAAAAGTAAGAAAATTCAAATTAAGTTCAATGTCGTGATCCTAATGGTTTGCAATATTGAAAATTAGGTGAGCATTCATATGACAGATTTGACGCGAATGCAAATTAAATTCCACCTGGCCATAAATTGAGAAAAGATATCGTTTATAAATACATATATAATTATATATATATTATATATATATATCCTGACTTTTCAATGCGGAAGAAAGCATTTTAAATAACCGAAATAAAAAAAATATATAGAGGGACATAAATGTGATTTTAATATGAAAGCAAGGATAATTTTGTCCAACCACAAAGTTTTAAAAGATGCGTTGTTTATAACAATGTATTTAAACCATAAAAATTTATATGGTCTTGTTACATCATTGAATGGTTCAGATCTATTCCAATCGTAATCGAAATTTTAGACTACTATTTTAAAATCAATTTGATAATAATATTATATGCAATAAGGTACTGTAGAAATTTTCTTAAACCATAGCAGTAACCACCTTTATTACCACAAAGTCTTAAAAGATATATTGTTGGAGTAATGTATTTAAACTACAACAGTAACTACTTTCTTTTTTCCTTTTTCCTTAGATTATAGAAACTCCTCTCTCTCTCTCTCCTCCTCTTATAACCATTCTTTGCAATCCTTGAGGAATACCAACAAAAAAAAATTTGCGATAAGTAATTGTTCATTTGCCTTCTTCGTATTGTTTTTGACAAGATAATTAAATGCACAGGTGACAAAATCTTAGCATTCTAATGTTGATAGTGGCAATCTACAGAGGAAACAACAAATTTTAGAGAGAATTCTAGAGAAATCTTAAAAGGTAAAGGTTAAAAAATTTATAGAATAAGGAAGATTTAAGAACTACGGGTAGGTAAGGTAGTTATGATATGAATTTATTCATAAGTGTTGATTTTATTAGAAATGCGTAGATATGTACTTAAGATAGTGTTGGGATGTAGAGTATAGAGATGTTTTAGGTTGAAAACAAGAAGAGATTTTACGGAAAGTGACAATTCTAAAATGCACAACCCCAATACTATCCTGTGCATTAGCTGGTTTGTACCTCTCGATGACTCAAACGCAATTACCTCAAAGTGCATTACCACTGCAAGAGTCTGTGCAATAGGTTGTGACTTCTTTATGACATAACAAAATGATGGCCATAGAAGTTTATGGCCAATGTTTGAGCTTTTTAGGTTGTATACTATATGTGGTGTAAAATCATATGGCCGCATACTAGCCTGTGCACATTATAACCTCTCTAAATTCACTTCTTCTCTAAGATTTAGCCTATATTCTAAGATCTTTAGACATTGATAATATAGGATTGATCTTTGAATTCCCATTTTAAATAAAAATTCTACATTTCCTTAAAACACCAATAGTAGGATAAGCAGATTCTAGTTTGACCATAAGCTAGTTGGAAGTATAAATTGTTCCAAATATCTTAATTGTCATGTAATTTAGATTAGCATATTCTAGTGTATAGGATGGATCAACTTTTCAAGTACACATTTACCTCATTTGTTGCTTGTACTTATTAGAATAGGATCGTAAACTGACTAATTGCATATCTGGCCATAAAATTTGCTTGTTGTGTGTGTTTAGCTATGGTTAGTAGACCAGTAATATTGTTGATACTAACAAAACAACCCAATGGTCCTTGAGTGATGTTATTCCTATGTGGAGTTGCACTTGAAGATTATTACGAGTAGATCTAAGTGATGTGGTCATGGTTATGGGAAGTATCCAATATCCAATGTTTTAGACCTATGGCCTCTTGAATGTTGAGGAGTACCCAGCATCATATATATGCATGTATTATATATAAGTGTGTTTGAAATATTGAAATATCCTTATTATGTTTGATTGTCTAAAAAAAAAAAAAATACTAAATGTCTAGTCATTGCATTAATTATATTTTGCATGTGAATGTCTGTTGATGCTCGCTCATGTGCTTGTGCTTGTGGTATATATGTTTTAGGTTCCGACTCTCTCTTTATCTATTTTCAGGTACAGTTAATGTTGCTGCAGAGTTTATTTGTCAAGCTATGACATTATGGTTGACCATTGGGAACATAATAGCTATGAATACTACCCTACTAATGTGTACTATCTTAGATGTATTAGAGATAGAGACTCCTAGTGATTCTATGATCTACATAATGCCACTTGTTTAGTGTATTTCATTTATGGACATGGACCTTGATGTTAGTTGTTAGCATGTTTAGTGAACACTATAAGCCACATGGTAAGTAATATATACGTGTGGTGTTATTAATCTTAGATAAGCATGTTATTTGTGAAGTATCCTTAAAGCATATTATGAAGTTGTATAATTATGGTTTGTAGTGGTATTTGAGCTTTAGTGTGTCTATAAGGAATTATGGAGACAAGTTATATATGACCATAAATTTATAGTTCTAAAGAAATAATTAAAACGTTAGAAGATACTATCCAACATAAAGATTAACTCATTAAGAGAAAATTTAAATTGAAACTATATATATATATATATATATATATTTGGCCAATTAAAATGGAGGTGGGGAGATTTTTCACAAGAGAGAATATGAGAGATGTCACTAAGTCACAAGGTCATTGGCAAGTGAAAACGATATTTTGGAGAAAAAAAAAAAAGGGAAACGATAGGAGTAGCTCCATGTAATTTAAATCAAATACTAATAAGAAGATACTAAAAAATTTTAAGGCCAAATTAAAAAACACCCAAAAAGCAAGCTCGAATGCACTCTCAAAATATGAATTTGCTTTCTATAATTTTAATGAAGATACATTTACCTTTTTAACCATCAAGTATACGTGGTGGTAATTGGGAAAATTCATTTCCTGGCTTCTAGCTAAAGTGCCCAAATCATCTCTATTTACGAAAAACTTTAGTGACCATTTGAGAGTTTTTATGAGTATTAGAAAGGTTTGACAAAAAATTGAGTGTTGATGAGGTAAGTCCATATTTTAAAAATTATAGCCATGTAGGTGAGATCACATGGTGCCCTAAACAAGTAAAGGCATTATAAGATGTGTTTGTTGCTTATGCTCATCCAATAGAAGAACTAGACAAGTTTTTTTTGAATCTCTAATGACTTTTTTGATTCTATTGGAGTTGATGGAACTTCTATGGGTTTGCATTATGTTATGATGCGTGCTCCATGAAAGTTACTAGTGGGTAGAGGAAGGAATTGGTCATGTTGTTGGTTGACCACTTAAATATATTTGCTTGGTCTTATGAAGACATGCTTGGGTTGGACACTTCCATAATAGCTCACAAGTTGCCTATTAGCGAGAATATCAAACCTAAGAAGCAAAAGTTGAGGCGGTTTAGGCCATATGTCCTATTGAAAATTAAGGAAGTAATGAAACTATTGGCAGTTGGTTTCATTGAGGTATTTGACTATTCTAATGAGTAGCTAATATAGTTCCCGTTCTCATAAAAAATGGGAAAGTCAAGGTATGTGTGGACATTCATGATTGAAACCACACCACACCTAAAGATAACTTTCCTTTGACCCATATAGATATCTTGGTAGATAACACAACTATAAACCACCTTTTCTCATTCATGGATTGTTTTTAGGATATAATCAAATCAAAATGGCAGAAGAAGATAAAATCAAGATAACTTTTATCACAACTTAGGGGCACCTTTTGCAACAAAGTCATACCTTTTGGTCTAAAAAATGCTAGGGAAACCTATCAAAGGGCAATCATTGTACTACTGCATGATATGATGCATTAAAAAGTTGAGGTGCATGTAGATGACATGATTGATGAATAGAAAGAAGAGGAATACCATGTGACAATTTTGATAAAACTCTTCAATAGATTATAAAAGTTTTAATTGAAGCTAAATCTAGATAAATGTATATTTAGAGTGACCTCAGGCACATTATTGGGGTTTCTAGTAAGCTAATGGGGTATAGAATTTGATCCAGACAAAGTTGAAGATACTTGAGCTACCTCTTCTAAAGATGCTCAAAAAGTCAGGGGCATTCTAGGATGTTTAAAATAGGTCGCTTGGTTTATATCATAACTAGCTGACGATGTCATTCCCTATTGAAGTTATTAAGGAAAAATGCTTTTATTCAATGGAATGAAGAATGCTAAAAAGCCTTCAACTAGATGAAACAATACTTGATGAATTCTCCGTGTTAATAGCTTCCACAACTGGTCATCATTTATTCTTGTACTTAATCATACTTCCTAATGACTGGGATGTATGTTGAGGCAAAAAGATGAGAATAGAAGAGAAAGAGCTATTTACTACTTGTGTAAGAAGTTCATTGAAGGAGAACAAAAGTACTCTAAAGTTGAAAGAACTTCTTGTGTCTTAGTCTAGATCATGCATCGACATAGGTAGTACAACCTATATTATCCCATTGCATTACTCACGAAGCACAACCCTTTGAAGTATTCAGCTAACAAACTTTTCTTGATTGGAAGAATCTCTCAATGAAAAATGCTATCATTAGAGTTTGGTATAATATATGAGAACTAAAGCTTAGTTAAGGGGCAAGCCCTTGTAAAAAGCCCAATTGGAGATAGTATGCTTAGAGAACAAGCTCAATTTCCAGATGATAACATTTTTACGGTAGATAAAGAATCAGAATCAAAATCATCATATAGCTCCAAGTGGAATTATATTTTAATGGGGCTACTAATGTGTATGGATGTAGGATTAGGGCAGTTCTAACATCCCCTAAAGGTCACCGATATCCTGCTTCAATGAGGTTGACATTCTTGTACACTAATAGTGTAGCAGAATTTGAGGCTTGCATCATGGGCCTAAGATGACACTTGATATGGAGATAAAAGATCTAGAAGTTTATAGAGACTCGTCTTTAATCATCTTTCAAACTCAAAGAGACCAAAGATGCAAAACTGATACCTTATCATCAACACTTGATTGAATTAGCTTAAAAATGTAAAGATGTTTCATTCACATATGTACCAAGAACTCAGAATCAATTTGTTGATGCATTGTCTACATTGGAATCAATGATTCAAATCACCGAAGGGGTAGAAATTCAACTCTTGAAAGATGAGTTGACCTTTTGCCTAAATATTAATGATTTCCCAAAAAGAGAGCCCTTGTATAAAAATATCATAGATTCCTTCAAATAGGTAAGTATCCCAAAAACACCTTGACAAAAGAGCAAAAGATGTTGAGATAGTTGGCAAGTCACTTCTTACTCAGTGGCAACACATTATGTAGAAAATCATTTGACACCACATTCTTAAGATGTGTGGATGAAATGGAGGCATAGACACTGATGAAACAAGTTCATAAAGGAATATGCAAACTTCACATGAATGAAAGCCTGCTTGCTAAGAAAATCATGAGGTTAGGTTACTTTTGCTTGACCATAGAATCAAATTGCATCAAACGTGTCACATATTGCCATCTATGCTAGATATACTCCAATAAAGTGAATGTCTCTCTTGAGGAGTTACAATCACTATCCTTACCTTGGGCCTCTTGATGTGAGGTATGGACATGATAGGGCCAATCTCTCCAGAAGCTTCCAATGGTCATTAATTCATACTTGTAGCCATTGATCATTTTATTTTACTTAGTAGGTTGAAGCATCCTCATACACTAATATCACTAAAGGGGTGGTTGTTAAATTCATCAAAAGAGACATTATTGCAAGATATGGAGTTCCCTAGTCAATTATTACAGATAATGACACTAATATGAATAACAAGTTAATGGTAGAGTTGAGCCAACAACTCAGGATTAAGTACAGGAACTCCACTCCATATTGACCTTTTATGAATGGGGTAGTCAAAGAAGCAAATGAAAATATTGAAAGAATAATAGAGAAGATGGTTGTCACTTATAAATATTGGCATGATATGTTGCCATTTCCACTGGCCTACCGTACATCCATCAGAGTCATAACTCCCCATTCATTGGTCTATGATGCTGAAGCAGTCTTGTTAGTTGAAGTTAAAATCTCTTCTCTCAAAACATTGGTGAAAATTGGATTAGATGAAACCAAATGGGTAAGAAAGACAATTGATCGACTATATATCATTGATACTAGAAGATTGACCACCTTATACCATAGCCAGTTATATCAACAAAGAGTGGATCGGGCATTCATCAAGAAGGTCTAACCAAGAAGCTTCAAAGAAGAGGACTTAATCTTAAGAAATGTATTGCCAAATGTACAAGATCCAAGAGGGAAATTCACTCTTAACTATGAGGGACCATATGTAGTAAAGAAAGTATTGTATGGAAGGGTACTGATTTTATCACATATCGATGTAAACTTAAAGGACCTTGTAAATAATAATGTAGTCAAGTTATACTATGATGAATAAATGGAAATTTTATCAAGTTTAGGAAGCATTAACTACTTTGTCTACGTGAGATCTAATTTTCATTATATAATCAACAAAATGATATCCTTAGCTGTCATCCACTTTGAACTAGTCATTGACTAACCATTCCAAATGATAAGTTCTCATTCATCTATATCTCCCATACACTTTAAGACACAAGTGTGCAATGAGAAAGAGAGAAGTGAGTAATTGATAAGATTATAAAACATCTTAATACTCTATAATGCCTTTTTCAAAGTGGTGCCTAATTTAGGGGAATATACAAATGGGAAAAAAATTGAATGCATGGATTTATGAAGATTCGCAGAACATCTCTTAAAGGAAAAGATAAGTTTTACTCACACAAGCTTCGCAATACCAAAAAATGATTATCACCTTAAAACAAAGAAAAGTGTCCTATAACATTACCAAGTGAAATAGATAAAACCTATTGTTGATTGGATTTCGTTAGATGGTTTACAGTTTGGGAGCTTTTGTAAGAACCTAGTAAGACTCTCAATGTTCAAACATTTGTAAGAATTACTTCTCAAGTGATTAATAAGAATCCAAGTTAAATACAAGCTCAAGGAGTGCTAAACTAAGGAAAATGCTAGCTTTAAGAGCATACTTCTATTCAAAAGAAGCTAGCTCAAGGAATACCAGTCTAAGTCAAAAGCAATCTCAATGAGCACATTAAAAATTAGGAAGGCTAGCTCAAGGAGCATAATCAAAATCAGAAAGGCAAGCTCAAGAATTGTTAGTCCAAGAAATATGATAACTCAAGGAGCGTAGTCAAATTTAGAGAAGACCAACTTAAGAAGTGTCGATCCAGGAAATATGTTAGCTTAATGAGTGCCAACTCAAATCAAATGCCAACTCAAAGATCATTGATCAAATACAAGTGCCAATCCAATTAGTGTTAATTCAAGAAAAGTCCTAGAATTCCCACATAGGACAAGTAGATTAGTCGATGTACGTAAAAGAAGCCACATCTGCTTCTTCTTCTTCCTCAGACACACCTAGAATTTGTACTTTTCATATCTAAACAACCATCTTCGAACCGCTTTTTACCCGATTTTCTTTGTGATCTTGCCAAATTAATGATGGCATCATGAAGCACACTTAGAATATTTGAATCGAGACCAAATGTGATTCAGTTCATAGTTTTTTGGGTCAAAATTAATTATGAAAATTTGGAAAAATAAGGATGCGAAGTTAGCTCCATCTTGGATTAATGGTCATTTTGACCAAATTTGGATAAGTTGAAGCTTCTAGGAAGTATTAAATTGTAGAATATACTTGGGAAATTCAATTTTGCTGTTGAATAATTAATGAATTTGGATTAATTGAGTCAAAACCCTAAATTTTTACTAATAAAAAAAATGAGGTAGTTTTATCCCTTTCTAAGTTGTATTCGAGCTCCAATAGTATAAATGGGATCTCGAACAAGTCATTTTTCCATCACGAAATTACATAAAATTCATTCAAAAAGTTTAAATCTAACAAGTTCTTGAAAGTTAAGGTTCCAAAGAAAAATCTTTGAATTGGGGGTTTTTATATGTATGGGCGAGTAAATGTACTATTATAGAGAAGTTTCAGATAACACAAGCTCTCTATTGATAGCTTGGGCTTGAGGCGAAGTCATTGGAGTAGCTGTCAAATCGCCGATAGCCCCTCTATCCTTCACAAACAGCCTATGTTGGTATTTCCTTTGTGAAAACATCCATCATTGGAGTGTCTACCATCATTCCTTAGCCCTTTCCAACAAGGTCCCTGCCATTGTTGGGCTCCAGAGCTACCAAAAAGCCTTCCTAGTTGCCTATGCTAGTTTGATCCCATTTGCAGACCCATCTAGTAGACCTACGTCCTATCCAGCCTAGTTATTTTCCCTTTTTTAATTATTAATTAATTAAAAATAAGAAAAATAATAAAATAAAAAATAAGAAGTAAAAATATAATAAGATGAATGAATAAATTATGGTAAAGAAATAATAATAATTAATGGATGTTAGGTCCTCATAAAATAATATATATATATATATATATATAATGTTTGATAAAAGTAAAAATGAAAAAGGATTGTAGGAACAATAAAAGATGAAAATAATACATATATGAAAAATGATGAAAAAATAAAAATAAATAAAAATTTTGTCATCAAGAAAAAAAATTCCAATTTTCTTAAACTAAAAATATTTGGTCATATGAAGGAACATCAAAATGTTATATTTTTCAAAAGTGATAAAAAATTAATAAACTTAAAGTGGAAGAATTCAAAAGTTAAAATAAAACTTAAAGTGGAAGAACTAAGTGATGTTTGATCCCAACTGGCTAGTACAAGTAAGCACTTACAAAATGATTGAAAAAACGCAAAATATATATATATATATATATTATTGGTAATTACTCATGAATTCTACTAATTTGTAAATATAAAATGTGATTGATACTTTTCATCAAAATTTCATCCTATTCATACTAATTGATAATTATTTTGTAAATATTTTTAACTTTAACAAATTTTAAGGCATTAAAAGAATATATTTAATTATAGAATCTAAGGTAAGTTTTAATAAGATAGCTTATCGAATATAAGAAATTCTTGTAATTGAAAACTAATATTGAATTAGTTTTTATCACAGACTAAGTAGTTAAGTCTGGCGCACCTAAGTCTTTCATCTTAACTTGCTACTTTTCCTAACCCTAGTTTGGTGGCAACTCTAAAGGTTTTCAATAGAGGAAAGTTTCTAATTAAGAGTTTATATTAAATAGGTTGGGGTTTGATATAAATCGAGTTGAAAGAAATTAAATATAAAATGACAAATCCATGCTTGACAATAATGTAATCATAACAAAAGTAAGTTTTATTTTTTTATTAAAAAGTTATTTGCATATAGCATAAAGCAATTGACAAAACTAAAAGTCTTTATTTTCTATTTTCTTATTATAAGATAAAAAAATAGAAAAAAAATGTAAGATACATAAAGGAATTAAATAAATTTTCTTAAGGTCTTCCTTTGCTATTTTTCTTTAGCTCTTCCTTCAATATAAAATTATCAATATTTGAAGAGTCATCATCACCATTGATCATTACAAAAGTTTTGACTATCCACCATTCACCACATTCAAATCAAAATTATTGGTTAAAACATAATGTCTTCATTAAACTTATCATTAATCGTCTTTCTCAATATATCCATAAATCATATGGGATGCATGTCTTTTCCAATTAGGATTAAATTTTTAAATTTTTTTAGTTTTTTTTTTTTTGAAAAACAACTTATGGGTTGTATTACTTTCTTAGTTTTCTTTTTTTTGGATTATTGTTATATTTGGTACATGAGTTGTACCTACTAAAAGTGTCAATCTAATGCCTAAACATTACAATTTTTTGAAATTAACTATTTGGACTATGTTGAATTTAGCAATTAACTACTCAAACTTTCTCTATTTTCATAATTAACTACTTCATCTAGGTACTATTAGATCATGAAAAGTTTTTGCATGGCAAATTGATACTTTTACACTTTTAAGTAGTTCACGAACCAAAATTATTCCTATTTTATGAGTGCTTAAACATATATTTGATGGTCATTTTATTGATGAATATTGGGAATTTAGCACTTGAATTAATGGAGTTAAGCTTTCAGGTTTTTAAAGGAGATATTTTTCAAAAAAAGCGAAGACGGGTCAAAAATGCAAAGTTTGGATTAAGAAGAACTCAACATGACAAGAACAAGTCATGTCTTTCAACCATGACAAGAAAGAAGCAAAATTAAGGGCTAAATATCAAGCTTTTGGAAGATATTTATGAGACACGACCTGTCCTAAACCGTGTCAATCTGGAAATTCAACTTTGTAAGGGACATTTCTCTGAGACAACCTGTCACTAGCCCTGTCGATTTAACAAAAAGTCATTCAATGTGTAAACGGCTTTTTAACTATAGTAACCTCTTATTTAGTAAAGAAACGTTTATTTCAGGCATTGAAGGAGTGTTACTTAAAAAGCTAAGAGACTCATAACTTCCGAAACTTTTCATTTCTCCTCATCATGATCAATCAATTCCATTTAATTGAAGATGATTATAAAAAGGAGATTGTGGGGGAGAGAAAGAACACACACGAAAGTTTTGAAGACGAGAGTTTTCCAAGAGAAGGAAGTTCTGGAGATTCCAACAACAAGTCAAGATTATCTCTTATTGAAGATCCGAAATTTTTGACTTTATCTTTTCGGGTGGTATCATGATTTCAATTTTCTGTTTTGAATTTCATGTATTATCATTAGTCACTATAGAAGAGTAAATTTGTAGATCTGGGTTTTTTGAATTCCATGTTTATCATGCATTGAGGCTTTGTTCTTAATGAAAGATTGAAGTTCTTTTGTTCAATTGCATGTTTGTTAACCGTTTCTTAAGTTTGTATATCCGGAATGCAAGCTTATGTATGATTTCCATTTGAGCTAATTGAAAGATTGCTTTTATGATTTGATCTATGCAATTGAAGAGATTTGTTTGTAATTCTAGACATAGAATAACAAGAATCTTCTATGTGTGAAAATGAAAATGAGTTCATATTATAATGCAAATTTGGGTTGCTATTTATTGAGGAGACATTCTAATTGATTAACCTAGGTTTAGATAAACTGTTAGATTCGAAAGAATTAACAATTTGCTCAAGGAACTCTATAGCTTAGAACTAAAATCTTAATTATCTGATATGGGTTGCCAAGGATTCACATGATAAATTAGAGGGACAAAACCTGGATCATTCGTTCTTAATTGAATCTTGTTTGTTTATTGGAGCTGTGTTAATATTGTTTTAAAAAAATTAGATAAAATAGTAAAACATCAAAATTGTTCAGTTAGATGGTAGAATACGATTTAGTACTAGTACTTGCTTATTCGTTGAGGACGATCCCGATTTTAGAAGCTATACTACATTCACGATAGGTACATGCCTATTGCCTTTGTAGCGAATTAAGAACGGGCCTTTATAAATTGAAAACTACGCTTAAAGGTAAAATATTCATCAAGTTTTTGGCGCCATTGCCGGGGAATCGGGCAATATTAGGAACACTTTATTTCTGCTAATCTAACTCTTCCTTGTATGAAAAAAATCTTCTTTCTCTTCATTAAACATATTTTGAAGAAATCTAACTCCAATCTCTTATATTCTGCAGTGCATGACAAGAAGTTCCTCTTCAAGACTTCTTGATCTTGATCCAAGATAGACAGAACATTCCACAGAAGGTCGAGGAGTAACGTAAGAGAAGTTGCTAGAGAATTGATTTTTGAAGAAGAAGTGCTAGAAGAAAAAGATCCACTCATGGTTGAAAACAATGAAGAAGCTCCCAAAACCAACTTGGATTATGCTAGACCTACTCTGGATGTACTGGCCCAACTATTGTGAAACACCCATTGCGGCAAACAATTTTGAAATTAAAGGTGTGATTCAGATGCTGCAACAATACTGTCAATTTGACGGTTTACCTGATGAAGACCACATGCTCATATTCAGACATTCTTGGAAATTTGTGAGACATTCAAGAACAATGGGGTAAGATGATGCAGTGAGACTTCGTCTATTTCCTTTCTCATTGAGAGGAAGAGCCAAACAATGGTTATCCTCATTGGGTCCGGAGCCATAACAACATGGAACGATATGGTGGAGCAATTCCTTGACAACTATTTTCCACCCTCTAAGACCGCTAAACTGAGAAATGACATCTCGTCATTCAATCAGCAGGATTCTGAGACTTTATATGATGCATGGCAAAGGTGGAAGGATTTACTAAGGAAATGCCCTCATCATCAGGTACCAAATTGGATGCAAGTGCAGACCTTCTACAATGGTCTGAATACAACAACTCGTCAGTTGGTTGATGCTGCAGCTGGTGGTACTTTGAATTCCAAGACCCCCGAGGATTCGCTTAAGCTCTTTGAGGATATGGCGAAGAACAACTATCAATGGGGTAACAACAAGGGGAAACAAAAAGTGGCAGGTATGTATGATTGATATATGACTACTTACTTGCTAAAATGGATGTTTTGAGTAAACAGGTAATGGAAGCAAAGAACTCACAAGCAATTCCAGTACAATCTGGAAATTTCGTTGCTGAAAATTACTTTCTTGAAGCTTCGGAGCAAGTGGATTATGTAGGAAACCAAGGAAGATATCAAAATAATCCATATAGTCAAACATACAACCAAGGGTGGAGGAATCATCTAAATTTTTCATATGCCAACAACCAAAATGTGCAAAGGCAAAATTTTTCAAATTTTCCACCCTGATTTCAAAAGCCACAGCTCCCGCCTCCACAACAGCTTCCACAATTACCACCATTACCTCCACCAGAAAAGAAACCTAGCTTGGAAGAATTGATGACCCAATTTAGCTATACCTCAGAAGCTCGCCATCGGAACTAAGAAGCCTCCATCCATACTTTGGAAAACCAAATTGGACAACTTACCAAGATGATATCTGAGAGGCAACCTAGGTTACTTCCTAGCAATACAAAGGCAAATCCAAGGGAACAGGCAAAAGCAATCACTTTGAGGAGTGGAAAGGAAGTGGAATCAAGGAAAAGGAAGGAACCGAAAGGAGAAACAATTTCAAATCCTGATGAAAAGAAGGTTCCAAAGGAACAACCCTCTGAGGTAAGAGTCTATACTCCTCCTATTCCTTATCCTACTTGTTTGAATAAGGATCGACAAAGAACAGTTCGGGAAATTCTTGGAGCTTTTTAAGCAACTTCACATCAACATACCATTGGTGGAGGCACTTTCTCAAATGCCAAAGTATGCCAAATTCCTTAAAGAATTATTATCCAACAAGAGGAAGCTTGAGGATGTGTCTACTGCTGTAGTTGGGGCTGAATGTTCAGCAATAATTCAAAACAAGTTGCCGGCTAAATTGAAAGATCCGGGTAGTTTCACAATCCCGTGTGTCATTGGAGAACTTTTTGTTGAAAAAGCTTTAGCGGACTTAGGGGCAAGCATCAATTTAATGCCCTATTCATTCTTTAGAAAGCTGGGTTTAGGTGAACCTCGTCCTACAAGAATTAGTTTGCAATTAGCCGATAGATCGGTTAAACTACCCAAAGGAATTATTGAGGATTTGTTGGTAAAAGTCGGGAATTTTATATTCCCGGTTGACTTTGTGATTCTTGAGATGGATGAGGATGGGGAAGTGCCTCTAATTTTGGGACGGCCTTTCCTAGCTACCGCTAGAGCTGTCATAGATGTTGGAGATGGAAGGTTGACACTCCGGGTTGGTGATGAAGAGCTTATAGTAAAATTCCAACAGTGATGAAAAACCCATGGTATGTGATGATTCTTGTTTTAGCATTGATGTTATTGATGCTTCTGTGGTGGATTGTATGCAGGATATTTTATGCAAATGTTTGGAGTTAAGTTTGATTTGTGCAAAAGAGAAGAAGTGTTGAACCCTGATGTGCAAGATGTGACAGCTCAATTAGAGAAGCATGAGGAGCTGACAAAGAAACAAGGGTTCGAGAAATTATCACTAGAAGATGAGGAAAATTGAAGCCCTCCATTGTAGAACCACCGGTTTTGGAAATGAAGCAACTTCCTGACTATTTAGTACGCTTTTCTGGAAGAGAATTCAAAATTACCGGTGATTATCGCCTCAGATTTGAACAGTGAACAAAAGAGCAATTATTGACAGTTCTTAAGGAGCATAAGCAAGCAATTGCCTGGAAGATATCCGACATTAAAGGTATAAACCCTTCTTTTTGCACTCATAAAATTTTGATGGAAGAAGGATTCAAACCAGTTGTTCAACCCCAGAGAAGGTTGAATCCAAATATGAAAGAAGTGGTAAAGAAAGAAGTAATTAAACTTCTGGATGCCGGTTGATTTACCCAATTTCTGACAGTCTTGGGTAAGTCCAGTGCAAGTGGTACCTAAGAAGGGGGGACTGTGGTCCCGAATGAAAGAAATGAGCTGATCCCGATGAGGACAGTCACGGGTTGGCGAGTATGTATTGATTATAGAAGGCTTAATGAAGCTACTCGCAAGGACCATTTCCCTTTACCTTTCATTGATCAAATGTTAGAAAGGCTTGCAGGTCACATGTTTTATTGCTATTTGGATGGTATGTCTGGTTACTTCCAAATACCAATTGCTCCTGAGGATCAAGAGAAAGACGTTCACTTGTCCCTATGGCACTTATGCCTATAGGAGAATGCCTTTGGGCTTTGTAATGCACCAGCCACATTTCAAAGGTGCATGTTGGCCATTTTTGATGATTGGTGGAAAACATTATGGAAGTGTTTATGGATGATTTTTCCGTTTTTGGAGATTCATTCAGCAATTGTCTTGAAAATTTGAAGAAAGTATTGATCCGTGTGAACAAACTAATCTTGTGCTTAATTGGGAGAAATGCCACTTCATGTGCAAGGAAGGCATAGTTCTCGGTCATAAAGTATCTCACAAGGGAATTGAAGTTGATCAAGCCAAGGTTGAGATTATTTCCAATCTCCCCCTCCAACATCAATCAAGGCAATTCGTAGTTTCCTCGGTCATGCAGGCTTCTATAGGAGGTTCATAAAAGATTTTTCCAAGATAGCCCGACCTCTCACAAGGCTTTGGAAAAGGATGTACAGTTTGAGTTTAGCCAAGAATGTCTTGAAGCATTCAACCTCCTCAAAAAGCATCTGATTAGTGCACCAATCATGATCGCTCCGATTGGAGTTTACCATTTGAACTGATGTGTGACGCAAGTGATTATGCTGTTGGGGCAGTTTTGGGACAAAGAAGAGAAAAGCATTTTCAACCCATCTACTATGCTAGTAGGACTCTCAACAGTGCCCAAGAAAACTACACCACCACGGAAAAGGAGTTGTTGGCTGTGGTGTTTGCCTTTGACAAGTTCCGACCATATTTGATTCTATCAAAGGTAATAGTTTATACTGACCATTCTGCTCTTAAATACCTTTTGTCAAAAACAGATGCAAAACCACGCCTCATCCGGTGGATTCTCCTTCTACAAGAATTTGATTTGGAGATCCGAGACAAAAAGGGAGTAGAAAATCTTGCAGCTGATCACTTGTCACGTTTGGAGAACCCTTGTTTGGAGGAATTGAAGGAGGAAGAGATTAATGATGAATTTCCAGAAGAACGGTTGTTTACAATACGGAAGGTAAGAAATTCTGATACTCCTTGGTTTGCAAATTTTGCAAATTATCTTGTTGCTAAAATCCTCCCCCGAGACATGACTTTCGATGAGAAGAAGAAATTCTTTTCTGAGTTGAAGTATTATTTTTGGGAGGAATTGTTTCTTTTCCGTATTTGTGCAGATCAATTGATCTGCCGCTGTGTATCTCATACGGAAGGTTGGAAAATTTTGCAAGCATGCCATTCTGGTCCTACGGGAGGTCATTACAATGCAAATAGGACGGCCCAAAAAGTTCTAGAGGCTAGATTCTATTGGCCCACTATTTTTAAAGACGCCCATAAGGTTGTTAATTTGTGTGATAGATGTCAAAGAACCGGGAATATTTCCCGACGTGATGAGATGCCTCAGAATTATGTTTAGAGTGTGAGGTTTTATGTGTGGGGTATCGACTTCATGGGACCGTTTCCAAATTCTTTTGGAAACAAGTATATCTTGGTGGCGATAGACTATGTCTTAAAGTGGGTAGAAGCCCAAGCATTGCCTACCAATGATGCCTGGGTAGTTACCAAGTTCTTAAAAAAGTTGTTCTCAATGTTTGGAGCCCCTAGAGCTATCATAAGTGATAGAGGGATGCATTTCTGCAACTATCAACTTGAGAAAGTGTTAAAATGATATGGAGTAACTCATAAGATTGCAACACTATATCACCCTCAAACCAGCGGACAAGTCGAGGTTTCAAATCGCGACTTGAAAAGAATTCTGGAGAAGTCAGTGGAGCATCATAGGAAGGATTGGGCAGAAAAGCTACATGATGCGTTATGGGCATACAAGACTACATATAAGACTCCTTTGGGAACCACACCATACTGGCTTGTCTATGGTAAAGCTTGCTATCTACCGGTAGAGATTGAACATAAAGCTTATTGGGCGATTAAGCAAGTCAATTTTGACTTGGATTCCATTGGAATGAGACGAAAGCTTCAGCTGAATGAATTGGACGAATGAAGAATGATTACCTATGAGGACATGCGGATCTATAAGGAAAGAACTAAGCAATATCATGATAAGCGGATCCGTCATCCAAAGCATTTCAAAGAAGGAGAGCAGGTGCTGTTGTTTAATTCTCGTTTAAAACTTTTTCTTGAAAAGTTGAAATCAAGATGGTCTAGTCCTTTCTTAGTCGAGAGAATTTTTCCACATGGTGCTGTTGAATTGGAACATCCTAAGAGTGGAATTTTCAAAGTAAACGGGCAACGATTGAAGCTCTATCAAGGAGTTGATTTTGAGCAACAAGGTCGTGAGGAGTTTCGGCTCCATTCACCAGATTTTTGATTGAATCGTGGCAAGACGTCGAGCTAACGACTATAACCAAAAGCACTTCATGGGAGGCAACCCATGTCTAATTCTTTTCTTTTCTTTGATTTCTTTTGTTTTTGAACTCATGATCTTTTTATTTTTCTGACAATTTAGGATGCTTGAGCAATGATCTTAAAGGAAATATGGACATTGGAGAGGAAACAAGGTAGAAAAAGGCTAGAAAAGTTGCTGTCAACACGACTTTTTTGAGACATGACTTGTCATAAGTCGTGTCCCTTACTGATCTAAAGTGTTTATTGAAGTTTTGGAATGACATTTGTTGGACACGGCCTGTTAACAGGCCGTGTAACAATTTGTGGAGATGAGTTTTTGAACACAATCATGGGACATGGCTTATCCTTTAGCCGTGTCACTTGTTTCCAATCTCCAGGTCGATATGCCCAACGACACGGCTTGTCAAATGATCGTGTAACTTGTTGTGGTAAGGGGACATTTGTTGGACACGGCTTGTCAAATGACCGTGTAACTCACTGCTCTTCTTCATTAAAACACATGCCTTTTAATTGTTTCCCTCATTCATATCATTTGTGTGTTTGTAAAAAAAAGGGGCTTGCTCTGCAATTCCATCTTCATTATCCATGCAAAATTTCACCAAGCAAAATCAAGGGAAATCCAAATAAGTTTTTCACCCTCTCTCTTTCTTCTTTCTCAAGTATTTACACTTTCATGGCTCCATTGAAGGTTTGATTTAGGATTTTAGGGTTTTGATTCTTATTGCATGTCATCTTAAATCATGTTTGTTGTTGAAAATTCGTTTTTTTTTTATAGAGAATATTCGCACAAATCGTATGAAATTTTTATCATGCGTGATTGATGTATTTTGAAATTTTGAGCTTTAATGGATGGCTGTCATGCGTGAGTTCGTGGTATGGGTTTGTTCTTGAGTGTGATAATTCGAACAAATTTGTGGGTTAAAGCATGCGTGATCATTGGTGTCCTAAAATTTTCGTGCGTGAGCTTTTGCATGCGTGATTTTTGTGTTTTGAAATATTGGGATTATGAGTTGCAATGGATGATTATCATGCGTGATTTGAGGCTGTTTTGTTGTATGTATGATTTCGTTGTTTGGGCTATTCGCAAGTAAAATTATTAGATGAAATTTGGGGGTTGAAGCGAGAATTATCAATTGTCTTGCACATTTCTGTTATGTGCGTGGTCTGTTTTTTTTTTTTTTTTTTTGTTGGATTCCAAGCATGAATTGTTAATTTGACAATTTAGGATTGATCAATTCCGATTAATGTATGATATTATTTGGGGCTACTAAGGAGAATCAGGATTTAGTGTTTTGAAAAAAAATGTTTTAATGGAAGCTTAGGTTGAGATAGAATGGATGACAAGTTTGGGAAGCAGAATATGGGCTATACAAAGGATACGACTTTTGACAAGCCTTGTCTTTTGGTCGTTTTGTGTTGGAATATTGGTTCTCTTCACGTTGTTGTTTCAACTTTTGATCGTAATACTTGTGTCATGCCTTGTCTTATGGTTTTGTTGTGCTCATTAGTTTTCCATTCTTGTTTCAACTCCTTAAAATGTGTTCTCATTTCTTGATTGATTTCAGGATGCGGCAGAAGCAAACAGTGAGAAAGAAATCTTCTTCCTACCGCCAGTCTCTTAGCCGAGCTCCAGATCCTCCAAGACCGACCTAACCAATGTCGAGGATTGAGCAAGAACGATATAATGTGCTTTTAGGAAGACAACTTGCTGGTAATATGCTATTCAATTGGAAAGGATTGGCTAAGTATAACAAAGCAGATGAGATTCGTTCTTTGATTAGCCACAATGGTTGGGATAAATGGTTTGAAGTTAATGAAAGAGTGTACCGGCAGCTCACACTTGAGTTCCTCTTCACATTTTGGATTGAGAGTCAAGCAAAACACTCGGGAGTAAACAATAGCATCACTTTCAGGGTTAATGGCCAAGAACATACTGTTACTATTCGTGAAATCTGTGAAGCTATGGGTTTTTATTCAGTTGACTTTCTAGCAACAGAAGAATTTGTACGCCTTCTTGTAGATTGGCCACCAGGGGAATTCAACTACTTATATTGAGGAAAGATCAATCCTGCCACTCCCTATAAAGCAAAAGAAGCCAAGGCATCAACACTGAGGGATGTCAACCATAGGATAATACACTGGATAATCACTCATTCAGTCAATGGTAAGGGACACAATACTAGGGTGGTAGGAACATATGAACTATTATACTTACATAGTATAATTGAGAAACTCCCATTGAACTTGGGAGTGATGCTTGCTTTCTTTTTCCATCGGTAAGCCAAGACTAATAAAACCAAGGGCACCATTTACTGTGGAGCCTACATCACCCTTGTTAAAAGGATTATGGATTTTTCCCGCTGAAGAACCCAAGGATTTTGTTGCTACTTCTCATATCATAACACCTTCCACTTTTGGGAAGTGGTTTGGGAAGCCAGGACCTTCTACTTCTAGGTCATCTCCTTCCATCCAGTCACCTTATGAAGTGCTTGCTAAGAAAGTTAAGAAGAATCGCCACATTCTATAGAAGATGAAATCATTGTTTAAAGCTCTCATCCGCACCACCAAGCATCAGACCCGACATCAAGAAGCTATATATTCTTGTTTGAAAGTGATTGCAGCCCATAACAATGTGGAATTTTCTCCACCACAGACTGGACCATCAGAGACTTTTCCCTCCTCACCCGATGATGTTCAGGTAGATTCTTTGCATACTCTATTAGAGGATAGTGATGATGAGGAGGTAGATGCTCAAATTTGTGCTTCAAAGGAAAATGTTACTGAAGAAGCATCTGATGAGGAAGATGATGAAGATGATGATGGATCTGAAGAGGAAGAAGAGGACACACCAACACCCACACCTCCAAAGAAGAAGAAACATAGAAAGATTGAGGATGAGGATGAAGATGATCCTAATTATCAAGGAGATTGATTCCTTGATTTGTTGCTACTTTGATGATATTTTGATTATGTTTTTGGATGACTGTATCTTTGAGCACCCAATCTTGGGTTAGACTCTTTAGGGCTTACTAGTAGGATCATGAGTGCTAACTTTTGTTTCTTTATTTTTGTTTTTGTCTTTTTTTTTCGTGCTTTTGTTTTGCAGCCCAGATGCAATCTGACCTGACTTGTTGTCACTGCTACTCCGTTTTGTTGAACATATGACTCTCTAGCAGCTGAATATTTGTCCTTAAACAGGGAAGTCTCATTCTTCTTCTTTTTCCATTCCTCACTATTGTGCATATTTGTTTGACATTGGGGACAATGTCCCAATTAAGTGTGCGGGAGGGATACTCTTGAGAAGGGAATATTTGGTTTTCTGTGCTTGTTTTAAATGTGAAAAAACCCCACTTTAGACTTTGCTATTATACTTGAAAATATACTCAGAAAATGTTTAGTAATAGCATTCATTTAATTAAAAAAAAAAATAAAACTTCTAATACCTTACTCATCTATTTTGTGATTAGTATACTTAGTTGAAATTGTAGGATGAAATCTAGGTGTGGTAAACTTACTTGCTAATTAGGGATGGAATCTAGAGTCTAAAAGTGGATCAAAGTCCTTAGTTGAAAATTAAATGGTTGTGGTTCTAAGCTTGTTGATTTATATATTTTCTTTTCAAATATTTTGAGAGCCCTCCTAATCTTTAGTGAAAGAGCATATGAAGTTCATCACTTGGTGATCCTTTTTAGAATAAATCTCTTTGGAAATAATCAATTGTTGTGCTAAATTGAATACAAATAGCATGCTTCTTATGTACAATTGATGAAAAAAATCAAAAGGTCTATACTCCGATGACTCAAGCATTTGAGTTATGAGTATCCTAACTTGAAGGTTAGAGTGAGTAGAGAGTTCGATGGGGTTCCTTTAAAACCTGGTCACTTTGGTGATGAGCCTGGGATGTGCCGACTCGATGAACTCATTATAACGACAAGGGCAGAAAGGTAAAAGTTCATTAGATGAACTTGAAAAAGAGAGCTGAAAAGATGCAGGCTACACCCTGTCCAGAGGAAAAGGAAAAGAAGTGGGCAAAAACCCGTCCCTCTGAAGGCTAAAAAAATTTTGAAGAGATTTTTAAATAAATGGAGAAAATCCAGGGAAGAATAGATACAAATACTTTCACTTTAGATTGTTGTGCTTAGAAAAGTAGTTGAAGAGTTTATATATTTGTTAATAAGTGGTGAAGTATAACTGGGTCTTTTTTGCTATTCTTTGACTTCGTGTTTATTTTGTGACTTTGGAAGCTATTTTTAATTGGTGAGGGTAAAGTTTAACTTACCTGGATTAGCCTTAGAATTTTGATTTTGGTATGCTAGTTACATATAAATGATAGATGTGAGCAATAGGTACAAAAGCAAGTTGTTATGATCTAAAATGACTTATGAATGCTATGTAAGTTTTCATTTGTGAAAAATTATGAGCATATTTGATGATTTTTTTTCTTTGTTCTCAAATTGTTTGCTTGAGGACAAGCAAGTGTTTAAGTGTGGGGGAATTTGATGAACCAAAATTATTCCTATTTTATGAGTGCTTAAACATATGTTTGATGGTCATTTTATTGATGAATATTGGGAATTTAGCACTTGAATTAATGGAGTTAAGTTTTCAGGTCTTTACAGGAGATATTTTTCAAAGAAAGCGAAGACGGGTCAAAAATGCAAAGTTTGGATTAAGAAGAACTCAACATGACAAGAACAAGCCATGTCTTTCAACCATGACAAGAAAGAAGCAAAATTAAGGGCTAAATATCAAGCTTTTGGAATACATTTATGAGACACGACCTGTCCCAAACCGTGTCAATCTAGAAATTCAATTTTGCAAGGGATATTTCTCTGACACGACCTATTACCAGCCCTGTCAATTTAACAAAGAGTCATTCAATGTGTAAACGGCTTTTTAACTACAGTAACCTCTTATCTAGTAAAGAAACGTTTATTTCGACCATTAAAGGAGTGTTACTTGAAAATCCAAGAGACTCATAACTTCCGAAACTTTTCATTTCTCCTCATCATGAACAATCAATTCCATTTAATTGAAGATGATTATAAAAAGGAGATTGTGGGGTAAAGAAAGAACACACATGAAAGTTTTGAAGACGAGAGTTTTCCAAGAGAAGGAAGTTCTGAAGATTCCAACAACAAGTTAAGATTATCTCGGATTGAAGATTCGAAATTTTTGAGCTTTAATCTTTTCGGGTGGTATCATGATTTCAATTTTCTGTTTTGAATTTCATGTATTATCATTAGTCACTATGGAAGAGTGAATTTGTAGATCTGGGTTTTGTTGAATTCCATGTTTATCATGCGTTGAGGCTTTGTTCTTAATGAAAGATTGAAGTTCTTTTGTTCAATTGCATGTTTGTTAACCGTTTCTTAAGTTTGTATATCCGAAATGCAAGCTTATGTATGATTTCCATTTGAGCTAATTGAAAGATTGCTTTATGATTGATCTATGCAATTGAAGATTTTTTTTGTAATTCTAGACATAGAATAACAAGAATCTTCTATATTGAAAATGAAAATGAGTTCATATTACTAATGCAAATTTGGGTTGCTATTGATTGAGGAGACATCCTAATTGATTAACCTAGGTTTAGATAAACTGTTAGATTCGAAAGAATTAACAATTTGCTCAAGGAACTCTATAGCTTAGAACTAAAATCTTAATTATCTGATATGGGTTGCCAAGGATTCACATGATAAATTGGAGGTAAGAAAAAACTTGGATCATTCGTTCTTAATTGAATCTTGTTTGTTTATTGGAGCTGTGTTAATATTGTTTTAAAAAAAATTAGATAAAATAGTAAAACATCAAAATTGTTCAGTTAGATAGTAGAATACGATTTAGTACTAGTACTTGCTTATTCGCTGAGGACGATCCCGATTTTAGAAGCTATACTACATTCACGATAGGTACACTGCCTATTGCCTTTGTAGCGAATTAAGAACGGGCCTTTATAAATTGAAAACTACGCTTGAAGGTAAAATATTCATCAGTAGTTAATTACACGAATGAGTAAAGTTCATGTACCAAATGTGACATTTACCTCTTTTTCATTATTATAACTTCGTAGGTGTGATTAGCATGGGTAGTTGAATATACTCTCTACATGTACCATAAGAAATAATGGTTTAAGAAGTACAAGCTTGTATAGATTGGTTTTCTACAAATGGGTAATACTTTTAGAGAAAAGGTTGTTTCTTTAGGTAGAGTGCTAGTCTTATTCTCTAATGGACAAATGTGCATGAGGATCATGTTGGTCATTATAGTATGTGTTAGACTAATTCTATAATCTTTTATTTGTTAGCTTGATAAAAAATGTTGGTCATTATAGAATAGTGAAGTTTGATGGCATAATGTATCTTGTAGAGATATAGTGTTAATCATATGAACATAGTTCTTAGGTTATGTATGGTAGGATTGCTACAATTGGCCGAACACATCCGATAAGCATGGTATCAACTTGAGAAAAGTCCTAAACCGATGACACGTATATAGATGTCGTAGAGAGCGGCGTGGGAAGAGGAACAAGCAAGCCCGGTTTTTTGAGTGTGCGAGTATGGCAAAAGATCAAATTAAATAGACTTGTTCGTTCTTGACTCATTTTTTGTGGAGTAGTTAGTTTGATTCTTTCTAAAGTTGTTTCAGCAGAGTTTTCGTGTTGCTATCAAACTTACCAATACGTAGAATCTCTCCCAAATGAGGAGAGGAATCTCTTATTTGTAGATGGTAGACATTGATGCCAGCCATTAGATAGCACTCGAACAAATGATTAAGATCAAGTGTTACTGGTGACTATTAGATCATTTTATAATGATTTGATGGCTAATATTGAAGCCTCTTTTTCTTATAGTACCGAGCTGAGTTGGAAATGGGCTTGATGACTTTTATTATATAAAAAAAGCGCATTTTCAATATAAAATGGACAAAAGCTTATTTCAGTCCACATAAACCCTATTGTATTCAAATAAAGTCTAAATTAACCTAGGGAGATATTTTTGGAGTCTACTTTTCATGCATGAAAAAGTTAAATTAGGCTGAGAGTAGAATAAACCGGTCTAAAGATCTTTGTTCTAAGCCTTCTAAGCCTAATCCTCCTATGACATCCCTTATTGAACTTGGTCTTATCACTAGCTTAGAAGACCAGCTTATGGCATTAAATTGGGCTAAATGTCTAATTATCGAAATGACCCTCTACATTTTGCCCCTAGCTAAAAGCTTCTTTAGCAAAGTCATAAAAGGGGGTTTTAGGTATTTCATTAGATGGAAGTTATCTTCAAATTTGTTATTGAATACTAGTAAGAAGTTGCACTTGGCATGAAGTTGTGTACTACATTTATATAGACAATAATTCTTGTATTTGCTGATGAAGTAAAATAAATTGAAGTAGTCTTCTTCAAATTGAATGCAAAATATCCGATGAAACAAGTTTGTTGTTGCGTAAGCACTTGGGATACTAAGTAGACCAATGTATCCTATGCTTTCCTTTTATGGATTGAAGTAACATGAAATAACCTTCTTTTTGAACCACTGCTAAGAGATTCATTTTCTTGCATTATTCTATATCGCATCTTTATGATAATCGTCTTGTCTTCTTCTTCTTTTTCTTTTTTTTTTAATAATTCTTATTAATTGAATAAAAGCATTAAATTAAACTCAAAAGCACAATGGTACTTAAGGCAGATGTGGCAATGTAATAGCATACTACCCCCTTGTAAGGGAAACAATTATGTTGACGTATGCTAAGATAGCATGAGGTGCAGGGACAAAGCCCCTATAGTATGGACTGGGTGTAATTTTGTGTAACCGTATTTCATCATATTGAATCAGGCCCCATTTAGCAAAATCCATATCATTAGTCGTTAATTAAGCTATCTAAGAATAGCTTAATATAATTTTAGCATTATACTATATGCATATTTAATTAGGATTTTCCTCTTTAATTGCTAGTTTTGGTAAGTGCATTGCCTTCTTTATATAGCAATTGAAGATTTTCTTTCTATTCCTTTTTGTAATATATTATGTAACCAAACCATCGTATCTACTTTTGGGGAAAAGCTCTTAAAAAAATAGAGCCTTCATAAATTCCGCTATCCTCTTTCCTCTATTACTCCTTTTTTTTTTTCTCTTTATAGGATATTCTCATTCTCTTTAAAAAATAAAAAATAATAAAAAAAAAAACTTCAGCAAGAAACGGAAGAATGTACGCACAACAATACTATTAAATAATGAGAAATTAACCTTGGCATGTCAATGGTTGTAACAATCGATGGCAAATGAAAAAAAAATCGGAGATTCAAGACAACTTTACTGATCGGTGGTCTTCATTACCGACAACAGATCACAACCATTGCAATGAAGATGATTAAAATTTCGCTAGAGATTCACAACAGCAATGGACTTGATTTCACTTCTTCCTTTCATGACATAGGCTATTGGTGAAGGTGATTACATTTCACTGGAGTATTGTGAATCGATTGAGTGGTCATCATTAAGCAATCATAAATAGCAACAGTGGGTTGCATTGACAATCATTATGCTCGACAAGGTAACAGGATCTTGTCCAATTTTTTTTCTGTTATGATCATATTGATATAAAATTTTATTTCTTTTCCATCATGATTTAAAAGATATATATGTATTTCCTTTCATCATTTCATGTGAAGTCCTTCTTCCTTGGCAATTATCCTTTATGCCATCATATATCATTAAATTTATATTTTATTGAAGGTAGCGCTCACGTTCTTAATGTTTGTGATAGGAGCTTCTATTGGTGGGAGCTGTAAAAAAAAATTACTTCGGTGCTCCTGCGAGGGATGATGATGCTCAAGTTCTACATCCGGCTCAGTCGGTGAATTACTCGAGTTTTACCGGTGGTTGTTCTACACCGATTTTGGTTATCTAATAAGTGTTGCTCAATTACTCCACAATTCTGCTAAAAATTGTAGAATCTTGGACTATTGGTGCATAAACTCATTGTGACTTCGGTTTTGACATTTTATGTTGTCCTTTTGCCTTGGACAGCAGCTATAGCACTCCTTGTGTGCTCAATCCTCTAGTTGGGTCAACAAAGTTACTCAAACTGCATGAATTCCACTCAGACATCTCCTGTTGCAGCTCTATCATGAAGCTATTACTATTGTTAGTTTGTCATTATCGAAAGCGGTACCTTGGTTAACATAAATTGAAACCCCTTCTCTTTTTTTTTTTTCTTTTTCACGATTATTTTGCATGATTTTCCCTTTTTTCTTAAATGTGTTTTAATCTTTTTGCAGGTTAGCGGAATCACGTTTTGTTGTTTATGGGCTTTATAATGAGCTCAAATGTTACCCTAACTCTCCTATTCTTTGCCAGACTTGGCACTAGCCCACAAGTAATCTTATGTCACTCTAGCACCCAACCTTTGACACGAGCCTATGAGTGAACTTGTGTTATTCTAACATCCGGCCTCTTTTAGCCTTTATATTAGTTGTTTCTACTTTCTCAATCACTTCTAGACTTGACATGGGCCCACTAGTGATTCTTGTGTCGCTTTGGCACTGACCTTTTAGCATAGGCTACGAGTGATCTTGCGTTGACTTAGCAACCAATCTTTTCTAGATTTCATATGGGTCCTACGAATGTAAACTCTTACCTCCTTGCAATAGTAAAATTGACAATGAAATTAGCAAAGACTCCTGTGATGGAAATGAGGATTGATAAACCACATGCATCTACACTTCTACTCTGTACTCAATTCTACTTCAATAAGTATTAAGGGATCCCATGTGCCTACACCTCTACTTTATACTCAATTCTACTTCCTAAAGCCAGTCATCAAAGACTAGTTTTCATGGGTATTGTACATAGCTAAAAATCTCAACATAGCTAGAAGCATTGTCATTTTGCTATAGAAGATTAACTCTATCAATGAAGCATATCAATTCGTCAATAAGGATTTATATTTGTAAAGCCAAGAAGGCACACTAAGGAGAGGTCCAAAGCAATTCAACCTACTCTACTCATCCATCAAGCATACTCCAAAAGTTGTCACTAATATTGAGCGACATAGTAACTTTTAAGGTATGGGGAACTCATGTCTGCCATCATCAATTGAACACCATACTCACATTCTTGTATCAACTCCTCATCGTAATGCGTTGTTCTCTTTGCATTATATGTACATCATCTATGAGTACCAAGATAGGTACATCACTTCAGGATGCTTTACATGAGTGCCTATGTCGAGCAATTGTTCTCTAAGATAGGTAGATACTTCCTGTAGTAGTCACATTCAAGGAAAACCTCAAAAAGTTCAAATATCAACTAATTCTCACCTAGTTGTCATAGAGAGAGGCATGGGAGGAGGAATAGGCAAACCCGGTTTCTTGAGTATGAGAGTGTGACAAAAGATCAAATCAAATAGACTAAATCATTCTTAACTCGTTCTTCTTGAAATAGTTTCTTTTATTCTTTTTAAAGATATTTCAGTAGAGTTTTTGCGTTGCTCTCAAACTTAGTAATATACAAAATCTTCCACAAATGAGGGGAGGAACCTCTTATTTATAGATGATGGAGATTGATGCTAGCAATTGGACAACTCTTGAATGAACGGTTAAGATCAAGTATTATTGATGACCATTAGATCATTTTATAATGATCTGACAGTTAATATTGAAGCTCATTTTTCTTACAATAATAGGCTAGGCTAGAAAGGGATTTGATGGCTTTTATTATATAAACGAAGCTCATTTCTATATAAAAAGACGGAAGCTTATTTTTGTCCACATAAGCCCTATTTTATTCAAACAATGCCCAAATTAACCCGATAAGATATTTTTGGAGCCTACTTTACATGCACAAGAAAGCTAAACTAGGCCAAGAGTAGAATAAACTAGTTTAATGGTCCCGATTCCGACCCTACCAAGCCAAATCATCTTATGATATCCCCTATTAAACTTGGTCTTCTAATCCCTGTCACT
Source organism: Combretum micranthum (assembly GCA_024138025.1). NCBI lineage: Eukaryota > Viridiplantae > Streptophyta > Magnoliopsida > Myrtales > Combretaceae > Combretum > Combretum micranthum. The sequence goes on along the minus strand of JAMXBD010001410.1, from coordinate 196,518 downwards.
AGCCTAGAAGACCGACCCATGGCATTAAATTGAGCCAAAAGCCTAATTATCGAGATGACCCTCTATAGGTTCTGAGAATGATAAAAAATCTTCACTTAATAAAATTTCACATTCATTGATTAGTTAATTATTTATTACAATTAAAGCCTACTTATAGACATAAAATAAGATCCTAAAACTGGGAAACAATTACCTAATAGGGAACTAAATAAAATCCTACACATTTGAAAGTAATATAAAACATGGAAACACAATAAAATCTTGATAAATTAGAGAATAAGTACATAAAAGAATATAATAAAATTACTTTTGTTCCAAAATAAACTATTAATCTTCTATTTCAACTTCTTTATCTTGTTTCTTGGTTCACATAAGCAATTAGGGACTTCCTTTCCTCCTTTAGTCTACCTATGAGGTTGTTGGATTGTTGAGCTCCAATCTACAACTTACCTACTTTTGGAGATAAGATATTGTACCTCGAAGCTATATTTCAAGCTTTGTGGCAACTCGCTTTGCCTCCTTAGTAGTGAAGATAGCTCGTCCAATCTCCATCCACTTCTCCTTAAGTTTAGCTAACTTACTATTGAGGCTAGCATTTACCTTATGATAATTAGCCTATAGATTAGGGATCTTTACATCATTCTTCAATGCTTTTGAATCCTTAGTAGTTTTTTTTTTCTTATGCCTCTCTTAGTCATGTAAGGTCTCAAGTTTCATTCCCTTGTATAAAATAGAATGCTTTGAGCTTAGTTTATTTCAAGTTTCAACTAGTAACTCTCCCTAAAAAGCAAAAGTAAGTCATGCAGTCTCAAAGTACACCTACGAATTTGACTTCTTTCATTTAGTCAATTATTCAGCACTCTTCTCAACTTCTTTAATCATTTACATTATCTTATTATACAACTCTTAGGATCTCTTCATGAACGAATTCATTTGCTAGAAGCAAAATCGTCTGTCACATTCCTATATAACTATGACAAAAAAAAAATAAATAATATAAATAAGTAGTAGAAACTAACCTCTTGGCATTCCTTAAAGATGTTCTTGGCTACTCCATTAGTGGATTTTAAAGTGCCCATCTTGGTTAGCCTCACCTTAAGAGGCTCAATGAATTCCTTTATAAGGGTAGGAGTAAGCATATTCCTTATTTAAATAACCTCCTTGCTTCACTCAAGAGAATCCACTTGTATAACATCCATAGGGCCAAACCTGCCTAAGGTCTCTTAGTAATTGTTAGACCCTTGACTTATTTCCTACTTTGATCTGGTAAAGAATTTAGGCTACGAAGATAATTCTAATGAAGACTTCAACTTCTTACTTTACTTGGTCTCTACCACTCCTATAATCTTATCCTTTCCTTGCCTCTCTCTCTCTCATCGAATACATGTTGAGAATCAATAAGCTAGTGCTCGATTTGAAAAGGGGGCAAAACCATTTGGGCAACATTTAATCCCTTCCTAGTGTCAAAGAACTTCTTCCTACCCTTAGAGGTCTTTGATTTCTTTGGATCCTTTAATGTAAAAACTCTTTGAAGTCAATTAATTGCTTGGCCTTTCCTCCTATAGGAAAGAAGGAAATAATCAAACAAATAAATGAGCAAGATAAATAAATTTGTGCTTAGTACACATTAAGTAGGTACCCTCAATAGGTTGTTGGGATTTCTAAAGATTGAAAACATCATGAGATTATACAACGAGATAAAATTTTTTTGAATATCCCACCTGCATCAAAGTGATACAACAAAATTGTCAAAGGGATTAAAAGTACAAACCATTTTGCTATGCAAAAACACAGACAAGGGTTCTTTTTCAAGCAGATTACACGTGGTCTACAAAAAGTGTTGGATTTTTGTGTCGCATCTCACTAACATCCTCTATTGATATCCATACATAAGAACCTTTTTTGGAACTCAAACATAGGTGTACTAGCATCTTAATGTGCTACTACTAATCTCTTATTTTCTCTCTATATAGAAAATTTTATTTTCTACTTAAAATTGTATTTCTAGGGTTCTCTCTCTCTCTCTCTCTCTCTCTCTCTCTCTCTTTATAAATATTTCGTATATTTCACTAGTGAAGAGCACAATATATATTAAAATAAAGCGTGATATTTTTATCATAGCATTTCCTATTTTGGATAAGTAACTAATATTCATTATTATCTATTACCTTTGATTTTAAAATAAATCTTTTAATTCAAAAAAACCCCTCTTTCTTATTTTGAATATGATAATCTAGTGAAGGCAGTATATAATAAATTTGGATACTTTCCAAATTAAATCAAGTGTTTGCATTAGTACACTCTTTTGTGTGCAACCGTATAGTTCATTTAATGTTGGTAGTGGGCCTAAATCTTATTTCAAGTCCACAAGCCATAAATGGCCTCTAGTGAGACTTTATGACTTCCTAAATTGTATGAAAATCATCAATCCATCAGAACCTAATCCATAACTTAAGTTGTAATCCTTTTTTCACACAATATTTAGGTTGAACATAAGTATGGATAATGTCATCCTAATATTATTCAATATTATATTTTCTTGATCTCCAAGTAAACATATGACATTGATCATACTATCAATTCATTTGAGTATGGCCATGCATTTCTCAATCTCACTTATTGAGGGGACCAAAAAATATCTTTCTCATAATGGGAGGATAAATCCCATTTTGGTTACTCATCTCCCTCTACATGATTCAAACTATGCTAAATCACAGCCTATATATAATTATCCGGTTAATGATAACATTTGATTATGTCAAACCATAATGTTTCTCATGTTGGTATCAAGTTTAAGCATATAATAATATAATTATTATGAGAATCACTTATAACATTAATCTATGTAATGATCTCATAGCAGGTCGGTCCAGTACTTAGTTCACCAACATATATGTGTAAGGTTGATTTGTATTTCCATACATATAATCATTTTATGATTATCAATCAAACCACTACTAGACTTAATTCATTATTGTTCCCATAATAATGAGCATCTAGGGACCTTTGATAATTTTATGATTATTCAAGAACATCAATATAAAGTAAATATGCAAACAATATAATAATGAATGCTTCTTTATTAACAAAACATAAGGATGACAATATCCAATGGTTGATTGAGGATACAATCACTAACATAGACGACACATCAAACATCATTCTCCCCTTCAATAGCTTAACTCAACATAATAGAAGAGACCAAACACCACTTGGGACTCTCTCTCCTTTTCGACTAAATACATCAAAGGAACAAATCGAAGAGCCCTCAAACAATACGCATCCACTACTTTCATTTTATCATAGGAGCCATACCCACACTGTCATGCCCTAAGGGATACCCTAAACGTGACAGTCCACCACACTCAATATTTAAACTCAAGTAAGGCAACCTTAGCCTTCCCATGAGTTTGAACATCGGGTGAAAGGCTCACTTTCAACATACAGGGACCATACTTTGCTTCGTAGTAGTTTAAGGAGACATACATAGCAACCGGAATGTAAATCATATCCGTTTCCTTTAGATTTATTCTATTACATGAACTAAGGGGCATACCCTTGTCAACAACGATAAGAGTTCTTAGACTCACAAAATCCCTTATGTTATCCTTCAAGCACTAATTTATGAGACATGATTAGAAGTCCGTATCTACTTCTAAATCCTGGCCTCATCAAAAGCTCCTTAATGTCTAAGAGTTGTTCCTGATGTTCGCAGCTCCTCGGAGATAAACATAAGTATTCATACTGCAATAGGAAACTATTGGGGTATAAGCTACACTAGCTTAGTGAGTGAAAACTTCCATATCGCAATTAAAACATAACATTCAAGCAAGTAATTAATCAGTCAAGTGAAATGCATCAAACACGTGAATTCAACAAACATATGACCAGTCAAAAATCATGTGCGGATGGACTTGCGTCCTCCTATCCTGAGTTAGCAGATTAACGAATCCTGCGGTACGACGCCATTTAAGCTCACGGTCAACTGAACTATAATTTTGTTTCATGGATCACGATTAACCAATATATTCGTTTTATGGATCAGGATTAACCAACATATTCGTTTTATGGATCACGAAAAACCAACAAATGCTAATGCTCCATCCCCATCGTGATATGAATGAATTCAAGTTTATCTTTAATGTCTAATAATCAATTAAACCAATTCTTTTAAGTGACCAAGCAATACTTGTAGACAATCATTTCTACTCTATTATACAAACAATGATTTATCACCCGGCTTTGATATTCTTTAAATTTAATTCCACATATCAATAGCAGACAAATATAATTCCCAAATAACCCCATCATGCATATTCGTTTTTGTTTTTGCTTAGCAACTAGTGCAGCTATCATTACAATCATAAGCAATAATTGAAATTAGAAGTAATACTCACTCGGCCATGGTACGCCGGTCTCTTAGTAATAATAATCGGGTGGTAGGGATTTGTTGTTCTCGAGATCACCTACCAAATAAGAATAACCTAATGAGAACTTCATCACTTAACTAATTCAATCTATGCATCTAAACTAAGCAAAATCGTGATTCTCGCTATTTGCGGAAGTTCCAACTCAAAACGGCCATAACTTGGTCATTTTAACTCGGAATTTCGCAAATTTTATATTGATTTCTATCTACTTCGAAAGATCTATCTATTTCTAATATTTATTCTAAGTTTTGAAAACATTTAGGTCACGAAAAAGAGAGATCAGATCTGATCTGTAACCTTTTTTCATTTCCACAAAATTGTTTTGCACTTGATTAAAATGTATCTAGTTGATGATTCATATGTATATAAAATATGAATGAGTTCCTAACATGAATGACATGTGATGAGTCCAATATATGCATGATCTTGATGATTTTTGATAATGAGAATTTTAAAAATTCCTAAATCTCACAAGACTCCAACAAAACTACTTCTTGAAAATCTAATTTTCCAAGTTTGGTATCTCATTAGTATTTTGGGATTTCATTCTTAGAATTTCCTTGTTATCTAAATAAAAATGAGTTTTCATCATCTATATTATCCAAGACCTTCATTTCCACATCAAAACTTACATTTTTCACTTTGCAAGTATGTTTTTAAATAGGCTTTTCACAAAAACCCGAATTTTAGAAAAATCCATTTCTTGCATGTTTCTTTTAAGAAAACTTGTATAATGCATCAAATTTTAGAGCTTTACTATATCCATTACCTAAGGACTTCATTTAACACATAAAACATCATTTTTAGCTCGAATACTAGGTGTTTACATAGGCATTATCCAAAGTTACGAATTTAACAAGTTGAACACTAACTCAAAATTTTCCATCTTAATTCCACTACTTGTTTTACATATTACTCATATCCAAACTCATTTCAACTTATAAAAATCATTATTTAATGATACCCATTACTTATACCCTTCATTTTTCATGTAAAATATGAGTTTTAAAGTGGTTTCAAGGGTTTTTAAAATAGGTCTTACAATTCATACGAATTTTCCCTTGAACATTTCTAACAAAAATCTTTCCTTTTTAAGTTCCTTGTCTTATTTTCATAAAGATCTACAAACTATCACATTTATATATACAAGACTAAGCTTTTATGAGCATTAATGAATGAAAACACAATATCCATATGAACATGAATGTCAAGAAAAATATGGGTGTCTAAATGCTAGATCTACTATTTGTAGTGCATGAAAATGAGTTTAAAGACATGAACATATATTTTTCATGCAAGATCTCTACTTTTATACGTATGAACATAATAATACTTCAACAAAAACTCATTAAACACAAGATCTACTCTTGTGATGGCTTGAGATTCATGTATTAATGTTTTCTTATCCCTAACACTTGCTCATTGGGATTTAAAGTGAAAACACACAAGAATACTCTTGCCATTACAAAATTAAGTAGTAACAAAGCTTGAAATCATCACCTAAAGGAAGTTTTGGAGAAGAAATGAAATTTGAGTGTGTGTGTCAGGGAGGGGGAGGGTCACGGCAACTAGAGGGAGAGAAGAGAGAGAGTGAAAATGAGTTTATATATTAAGTGTATTAGGGTTTGTTTGTATTAAAATAAGGAAAATAAAACAAATAGAGGGAATTAGAGGGGGGGGCGCGCTTCATGTGCTGCCCATGAGGAGTGAGAGAGAGAGAGAGTAGTTTTTATTTGAATTTGTAATTTGTGTAATAAAAGTAATAATTTAGTAAGAAACAAAATTTTTCTTGGAAAAGAAAATATAATGAGTAGTTGTAAGGATGTAAGAATAGGACATGGGTAGTGTGTAGTGTAGGTTGTATTTGTGAATAGTGATAAATAGTAGACAAGACATCTAGTTTATGATAGTAAAAAAAAATACGAGAAAAAGGCTATAACTGTAATTTTTATAGCCCGAAAAATTATGAAATTTATATTTTTGAAATCCTTATAAAATTTCAGTTTTAATGAATATTCCAGAATATTTTTCTGAGTTTCTAGTCTCGGGGCTTGTTTTTCCGTAATTGAGCCTAGGAAGGCCCGGAATAGAAAATTTTCCAAAATTAAAACTTTCTAAGATTTTATATATACCATAAAACAATAATCCATATTAAATTATTCTATAGAGGTTCTTGTATATAGAAGTCGAAGAAAAGCTGGACCTAGGGTTCCTAGGTTGCTTGCACTAACCCTATTTAGGGTTTTGGTTTTTGATTTACGGAGTTTACCTGGTTATTAGAAAAACCGAGTTCACAAACAATCCAAAATTAGTACAACTGAGGCACTTGAAATCCTTATGAATTTACGGGCCCAATGGTACTAATATCATATATCTAATGTTTCGAATCCCGGGGCATGTTTTTCAAAGTTTGTCCCCGACTGGGTTTGAAATAGATAGAAAACTCGCTAATCTTATATTTCAAAGCGTTCTAGAATGATTACGACCTAAACTATACTCTTTGCTCATATTCCGGCCCTTTGGTGGAGGGGATTGCCGGGTTTAACCTACTAGGGTTTCCGGGAAATTATTGGCTGCGGTTTTCCGGTTGACTTCCCGGTTTAGAACGTTGCCAACTCGGAAGCTGATGTTTTATATTGGTACAACGTATTTGATTTGAGAGTATTCATTCATTAATTTATTTTCGTAGATATTTTGTATCTCTTAACGTTTTCGGCATTCTTAAATCAGGTTTTATATCTGAAGGTTTATCGTTACTTATTGTTCAATAAATTATTTTTAGGTTCTATATTACCCGATTTTACAAGTCAGGGTTAAGCATAGAGTCGTTACACATAGTAGCTTTGGATTTGGGACTATTAAGTTCTTATGTTTTTTAAGGATTTTCTCTTTGTTTCGGATTAAGAAATTTCTAGACTTGTTTTAGATTTCAGGTTAGCTGAAGCTCGGTTTTACTTGGGAGTCATTTTCAAAGTTTATTTTAAATGTTTATTTTGGAATTAGTTACTGAAATTTTCTAGAGCTTACACACACTTTCTTTCCGCTTCATGAACTGAAGACTTTCTTCGGTAGTCTCCACATTACGCTTGCTCAATTTCTTAATTCATTCCAATCTAATTAGCTATACTTATTAGGCCCAAAATTTGAAATAGTTATATAACTCAACTACTATAAACCTTCACCTCTAGTTTTTCACAGATGATGAAAGCCCATCAAACATTAAGACAAGTAAACCTATCACTCGTCTTTCATCTTGAAGAATCATTGACAAGCTAAGTTGGAAGCCTTCAAGCTAGACTATAGTAGAGGGCCTTGAAATAGATCAAAAGGAGTTAAAAATTCAAGTGATGTTAACCAAGATACAGTAAAAAAAAATTCAAGCACCTTTCTTTAAACTTCAAAGAAAGGCTCCTTTAAATCGAATTCCATATACTTTGCATGCACACAGAACTAGCTCCTATAAAAGAGAGCATCTCTTTATGTATTATTGAGTTGATAAATCTAGATATTTAAAGGAGTATCATAGAAAAAATCCCTTACAATCAACGTCAATTCTAATGTGGAAACTTAGTTCAACTAGTCAATTGGCGTTGACTTTTAATCTAGTTAGCAACAAATTAAAAAGATCACCCGTTGCCTGTTCTTAACAAAGGGATGCAATAATAGGAAGAACATCCACTTACTCCTTATCCCAATAAGAAGAAAACTCACATAACTTCTTAATCCCTTATCATTCTCATCAAACAGGAAAGCTTCTTTTGCATGACGTATCTCCACTTGTTTCAACTACCAACGGCAACCTCTTTGTAAATACCACATAAAATATCATCAACAAATCATCTAGTAACACTTAGCATACATTCTGCTTCTTTCATTACTTAACACCTCTTATTCCTTGATAACTTAACTATTGGAGTGGTTGTATCAAACAACTCCACGATGCCAACTAACCCTTCTCTTTTCTGCAAGCTTAGGTTTGATTGGGCTCAAATCCAATTCACTGTACCATTAAAGGAAAAAACAATAACTTTTATGAAGTAGTTCAATTTCCGATTTCATTAGTGAATTGGCTCTATACCTTTTGGAAAGAAATCTTGTTTTAACATAAAAAGAAATGGAATTAATGGCAATTTGAGTTATAATAGATGATAATAACCAATCTATGAGATTGAGTACCATGATTTACGTTCTACAACAAATAATAAGTCATTTTAACTGTACATAAAATAGCAAATAAATTATATCTCTCTCATCCCCTCTTCTTCTAGGGTTTTGTTTTTTAAGAAAATCATAGGGCGGCGGCCATCACATTTTGGTTGTTCGACCCGACTCTATTGGTGTTACTACAATTTTCATTGTGAAACTCTTCAATAAGAGAACGTTTTGATTCAAATATACATTTGCAATCAATTCTCCATTGATAAAGTAGACATTTTGATTCGGATTTGAAGGTTTGCAATCAGTGACATACCAACGAATAAAAAGCCGCATCAAGCCACTGTAAGATCTAGCTTTTTCTTTTTGTTTCATTTATTTGTTTTTTGTTTTTGTTTGTTTGTCATCTCGTTTAGAGTACTGGATTTCACTCCGTGATTGTGCTAGAATTTTTTTTAGGTCATTGTAACCCATTTTTAATCTAAGAAATATGCCCATTTTCATATTGGATCTTAGTATCACCATTTCTTTAATTGTATTCTATTAGTACAATATGTACTTGTCTTTTAATGTGCTTTAATTGACGCAACGTAGAAGTGTAAAGAATAGAAATTAAATCAGTTGATGAATTCTAAGAAAATAATTAATTGTAAAAACATGTAATTTCCAAGAGAAAACTCTCTAAATAGGGTTTCAAAAGTGTATAAAATATTCTTCATTAGGAAAGACAAGCCTAAAGAGTACTTATACAATTACATAGAGAATTTTGAAAAACAAATAATAAATACAATAAAGACAAATAATAAAATACAAAAAAAATCGTATAACATAAGTTGACAAAGTAGGCTGGTAATAATAGTTGGCGGCCTATAATTAATGTTGGCTGTTTCAAAACTTACAAGCTGAGATCGTCAACAATAAAGGCCAGCTCCAACACTGGTGGCCTTTCTTCTAAGGTCGGTGGCATTCCTTCCAAGGCCAGCGGCGTTTGGGCAGCCTAGTGCTGCTTCTTTCTCTCCTTTTTGGACAACTCCTCTTATTTGAATATGTGTTTATTATGTCGTCCACATTATTCTCTCCCACCTAAGAAGAAATCAATCCTGAGTTCTCTTCCAAATATAATGGAGAATAATCAAGGTGGAACGAAAAAAGATCAGCAACATTTCCATTTCGATCAATAGAATGAAGATTCCCAACATGAGAATGCCTCTTGTCTTTCTCCTTGTCCTTTTGTTCTATAATTTTAATATCACATTCTTTATCCATGGCTATAAAAACTCTCCCTTTCTCATTCACATTCACAATGGCATGTCCTTGACTAACCTTGGACGTTCCTTGCTATTATGATGATTTTTCAATTACATCAACCATCTCCCTCTAACCATTCTTTTGCACCGTTATCGTAAATTTTGCGGCATATTCATGTATCACTTTTTTTCTTGATGACATCTTTGTCCCTATCAAAACATGATTTCCTCATAATCAAGAGGAAGAAATTCATCTTTCAATAATAGCTTCATCCTAAACCACGTTCTAACAGGTGTTTTTCCTTCATGACTTTTATTTTTCTGCAATGTCTCTCACCATATAAATGCATAGCCTTTCAATCTTCAAGCCACCAATTTCACCCTTTTCTCTTTAGAAATCTCTATATATTCAAAGATCCACTCAATCTTATCAATCTAATTAACTAAATTCTCAATCCTTAGATTTTCAATAAAATATGGAATATTTATCTCTTGCTTGAAATCATTCCTTCCATATTCATTCTTATCTTCATAATAATAGTCAAAATTACCTCTTCCATATGCCTTACCTCTTCCATCATAATTATGCTTATAACCATAATAATTCCAGCCACCACAAAAGTTTGCTTCAAACTCATTTTCCTCACAAGTATATAACCTACGATTCGCAGCAATAAGCTAGACAATAGGATAGCCAAGTGCATACTCTACCCTTAGTCGCATCCCATAAACGTTCCTATTCATGTTGGCATTAGGTCGATTAATCAGGTTATCAAAGCGCTGTTCGAAACGTCGAAATCCTTGACCCATGTTTTCCAACACCACCCTTCGAACCTGTGACTCGGTTCGCAAGAGTTCCATATCTCGAACATCGTCGAGGACATGATTGCCTCCTAAACTACTGTCTCCTGACATTTCTACAGTAAATTTTCCCGCTCTGATACCAATGAGATGCAGCACAGAAGCATCAAGAATAGAAATCAAATCACTGGATTAATTCTAGGACAACACTCAATTGCAAAAACATGCAATATCCAAGAGAAAACTCTCTCAATAGAGTTTCAAAAGTATATAAAATATTATTTATTGGAAAAGACAAGTCTAAAGACTACTTATACTACTACATAGAGAATTCTAAAAGGCAAATAATAATACAATGAAAACAAATAATAAATATAAATAAATCGTGTAACATAAGTTAACAAAGTAGGCTGGCAATAAAAGTTGGCGGCTTATAATTAATGTTGGCGATTTCAAAATTCACAAGTTGAAACCGTCAGTAATAATGACTAGCTACAATGCCGGCAGTGTTTCTTTCAAGGTTGGTGACATTCCTTTCAAGGCTAGTGGCATTTGGGCAGCCTAGTGCTGTTTCTTCCTCTCCTTTTCAAATAGCTCATCTTGTTTAAATATGTATTTGTTATGTTGTTTGCATCATTAATGAATGAAATTCAGCTCTGATTAAAAAAAAAAAAAAAAAAAAAAAAGGAACCGCTGTACATAGCATTATGAAATTGATGGAGCCAACTTCTATGGCATAATGCTTCTTGGCAAATAAAGTGAGGTTAGGCTAAAAGCTCTTGGTGGTTTTAACATCCATTATTTTGTCGGCAGATTTAGTTCAACACGTGTTTGATGAATTTTCTCGTGTAAACGTGTAGTGGAGTCGTTCTTACGTGATTTGTGTCAATGTAAGTAGAACGCTGAATAGGAAATTGGGAGAGTAAAAAGTGATTCATCAGAATAACAGCTTGCTATAGGAAGTTTTTTTCATAAAAGCTAAAAGCGTTACCATTGCCTTTGTGAGTTACGTCTTATCAACAATTGGCGTACTTTATAGTTCAAAGGACTAGACTTAATGCATTGCAGTGATGATCTAATATAGCAATATTTTTTTCTTCACTTCTTTTAACATTTTGAAATATGCCACTAATTGTTTTGTATCTGACCAATTTCCAAAAGTTCATTAAATGAGGAAAACAACTTACTATTGTATTCAAATTTGCCGTCATTATAATGGGGAGGGATTTTGTACCCCATTGATATTATTAAGAGGAATAATAGATAAGTGGATCATTGATCTACCTATTTTAGTAGATCCTGCATTGAAGGTTTATCATGTGAAAAATAATATTGCAATGATCTCATGTATGCATCAAGAGTTTTAACGTGCATTAAACTTGTTAGATACGATATTATTATATTGACAAAATTTATATTTATAATTTTTTCTTTTCTTCCAGTGTAATTCATGTCCAATATAATATAACTACCGTATATCGAATACCAAACAATTATTTGTTTTTACTCTCTCCATTTGTCACTCTCATTCCCACTAAGGGTGATATGCTTCTTAAACTTTTTTTGGTTCTTTAACACCAGCCCTGTCAATGCACACAAAGCAAAAGCAAAAGCCCTTCTGCATGTTTAAGGTAATATTTGCAATATATCTATGCACCAAAAGGGACTAAAAATTCCTTAAGCACAAAGACTAAAATACGGCATCGGCTTTATGTTTTCGTATTATTGTTTTCTAGTTTGCAGGTTCATCGCCACTACTTCTCAAACAGAAAAACCTTATCTACTTATCAGTGAAATTGAGTACCCTAATTGTACGATAAGCACTATAATAGATTAATTAGTCTTATCCAAAGTTTTTACCCTTGCTCTTTTGAGATTAAATATATATATATATTATATATATTCTCTCACTTGACATGTTCTTTTATAATTGTATATTTTATGATATATTACCAATGATCAAAACGATTAGTCATGAAGCACAGAGGGATAGAAGTGGAAAAAAACCAATCAAGCTAAACCAATCTATTAATCAAACCAAATTAAACCAAATATATATAATTTTGTTAAGAAATTTTCCAAATTAAATCAAACATGAAACTATGATTGGTTTAAATAGATAAATCAAAGCAAACCATAAAACTAAACCCAATTTTAGAAAAATATATTGATATATATCTAATAACTAATTTTTTCTTAGACAGCACTTAAAATTTTCAGTTTATCATTATCAAATTATATATTCATTTGATTTTTATTACCATGATTTATAAATTATACGTGGAAATTGACTCAAAATATATATTATATGCTAGTGTTTTTTATTTAAATAAAATTAGTTATTAATAGATTATTGAAATTCCTTATTGCCTTGATGTTTTCTTCTTGAAGCTCTAATTCGGTATCAATAATTTCCAAATTAAATAAAACCACAAATTTTTTATTTGTTTGATGGATAAATCAAAGTAAGCCATAAAAGCGAATCAAATTTTAGAAAAATATAGTGATATATTTCTTATAACTATTTTTTCTAAACATAGCACTTAAATTTTCCAGTTTATCATTATTAAAATATATATTTATTTTCTTTTTATTACCATGATTACAAATTACACGTGGAAAAAAGACTCAAAATATATATTATATGCTAGTATTTTTAATTTAAATAAATATATACTATTATTTTTAATTTAAATAAAGTTAGTTATAATAGATCTTTGAAATGTCTTTGTTGCTTTAAAATTTTCTTCAAGAATCTCTTATATAGTATCAATACCTATTATTATTAAGTGAATTTAGTATTTTTCATATGATGTTACAGGTTTCTTAATTATAAAATAAAGTTTAACATGATTCAACATGTAAATTAACACGCCCAAACTGAAATTTTATTATTTAAAAAAATTCCTATCAAAACTATATGGTTTGATTTAAAGCTATAAGATACCAAACCATATCAAGACAAAAATGAATGAAACTAAATTATGCCCACCCTAGGCGCATGACCCGAACGCACAATAAATGGTGCAACAAGAATCTTAATACAACCGAGACAGACGGAGTTATTGGACAATTTCATGAAAATGAGTCCCATTTAAGATTGTGTCGTGCCTAATATATCTGTTCAAGAGATGGATGGTCTCCCCAAGCACACGATTGTTGTCCGGATGTAAATTGACGTTGAACCACCCTTTTATTCGGAAAAATCACCTTTTTTTTGTTTTGTTTTGTTTTTTTTTTCTGTATTTATGATTATAAAAGACAACGTTTGTGTCAAGGGGACCATGAGTTTGAATTACTACTTGTTTTAAACTCTTGAATCACTTTGGTTTCATCGAAAGGACGTGGCGTTATCCGATTAGGGAATATGTACAATAGTTATCATTCCATCGCCCACGCTAGGAAAGCATCGAGAAACTGCAGTTGATTGAGTAGAAATCAACAGCGCCAACTCATCTTCGTGAGAAAACGATATTAAAAAATTATATGGATTTAAATCTCTTTGGTTCTTATTTTTAAAATTTTTCTTAACTAACTCTTTTAATATGATGTTATTTATAATCAACAATTAAGATTATATAAAAAAGTTAGCGTTAGAATAATATTATTAAATGTTTTAAGAATTGAAATAATCTTAATTATTAATTTATAAATTAGGAATCATTGTAGCAAATAAATAGAAAGATAATTTCCAAAGATATGCATTTATTGATAGATATGGTGGATTCCTTCCAAAGTAGGGAAGAGAACTGTCAAGTCTGTTTTGCTGGGCATGCGTTGACAAATTGGCAATATTTTATCATTTCACTCTACCGCACGATCTTCTTTAATAATTCTAGATGAAAATGACTTGTAGCTTTTTGACTTGTAGAGTCTTCCTACAACAGCGGTAGATAATTCTTATCCCACGTGAGGTTGGCTGACAGCATGTCTTACGTTGCAGAAAGTAATCCGAAAACTAGCGGGGTACACGGTACGGTTCGGTTTCCATCTCAAATCGAACTACATCATAATTTACGGTTTGATTTTTTTTTTTTAAATTCAAACCTAACTATACGGTTCGGTTCGTAATTTTTTTGAACAAAAAAAACCGATCCGGTACGGTTCGGTTTGCGGTTCAAACCTTTTTTTCATAAAATAAAAAATATATTCTATCAAAAAAGTTCAATTACATATTTCTTATCACTAATGCAAATATAAACAATAATATTTAAAATTATTTATTTATCAAAAAACATGTAAAACTTATAGGAAAGAAAAGATTTTATCCATCATAAAATTATAACTATGACTAGTCTCATTTTTTTGAATTATCTTGAACTATAATGATATACTAAGCTTTATCTTAATATAAAACATAAAATGTAATTTGTTGTATGCTTCTAACTAATATATTACCAATTATATAAATCAATAAGTAACTAAATAATAGAACTAGATTAATTAGTAAGACAAATGGAAAAGAAATATGCAGAAGTTAGAATATTAGAAGTTAAATTCTAAAATCTACTTACTTATAGATAACATAACAATTAAAACTTACTTATAGATAACATAACAATTAAAACATATTATAAAAAATCTAATTTTATTCTAATGAATAACACATATCTAAGTACAAAAATTTTACAACAATTAATTTTTTTAAGTTAAAATACTAGAGTTTAAATTCTAAAATCTATCTTACTTATAGATAACATAACAATTGAAACATATTATGAAAAATCTAATTTTATTCTAATGACTAACACATATCTAAGTAAAAAATTTTAAAAACAATTAATTTATTTAAAAAAATTAATTGTTTTTAAAATTTGTGACATAGATATGTACTATTAATAAAACAATTAAGAGCAAAAATAATATGTTTAATTTTTTTAATATATAAAACGTTTCGGTTCGGTTCGAACCATACGATTCAGTTCATGGTCCCGAATCGAACCACGAACCGTTTGCTCTTCAATGAACCGAACCGCGAATCGAACCGTTTCAAAAAAGAACCGAAATTTCGGTTCGATTCCATCCAGTCCGATTCGATCGATTTTTTTGGACAGCCCTACCGAAAACCCTTTCTAGAGAAATTGTCATAGCCAGAATAACGGTCTCCTTTTCACAATGCTTAAGAAATTGTTGGATATAGAATTCTGGAAACTCCCATCCGGTTTGAGGCTACAGAACGGCAAACCGCACATAGTAGAGAAAACCATTTGAAAAGAAAAGAAAAAAGAAAAGAGAAAATGGAAAAAGGCTCTATTTTGAAATTAAGATAATTATAAATATGTATCCCAAATTTATTGATAAGTTATAATTTAATCTTTTTTTTAAGGAGGCTATTTTAAGCTTAATGAGTAATTATAAGGAAGAGGTACTTAATAAATTCAATTGTTGATTTGCAGTTTGGAAGGTTATTTACGCTTAAAAGATGGACTTTGAAGAGTTAAAACAAGTTTGGTTCAAGATGAAGCAAGATGGAAAAGTGTATACTATACAAGAGAACACGAATTGGCTATGTAGGAAACAGAATGATATGCCTAGAAAATTAATCACTAGTGTATCTATAGATTAATACTATTTAACCCTTAAAAATCTCCAAGACCTAACACAAGAATTAGGGTTTGTTGAATATTAAAAATAAGTTCTTTACTTACCTTAGATATGACACATCAAGAAAGCAAAGTAAGATTTAATACATGTAAGCGATTGATATGACTCACAATATCCTACTCGTGTTTGCACTTGCCACAATCAATATTGATAAGAGCTAAGGTTTAAGAGTAAGAACTCTTAAAAAATTTTATTCAAAACTAAAAAACTTGTTATTGTCTACAAAGAAAGTCTATTTTATTCGCACTAATTAGGTCAAGGGTAAAATAGCAATAACTAATCAAATCTAATAAGAGATATATAATAAATAAAAGAAAGAAATCATCTAAATCAATTTCTCGTTGCCATCACTAGCCACATCACAACAATAACACGAGGAGTGATCTTCACGGTCTAATAGCATCACAGGCATCACGGATGCGATGCAGGCATGATCTCCTCAACATAATTCTTCCCTATTAATCATTGATGACGTCATGGGTAGGACACTGGAGATCACTAATGCCATCATAGGCATGATATACTCGTCTTCAACTCGTACGTGCTTACCATCCATAGCATGGGCATGATCATCAACTACATCTCTTCGTTGGTCTTCAACAGTCCCTGTCATGGCTTGGGATCAAGCATAACTCGAGTGCTTCCTTTATTTTCTTCACTTTGCATACAAATTGACATATATTTATGTGTAGAATGGATCCTATAGCTATAAAAAATGCTACGATCATCTTGAAATGGCTGTTTAGTCAAAACTCTCTAAACTAAGTTTATAATCCCTTAGCTCTAGCTCTTGTAATAGGACCTCTAACTTGATTCCTATCATTTTCCCTGGGGTTTTTGAAGATTCACCTCCAAATCTGATGGCCCTTCAACAAAGTCTTCATCCTCTAGAATATATGGAGATAAATTTGCAATATTGAATGTAGCCAACACTCCATAGTCCCCTAGAAGTTCAAGGTAATATGCATTGTTCTTGATCTTTTCAACAATCTTAAAAGGTCTATCTGCTCTCAATGACAACTTATGGGATTTCTTAGGTCGAAAGCGATCCTTACTAGGATGTATGCAAACCAAATATCTTAGATTAAAGATTTTAAGCTTTCAATGCTTATTAACTTGTTGTCTTTGTCGCTCTTGAGTCTTCTTAAGATATTCAGAAGTTTCTCATGTAATTTCTTAACCTTCTTAACTCGCTCAACTCCACTAATACTCTATTCCTTTATAGCAGGTTTAGCTACTAAATAAATAAGCAAAGTAGGATTGAAATCATACATAACTTCAAAAGGAGATTTACTAATTGAACTATATGTTGACCTATTGTAAGCAAACTGAACAATAGGGAGACACAAATCCCAATAAGTAAGATTTCGGCCAACTATAGCTCTAATCAAGGCTCCAAGAGTCTAGTTAACAACTAAGGATGACATGTAATACTGTACATCAACTTGGTTCCCAGCCTTTTCCACAATGTCTTCCAAAAGAAACTCAAGAACTTCACATCTCGATTTGAAACAATACTATAAGGTACACCATGCAATCTTACTATCTCGTATATGAACAAATTATCAATATACGTGGCATCATCTATTTTGTGACATAGCAAAAAGTGAGACATCTTGCTAAAACAATCAATGACCACCATAGTTGCATCTCTTCCCCTCTGATTCTTAGGTAAACCTAAGATAATATCCATGCTAATATCAACCCATAGTCGTGTTGGCAACAGTAAGGGCATATACTCTCCCCTTGATTCCTTCTTTCCCTTAGCATTCTTACATGTAGCACATCTTTCTTAAACCTTATGAACATCTTTCATCATCTCTTTCCAATAAAAATGCTCTCTCAACAATTCAAATGTTCCGTTTTCTCCTAAATGCCTAAACAATCCTCTTGCATGTGCTTCACATACTAATAATTCTCTGATAGACCTACTAGGATTGCAAAGTTTTTCCCCTCTATACAAGAATCCATCTATTACACAATATCCATCAACTACTCTCCTTGCAACACATCATGTCACAATAAGATCAAAGAAAGCATTACCAACATATTGTCTTTCAACAACTCAAATTCTAACATCTTAACTTGAAGTGAAGTAACAAGAACATACCTGCAAGATAATGCATCAACAACTACGTTGGTACTCCCCTTCTTATACTTGATCACATATGCAAAACTTTCAAGAAATTTAACCCATTTAACTTGTCACTTAGAAAGCCTTTACTGTCCTTTGAAGTGCTTCAATGCTTCAGGATCAGTATAGATTATAAACTCCTTAGGTAATAAGTAATGTTCCCACGTTGTCAGTGCTCAAATCAAAGGATAAAATTCCTTGTCATAAACCAAATAATTCAATGTAGCTCCACTTAGCTTCTCGTTAAAGTAAGTAATAGAGCATCCATCCTTCATCAAAATAGCTCCTATTCCAATTCGCAATGTATCGTACTCTAACTCAAAAGTTTTCTCAAAATGAGGTAGTGCTAACACAGGAGCACTACCTGATTTTAAGAAAACTTTTGTGCCTTGTCATTCCACACAAAAGTAACATTCTTCTTTTTAAGCTCAGTAAGAGGACTTACAATACTACCGAAATTCTTAACAAACCATTAATAGAATGATTCAAGTCCATGAAAACTATGGACATTGGTAGCAAATTTAAGTATTGGCCAATTGATCTTCATAAATCTCTGCTTTGTAAACTACAAAACCCAAGAATATTACCTCTGGCTAACAAAAAGAACACTTCTTAAAATTACTATAAAATTTCTCAAATCTCAATACTTCAAATACAACCCGTAGATGGTACACATGGCTATCTAAATGCCTATTGTACACTAAGATGTCATTAAAATAAACCACTATAAAGTTTCCTAATAATTCTCTTAAGACATGATTCATAACATGCATGAATGTGCTAGGCACATTGGTTAAGCCAAAAAGCATTACCAACCACTTATATAATCCATTCCTTATTTTAAAGGTAGTTGGTCAATGGGTGTGCAGTTTTGAAAACTAAACACGAAGTTGAAGTTTTTGGAAATTTATAAAAATGCTAATAAGTGCTGTTCAACTTTAGTTGTAATCACCAACATAGGTAAGTGCACCTACCGAGATAGTATAAAAAGTATTAGGTCGTATTCCTTGGGGATCATTAGTATGTACTATAATCACTTTTTCATTCACTATCTAGCCAAAGAAAGCATTACAAAAACATTATGAACAACATAACATAGACTAAGGTTAAGATTAGAAATATACACGTTGCAAGGTAAATTTGCAAGATAAGTTTGTTAATGCAAGAAAGACCTTAGGATTTGCTTCACCAAGTCTTTATCATATGATTTCTTAACAAACTCAAAGAGTTATTCACTGGTATACTTGCATTGTTGTATTTACTAAAGTAAGCTAAAGCTTCTCTTAAGATCAAAAACTCTAGATCTAGGTTAGACCACTAAAATCTCTTCACAAGCTATCAGCAATCTAGATCTACATAAAGATAAAAAATCATTTGATTAAAACCCATTTTAATGAACTTAAAACTAAGTGATAAATGTTTCATCATTCTTATCTCTAGGTGATTACATGAAACTTCATTGGCAACCTAGATCTATTCAAGAGAATGATCTCTCAATCTATTTAGTTGAAATCAAACATAGATATAAAAGATGTACCACACAAGTAGACCCATGAAATTAAGTTTGAGCTACTAATTACAATTACTCAGAATATTCAATAAAATCACGTTGAAATCACATGAATAAGCTCTTGGATTCACAAACCCTAAGTTAAGATGATTATCTCCCCATGTATATGAACATTACGCACAAATTTAAGAAATAATACGAAATTAAAGATGAATATTGCAGTTTAAGCACACAAATCTTGTAAGAACAAACGTCAGTGTTTAAAATGAATTTACTTGAAAACTTGAAACTCCAGCAAGAAGAAAAGAGTTTCTCTTACTAGAAATTCTCTTACTACTCTATTCTATGTTAGGGATTTGTTACATATGGTACATACTCGTTGCAATGTATGTGTGCATTTTTTTTATAGGTGATAGGGTATAGAAATCATGAAGATTTTATTCATTGATATGACAGATTCTTTTTAATGGAAATTGTCAGTATCTCTACGCGCATGTGTAAGGCAGCATTTTTATGATAGCAAGGACAAGGTCACTTTTCACAACATAGATTGTGGGCTCGAAGTTTAAACATGATTGAAGTAGTGTTTTCTCATCAAAGGCGCAATTTATATTATACTCGAACCGCAGGTGGAATCACAGGCATGATTCTTGAGTGCGATTGAAGTTGTATCATGTATCATAAGGCACCGTAACCTCAATATAAATTATGATGCAAATCAGGGGCACAGATGAGGGCACGATTTGGACTTTTTGCTTTGTTTCTTGTCCTTTAGTGGTCTTTAGGAGCTCGACGAAGTTTGTCTTAAATTGTTATTGTTGTTTCGCTCTAAATCTGATTCAAATCACTTCATTTCTTCTTTTCTTGATCTTATGAGTTGAAAAACAACAATTCCACCATGTTTTGCTCCACATCTGACTCAAATCACTTTATTTCTTCTTTTCTCAATCTTCAATTAAAAAAAAAAATAATTTTCACCATAAAAGCACAAAATCATAGAATTCTCTTAAAAAGAATGATACCAAGCATGATTTCCTATTACTAAAAAAAGTATGAATGAATTATCAATAGTCTTCCGTTTATCCTAGCTCTCATCCTGATCTGAAGATATCCACTCGTAATTAACCTTAGAAAATATTGTGCTCCATTCAATTAATTTAACATGTTATCAAGCCGTGGTATAGGATATTGGTACATGATAGTGATTTTTTTAATAGCTTAACCATCAATACACATTCTCCATGGTCTATCTATCTTCGATACTAAGAAGGCTATAACTGTACATGTACTTATGCTTTCCCTAACATATCCCCACTCCAACAATTCATCAACCTGTCTTTTCAACTCCTTTACCTCTTCAGGATTTATCTGATAAATTAGACGATTAGGCAACACAGCCGTGACTTGAGATCAATAGCATCCTTATTCCCTTAACAAGCGATAATCCTTTAGGAAGTTCTTCCTAGAATACTTCCTAGAATATATTTGCAAATTCCTATAACAAATAATATGCTACTATAGGTAGAGAAGCTTGCTTTATAGTCTCCAGTACACTTTGATAGTTGATATTTACACTACTTAATTAATAGGATTTGTGCTTATTATGGTTCATAAATCAATAGAATCCTTATGAAATTGGTGGTTAATTGAATTAATTGTTTATTTTTAATTCATTAGAGCTTTAGAAGGAAGATAATAAAGATATAATAAAGAAAAGAGAACAAAATCAACAAATTTGGAATCCATACTAAAAATGCCTTGCGTATGATATGGTGTTTAGAACTCATCTTAGATCATGTCCAAAATAATGAAAAGAATACTCAACAAGTTGAATCTACAATTTCAAACATAACAAAACCACCAATGTGATTTACTATTACAACTTAGAACTTGGTCGTGATTCATCCCACGAACATCACCCTATTTCATCTAATAAGTTTTGGGCAAATTAAACCTGAAAGTCCCAACGTTTAAGTGTAAGTTTATTTTAGGTTCAACATTTCGAGTGGAAAAAGACATATTATCAAGAGAATAGTTTTATAAGTTTTTATTAAATATTCTCTCATGTTGAAATGTATCCTTGAAGACCCAAATTGACCCACTTTTGCAAATGTTGGGACCTTAAATGAACTTACCCTAAATATTAGGACTTTCTAGTGTAATTTACCTAATAAGTTTTTCTTCTTTTATTTTGTTTTGGATTTTTTCTATGTCAGCTTTTGACAAGCTATAAATAGCATTTGGTTATATGCAAAGAAGGGAGGAGACACACTATTGTACTATATTATAGATAGAGAAAGTAGGTCTAAACTAATTCTTAGAGGTTTTAGTAAAAGAAAGCAATCTTCTTGTAAGGGTTTTTCATGTAGAAATTGAAGGTAGATCAATTGAAAAGCTAAATTGGATCTCAATTGCAAGGTTTTTTGCACTTCATAGGTATTTTCTTATGTATTATCTCGTGCTCTTTCCAAATTAATGCTTAATTTTCTAATTTTGATAGAGGAGTAGTAAGTTTATGTTGTGGATCCAATCCTGATTCATGTAGTTTCAACTTACGATTTTATTGAAATGTTGTTGAATCCCGGAATTAATAGTTTGAGCATAATGTTCTTGAATTTATATCAGTGCATAATACAAATTCATGTCAAATTTCAATTGAATAGATAAGGAGTTCATTCCTTTGAATAAATCTAAGCTATGAATGGGAATTTCTTATAACATCTAGAGATTTAGTGGTGAAATACTCCCATCACGAGATTGTTTAATCTTTAAATTCTTAATCTTAATGTGATTCAAAGTTGCTAATAATTATGAGAATTCCAACTATTAAACTTAAAATTAGATGTTGATGTTCTTGAGAGAGACTTCAACATACCATAGAGAATTTGGCGGTTCAAGAACTTAATCATGATCTTTTAGTGCTTTAATGAAACTAATTATAAGGTTATTGGTGAAGCAAAGTCTAAGAAAATATGTGCAATTTGAATGTATCTTCTTGTAGATTAATCTACACTTATTTGTATATATTAGCCATAATTAGGTAGACATCAAAATAAATCCTAATTTTTCTTGGCTAAATAATAAAAGAAGGTAAATTGGACAAATGCTAAGCAATCCCTAAGGAATACGACCTATAATTGCTTCTATAATACATTGCAGATGCGCTTGCCTTTTTAGACTATAGTTTCGAAGAGATTTTAGAAGTTACAAATATTGAAACTTAGTCTACACACAACCAAGTTTTTGGTGCCATTGCCAAGGAATAATCATCAAAACTTAACACTATTTGAAAGCTTAATTCTATTATTCTAGCACTTTTTATTTTTAATTTCTTTGAGTTGAATTGCAGTGGCTATTCTAATGGATTATGATTGGTGGATTTCATAAGATCATTACGGAATGTGCCCAATCATTATAAAAAAAAATGAACTAAAAAATTCTGTGTTGGACTTGCTAGAAGCAAAAGTGGTATTGTCTATATGCTAATCCTTATTTTTATGATGTTCCCCCATATATTCAATTACCTCCATTGTTTATTGATGTAGAGTAGTTTGATAAAAATGTACCTAATTTAGTTCAAGAATCAGAAACATTTGCTTTGAATCCATCATCATCACAAGAGATAGACAATCAAGTAGAGAATTTACCTGATAATGAAGGCGTTGGGTAAGAATTGATGGTTGAGAATGTTGATGAAATGAATTATGCAATGAAAGTTTGTGAGAATGAAAATTTTGTTGAGCAAGATAAAACTATGGAAGAGAGTTCATTTGAGTTACATAATAAGAAATTTCATGAGGAATTATTGAACTTTGATAAGCAAAATGAACATATTGAACAATTCACATCATGTTTAGAATTGGAGAGTTCTCTTGCTGAAGAGTTGATTGCTAAATTGATAAAAGAAGTTAAGAATTCCTTTGAATTGGTTGGGCATAAAATGGATACCCAATTAAAGCTTTTATTGGATAACAATGCTTGTATTTTACATGTTTGGGATTCTTTTCAATTGGATACAAGTTGATTTCTAAACAAAAGAGAATTTTTCATCCAGCAAATGATGTTAAATACATGCTTCTTGGGAGGAAACCGATGACTAGCTTTTGTTTTTTATTTTCATAATTTTTTTAATGCTTTTCTTTAGTTTTGCAGACATCATAATCTATATCCAAAGTAAATCATGCTAAATATTTGATTTGAGATGTTATAGAAAAGCGAGGATGCAAATTTTGCATTTGAAGTTTAGGATTTTTCAAGAAATCATGTCTAGGAGCTTAAACTTGCTCGTGTATGCACCCATGAGTCACAATGAATTAAGCATCTTCAACACTCTAAGCAAGGCGGTTGCATTCTATTCATGTATTTGACCATGCCCAAGTTTGCTATTTTATTAAAATTGTTTTCCTTCTCGGATTCAAATGCTGTGTAGCATGAGGCTGCAATTATGTGTTGATAAGTCTTATGCAATGTTTCAAGTTAAAACACTCCATCATGCAAGCCATTGTTTTATGTTAAGGTAAATTGAGCTTGTTATAGTTTCAATCATAGCTAGCCATATGGCTACAAACTAATTGAATAATTTCCATAAACATAAATACCGCATTAAGAATTGCAGCTGAGTCAAATGAGTACTTTTAATTTTCTTAAGAATAGCAAACACTGCTCTGATCATGCCTATGTTTATTTTTGTGTATCTGCATGAATTGTTCCTTCCCTCTCATTCCTATTTCCTTTCAAACAACATAATTGCTCATGGCCTTGTTCTTTTTCCTTGTCTCCCATATCATCCAAACTCAAATTTTCACTAAAATTCATCATCTCGATTGCATCTCAAAAGTAAAAGGTAAGCTTCTTGACTTGTCTTCTTCTTGTTCTTCATTGTGGTTGCATGAAAATTTTGCTTAGGGTTTAATACTTTTTAGGTTATCATGATCTAATAGTACGATTTTCTTTGATTGCATTGATCATGTCTTTTCTATAAGTTTGTGCTTTTTGGTTGTCATGATCATGTATGTGTAAGCCCCTAGATTTTTAGTAAATATAAGTAAACCCTAAAAACCAAAAGTCAAACTGTAACCCTAAAGTCAACCTATTTCTACATTTAGTCTAGTAAATCTAGATCTAACAATCCCGTGTTCTTAACTCCTAAACAATGGAATTGAGATAATTGTGGATAATGGTTCGTAATAACATAAGAAAGCGTAAAAATATCATATTCGTTAATTTTAAATGTGTTTCGGATCCGAACGGGATCAGTTTTCGGTGCCCTGGTATATCGGACGGTGAAAATATTTTGACAATACCATTAGACTTGAAAAAATATAAGGTTTTCAAAAATATCAGTTTTAGAATTTTTCGATAACTAAAAATATCATATATAGGCCATTACGTGTATTTCCTTACTACCAGTATTTTAATTGTCTAGTCTACTATTCATAGTACTATTTCTACTATTAATTACTATTTCACTAACTCTAATTTTTCTTACACCCTATTCTTATACTCAACCATACATATTTCTTACAATTTACCTTCCCTATATAACTTTATTCACATCAAACCTTACACATTACTTCTTTTTATTACAAAATAACAAAAATAAATCAACCCCTCTCCCTTTTCAATGCAAAACCAGCACCACCCCCCTGCCCCTTCATCTCATTTTTATTTCAATTTCATTTAATTTTAATCGCACTAATTTCTACTCCAAAACTTTATATGTACCCATTCCCTCCTTCATTCATTCACACGTCTCATTTTCTTACCAAAACTCTACCAAATTCACTCCACAAATACTCTCTCTCAATTTCTCTTCCAAATTTCCTCTCCTCCCCACAAAACCACTACCCACATATTATTATAACAACTTCTTTCCTTCTTCAACAAATTTATAATCTTAAGTAAAACTTTTTATATTTACTCATCATGTTCATGTAACATAGCATAAACTTAGTGTATATTTCTTAGACTCATGAGTGTTAAAGAAGTAATAATATATTCATGTTTTGTTCTTATTCATATTTAAAATTCCATTATGTTATTATTGTTATTATGTTGTTGTTATTATTATTTGCTCTAATCTAAATACTATATGATATTATGTATATTATGTATATATTTATTAGAGCCTAAGTGCTCACTAACCTAACATCTTATTATTATTGCTTTTATTATTATGCTTTTTCCTTTCTTTCTTTTTCTTTTTCTTTTGGGACTAGTTTATTCTTAGTCCCGGAAAACCTTGATGAAGCTAAAGGTTCCAATACTTGATCAGGCTGCCTTGATGAAGCTAAGGCTCCCAATACTTGACCTTATTATTATGCTCTTATTTATTCTTATATATGTCTTATCTTATTATGTGATATTGTTATATTTCTCATAAATACATATTCTCATTCATGCATGAACATGTTGATATTGTCTCAACAAAAATGAAAATGAGTTTTCTTAAATAAAGAAAAATAAGAACTCTCTTTAAAAATAAAATTTTTGTCACCTAAGAAATGACTTTTCCATGAAAACTTAAAGTTTTATCCTAACAATCTTTTCCAAATTTTAGATAAGTTCATTATAAATTTTTAGTAATAATAGTACATGGACTTTCATCAAAGAATACGTAAAGTAAAATATCATACCTTTTTCAAACTAATGAAATAAGAAAGTTTCATTAAAACTAAATATTACTAATTCCTTATTTAACAAAGGTTTTCTTAAATTCATTTGTAAAGTTTTTATCAAACCTAAAATACTAAGGTCTAAACAAGTTTTACAAAATCATCAAAGAATAACATTTTAGAGATAAGTCTTACTTAGGAAATAAAATTAGTAAATAACTTAGAAGATCATTATTATTATTATTTAAAGTGGAACTAGCCTTAGGAAAAATTAATAACACATAAACATGACTACTTTAAGAAATCTAGTCACTACCAATAAATAATTAGAAAAGCTATATTTTTTAACCACTAGAAATAAAGTTGTAGGAATCTTAGAAAAACTAAAATTATTTTTAGGAAAAATTAATTTATTCTCAAAGATTAAGGAATAAAACTTAGAGAAGGAAACATTCATTCACAATAACTCAAGAAATTTATTCAACATACATAAGTAAATTTTTCAAGTCTTAGCTTTTCCAATTTTTAAGACACATTGTTTTGTAAAAATTATTGTTGAGACAACACCACTAAATTCATGCGTACAATATGAGTTATATATATATATTCAAAGGATTTTTCAACTACACAAATATCTATATTTTTGTACAAGAATTTTTGGATGAAGAAAAGCTTGAAAAATCGTGTTTTGAAAGTTGGAATTTTCGCAACAGTTCTGCACCTCATCGTTTTGTGATCCAAATGGCTTTCTATGATAAAAATAACCTTGGAAATAGATAATTTTTTTCGAATAGGTAGAAAACGTTATATAATATGCGAAATTCAGAGTTAAAATGAGTAAGTTATGACCATTTTAAATTGGAATTTCCACTAATACGAATTTTGATGAACTTAATAAGATAAAGTTAGAAAATTTAAGTAGATCTTGGATGAAATACTCATTTTGGGTATTTCTTTTATTTAGGTGTTGAGGACCAAGATCTTCTCTTTCCTGAGGATTACTTCGATTGATAGAAGATCACTATGGCCGAGTAAGTTTTCTTTTACGTTTTACATATTCGCGCATGTGCTTGTAGAATAGAGCACTAGATGTTAGGAAAAGATAGAAATTGACATGCATGCAAGTTGTCATGGGAGCTATATATGTGATTCATTATGTGTGATGAATAAATGATAAGTGTATCGGAGCTCATTTGCTTTATTGATATAAATTATCTTTTATGTATATTATGTATGTGCAAATATTGATTGATCGCGTTAAATAAATTAATGTCGGATTGGAAATTCTCTTAAACTAAATTTCTCATGCATATCACTTAGAATATCATTTCGCATTTTGCTACAACTCCTCAATGTGAGATCGGAAAGGTAAGCTGCCTATCTACATCTTGAGGAACTAAGACGTTCGAGGAGTACATTATCAATGTGTAGCCGAGCCGAATCGATTGCTTTGGGTAAGGAAAGCCTAGGGACTAGTAGTACGGTTCTTTAGAACCCCAAGATGCGCACAAAATTTCAAGGAGGTTGATTAGGGCCTAGTTTAAATCATTCCCTAACCACCGATGGAGGGGTAAATCCATCCTACATACGAAACTGAATAGTCGTATGTATTGTTTGATCATATGGTTACTTGCATTTCATATGCTTATTTAATGAACTTATTTAAATGCTTGTTATGAGTACATTTACGTAAGGATTATCTTACTAAGCTAGTTATGCTTATTCCCTAATAGATTTCTAGTGTTGCAGGATCTTTGTTTTGTACTCGAGGCCACCTTGATCGTTTGGGTAGAACTCATATTTTGGGAAGCTTTTGGAGGAATTCTATTTGAAAACTTGGATTAGATTGCCTTTAAAATCTTCTAGTTTTAGTTAATTGTCTTAGTAAGACTACGTTATTATAGAGATTATTAGGGGAATGCCCCATTGAAGTTGTAGAACCTTATATTTTGATGAATCATCTTAGTATTATTTTGTATGTTCCGTTGTCGTTATCTTAAAATGCATAACTCCACTTGGTCTCCCTTTATTGTAAACGTACACTTTGTACCAATATGAAAGCTTCGAAGTGACTAAGGTAGTCATTCTAAAGTTTTAATATTATGTACGATGGGCTGTCATGTTTAAGGTACCCGTTATGGCGTGACAGTTTGTCATCAATGTTAACTAGTTGAACCCTAATTTTCATAATTAACTTTGAGAGGAACTTTATGTTATGATTGCTTAAGTGAAGCTTGATCTAGATAATTGGCACTTAAATATGCAATTTGATTTCATAAAATGACTTTAGAATCTTTAATTTTGTCATTAGGACAGAATGAATGATGAATTGCATTTATAAGCTATTTTGAGTGATCAATTTGAAAATGAAGATGAGCATGTTGAAGTATAAATCAAGCTTTGAGCTTTAATTGATAAATTGTTCTTTTAAAAAGCTTAAATGTTGAAAAGTTGAAAATGAGATTAGATAAACATGTTGTCCATGTTTATGAGTGTAATGCTTCAAGATAATGTTACATTGGTTGGTAGGGAATAGAATAATCTATTTGCTTATTCTCTTCATTGAATTCTATGATTGATTTATTTTTGTGACGACCATTGTAGATATGACTCCTAAACGACCCTCCAATACCAAACCCTAACAATTAAATTAAAAAAGTAAAAAACCAAGGGATGAGGCACTTGAGCCATCTTCCCCATCTGTACCCCCATAAGAAACACAAGTAAGTCTCACTTATATTGTAACACGTTCCACTGGTTTACTCCCTAAACATAAAAAGAAGTTTAAGATGCTGGTTAAAAAGAAGGAGCTTAGGCTAAATATGATCATAGAATGGCCAGTTTTAAGAGCATATGGGTTAAGTTCTACTTTCAAAAGATTTTCGAAGATAATCCTACCAAAAAGTTTTTACTTTAGAAGAAGATATATATTGAGACCACCTTTGCATTTTTAGCTAGTTTAAGACGATGCACAATGTGATTTTGGCTAAGCTAAGTAATAAGACATCTTTTTATGCATTTGGATAGTACAGAAACGTGAGTATGAAAGAATCCATTGCTGCTATGGATTTATATGAAAATTGCACTTATTTAGATTGTGAAGAATTTGCCAATCTGCTTGTTGAATTACCATTTGAGGCAAAGAACTTTGGTGATGAGATCTCTTCTGTCAAACCATTCTTACCCTCCAATTCTAAGGGATTTGCCTTGGAAAAGTTAAGTTATATTGCAAACCCCTGAAATTTTTCATAATTTTTAGAAAATAATTCTATAATTAAATACAAAAACCAAAACCCTGAAAACTGACCCAAGTTGAAACCGAATTCTAAATAAGATCGCATACGAAAATTTTTAACCTTGACTGAAAGAGGACCCTTACAACAAAATGGAAAATCTAACAATCGTTTGATTCAACATCCGTACAATAACCAAATCATCCATCTGATCCCTAACACGTAAATCAAGATAATATATCCAAATAACACTCGACGACAACATACTAAAACCTTAAATCATTCAATAAATTTTAGAACAAAAAAAATTTCAATTACCACCAAAAGTCAAATGAAGTCAACCCATAACCCTAAACTTGGTTAAACAAACCCGGGAACTAAAAAATACTAAGCAAGTCATAAAAAAATAAAATAAAATGTAAATTTTGAACAAAAAATGTAACACAATAAAAAACCCCAAAATTTTATGACCTTACAAATCAATCGAAATGCCGAAAGTCAAACTAAAACCCCATAAGTCAATAAAATCTATAACAAACCCTAGTGTTAAGAACCGGCAATCCTGCACTCTTAAATCTTAAGCAACGAAATTGAGATAATTGTGGATAATATTTCAGAATAATATAAGATAACTTAAAAATTATCAGATTTGTAAAAATTCAATTCATTTTAAACCCAAATGGGATCAGTTCCCGAAAAACATGCCCTAGTGCTCGAAATAGTAAAAATATTTCGATAATACCACAAGTCTTGTAATTATACAAGGATTTCAAAAATATCAGTTTCATAATTTTTTTGTAACTAAAAATATCATATATAGCTCGTTTACGCATATTTTAATTACTATCAGTATTTTAATTGTCTAGTCCACTATTCATAGTAACTATTTCAACTATTCATTACTATTTCACTATCTCTAATTTTTTTTACAACCTTTTTCTTACAATCTATACACCTATTTTTACATTTTTATTTTTCCAACACAACTTTATTCACATCAAACCTTACACATTATTACTTTTCTTTACAAAAATTACAAAACAAATAAAACTCTCCCTCTCTTTCCTCAAGCATGCGTTGGCCCCCCTCTCTCATCTCTAAACATTTTTCTTTTTAATTTTATTTTATTACATCTAATTTCCACTCCAAAACTCTATAAATACCTTTTCTCTCCTTCATACTTTACACATACTTGTCAAATCTTAACAAAAATCTACCAAAATTCCTCTCAAATTCTATCTCTAACAATCCTCTCTCAAACACTCTCTACCATTCATCACTCTTCAAGGAAAATAACAAACACACTATCCATTCATCTCTTTTCAAATCCTCCATTAAATCTTAGGTAGAATCCTACCTATATTTCATTACCATGTCATGTAACTTAACATTACCATGTTGTGTGTTTCCTAAACAAATAATTATTATGGAAGCAATACTGTGTTCATGTTTTGTTCTTGTTCATGAACAAATCTCAATTCATAATTGTGTTGTTTTATTATCATTATTTATTATGTTATTGTTATTATTCTAATCTTACTCTTATATGTTAGTAAATATATTTATGTATATATATTTTCTAGAGCATATGAGCTCAATAACATAACACATATTTATTTATTCATGTTTTGCAATTTATTTATTTACTTGTTTCATGCAATTTATCAAGACTAGTCTTTCTAGTCTTAGACTTATCTTTATCAAGTCAAAACGATTTTCTTTTTCTTTTTCTTTTTCTTTTCTATTCTTTTTGGGACTAGTCTATTCTTAGTCCTGGGAAGCCTTGATGAAGTTAAGGCTCCCAATACTTGACGAGGATATCTTGATGAAGCTAAGGTTCTCAATACTTGACCATATTATTTTTTTTTATATGCTTATTATATTTCTTTTTATCTTATTATGTATTATTCTTAGTTTTTCATTGCTACATAATCATATTCATGCATGATTAGAATGTTGTTGTCTTAATAAAAATAAAAATGTGTTCTTTTGTTAATAAAGAAAGGTAAACTAAATTTCTTATCACTTAACAAAGGATTTTTCAATAAAAGATCTAAGTATTGTTTTTAATAAATTCTTTTCAAAAACTTAGATAAACTAATCATAAATTTTAAAGTATTAGTAATGAAGATTTCTTCAAATAATAAAAGGAACTCATTTCTTTTATAAATCGGAACTAAATAATCCATAAAATATAATTTTTAGCATTAAACTTAAGATTTTAACTTAACTATATCTTTTATAAAACTTAAATAGTTTCATCATAGACTTTGAAAATCACTTTCTAAGTAAGCTTCTACAAGACTTAATTTTAATATTTTTATTCTCTTTTAAAAGTTAAAATGAAATTTTGCTAAGTTCTAATAATGAAAGCTTTTCTTATAAACATATTCAAAAGGATTATGCCATCACTTGATAAATATTAAGAATAAAAAAAGTTTTTCAAGCCAAGGTAAAATCAATTTACTATTTTAGAAACGTACTTAGAGAAATAAAAATTGCCAAGAGAGTGAAGTTTTAAAAGGGTAAGCTTATTTTCTAAAGAAGTAATAGAATATAAAAAATGAGAGGAAAATATATATTTAACACACTTTAAATATTAGACAACACTAACAACTTAAGAAAATTTTGAAAACATTATTTTTCAATCACTAGAAGTAAAATTGGTAAATAACTTAAATGTCCAAATTTTTGGAAATTAATTTATCTTTCAAAAATTAGGGAATGAGATTATAATTGGAAAGTACTCACTTAAAACAACCCAAGAATTATTAAGTTTTCCTTCTAGCAACTTAGAAAGGAAAATTTTTCAAAGTTTTCATCTTTTAAAACTTTTAAAGACAAATTGTTTTGTGAAAAGTTAATATTGAGACAACACTATAAAAAAATCATGCATACAATATGATTATATATATATATATATATACACACACACATGTTCAAACGATTTTTCAACTATACAAATATCCATGTATTTGTTTAAGGATTTTTTGGTAAAAAAAAGTTTGGAAAATCATCTTTTAAGGGCTAGGACTTTCGTAGCTATTCTGTACCATGGTGTTTGTAAGCCAAATGACTTTTTTATGACAAAAATAACCTTAAAAATGGATAGATCTTTTCGAGTAGGTAGAAAAAGATATATAATATGCAAAATTCCGAGTTAAAATGAACAAGTTATTGCCATTTTAAGTTGGAATTTCTTTCTATCTGAATTTTGACACAAATACTAGAATAGAATTAGGGAGTTCAAGTAGAACTTCTACGAAATACTCATTTTGGATATTTTTTTCGTTTAGGTAACAAAGCTTGGGAAGATCCGTATTGGAGGATTATTGCGAGTAAAGAATTGTAGTAAGGATGGTCGAATGAGTTTATCTCCTATATTTACGTACTTGTTTGTGCTTGTAGCTAGAAGCACTAGAAGTAGGAAAAGATAAAGATGGATTATGCATGATAATATTGGTTGAAATAACATTAAGCATACCGAGACATAAATTATTTAGTTATTATGAGTAGGTCTCGTTACTTTAGAAGAGCAAGATTCTACTCCTCTGCTAGTTGACAATAAAAACAAAAAGGAAATGTGCTAATAAAGCTGGTTGACATGGGCAGGTCTCAGTCCATTAACATTGTAACTATGCTATCTAAAAAAATAAACAAAGAAAAAGAACAAAGGAAAATGTTTAAAGTACAAATAGGGAAAAAAGATTCAGGGCATGAGTTGATGCATATGTCTTCATTTTGAAGTGTGATACTTAGAGAAGTAACTAAAGAGGTTTATAATTTCAATTATAAGAGGTTGAAGTTGATTGAGTCTCGCTTACTTTGTTTGATCTTTAAGATAATTTTTACTTTAGAAGCCGGTTTAAGTGATGAGGGTAAAGGTAATCTACCTGGATTAATCGGGAATTCTAGTATAAGTTATCTTAGTACGTGTCTTCATGAAATGGAGTGAAGTGTTTATATAATGATTCTTAAAGATGCATGGAGGATGAAAAGGATAAATAGTTGTGTGGTTCTTTAGATGCAAATACATTTTCAAGCAAACATGAAGTTGAAGAAGTTTTAAAAAATTTGTAAAACTAATAAGTTCTGTTCAACTTCGAAAGCAACTATCAACATTAGGCAAGTGCATCTACCAAAGTAGCATAAAAAATATTAGATCGTATTCCAAAGGATCGTTGACATCTACCTTACTAACATTTCATCTATTATCTAGCCAAACAAAATTTAGAAGATCATAATGAAAACAAAAGTTATACTATAGTTAATGGATATACATAGGTTTTTAGAGCAAATCATAAGATAAGCTTGTAAATGCAAGAAAAAGCCTTAAGGATCGCTTCATCAAGTCCTTCTCATGTGATTTCTTTACAAACTCATAAAGTTGTTCACTGATAAATTTACACTGTTGGATTCACGAATGTAAGTTAAAGCCTCTCTCAAGGTCAGGAACTCTAGATCTAGACCAAGCCACAAGAATCTCTTCACAAGTTATCAATGTCTAGATCCACATAAAGTTTAAGAATCCTTTGTTTAAAACCAACCTAATAAATTTTTAAAACAAGTGACAGAAAGTTTCACCATCCCCACTCAAATGATTATGTGCAACTCCATTAGTAGCTCAGATATATTCAAAAGAATGATCTCTCAATCTATTTAGTTGAAATCATACATAAATCTAAAAGGTGAACCACACATTTAGATCCACAAGTTTAGGTTTTAGCTACTAATTACAAATACTAAGTGGTAATCATTAAAACACTTTGAAATCACATGAATTAGGTCTTGGATTTACAAACTCTAAGTTAATTGATTATTTCTCCATGGATGTAGACACTAAGCATAAATTCTTGAAGAAATAATATGGAATTAAGAATAAAATTACAACTTAAGCACATGACTTGTAGAAAACAAAGATTAGGTTTATAATGAATTTACCTAGAAAATTTCGGGATTTCAAAAGCAAGAAAAAACAATTCTTTCGCTCAAGAATTCTCTCCCTACACTATGTTACGAATTTATTACAAATATTCGACATATGATATAGATTATTATGATGATACATATCACATGCCTATGTACGTTTATTTATAAGCTAGATGCACATAAATCATGATGATTTTATTTGCTAATGTGGCAATTCTTTATAGTAGAATTCATCCTTTATTTCATGCATTCATGTCTAGATTGCTAGCTCATAAGGTGACTTTTCGCGAGGTAGGTTGAGCACTTGAATTTTGCTAGAAAGGCTAGGCTCGACCAAAACTGTGGAATTCTACTAAAAAGGCTCAAGTTTTTATCTAGATTCAAACGAGGGTAAATCAATATTGTCGAGGGATTAAAGGTAGTACTCGATCTAAGCTGTGCTTTTCCTCTTTGAGGTATGATTTTTGTCCAGCTTCAGTTGTGGGGTAAATCTAAGGCTCGATATTGTAGCACAACAGAAGCTCTCTCATAAAATCCAAGGCTTGAACACCTCAAAACAGAAGTCGAGGGTCATGTCGAGGGCTCGATGTGGGGCATGGCAGACCGTTTTTCCTTGTTATTTTGCCCTCAATTGGTAGTTTGTAGGGCTCAATCAAATTCTGCTATTGCACAGTTGTTGTTGTTTAGCTCTAAACCCGATCAAACCACTTAATTTCTTTTTATTTTGGTTCTAGGAGCTTAAAAAACAACATTTAGACAATAAAGGCACAAAATTCATAAGAATTTGTCAAAAATGCATTAGATTAAGCCTAAATTCTATATGAATAAAATAGAACAAAATAAATTATCAAATTCCCCCAATAGTTAAGCCTTTGTATGTCCTTAAGCAAACATCATTTCACAACAAGGAAAGGCTTTTCAAATAGGAGGATAAATCATAAATGAAAATTAAACATGCTAATTTAAGCTCAAATCACCACAGCACTTTAAATATCCAATCATTCTCATTAATAGTGCTAAAGTTACTTCTAATAAAATCACAAAACTTATCCAAGTAGTTCAACTTTACCTTTTATTGTTTAATAAAGAATTGTAAAGCAAAAATTACTTAAAAGATCAAGCAAAGTAAGAGGAACTTAATCAACTTCATCCCCTTATATATATAGCTATGTAGTTCCTTAATTATCTCTCTAAACATCATAATAAAAAATGAAGGCATATATATCAATTCATCATTTTCTTCCTTGTTTGTGCTTTTTATTCTATTCTTATTGATTATTTATTTACTTCAAAGCTGTAGAGGGAAAAGTTTTTACTTTCTTCTTTACATTTTCCTTTAGAAGGGTTTTTGCCCTATCTTTTCAATTTTTTTTTTTTTTTTTTATGTTCATAGCTTTTTTAAAATTGAAAGAGGGGTAAAAAATTTGCTCTTCTAAAGGACCAACCCTAGCCCATTGCAACTCTAAGCGTATGGTTATTTTCTTTTTAATTTTTTTTTCGTTTTATTTTGATTAGGTATAGCAAAGGAAAAATCATCAAGTTATGATTATCATTTGAACCTTCATCAGATATTAAAATGCTCTCAAAATTGACTAAATTAAAAAGCATATAGATCATTTAAGCTTTTACAAATTAATTGAGTAACCTTACTAGGGACCTTAAGCTAATTCCAGCTCTGAAATTCTAAGTTAAATATTAAGTAAAACTACTCCACATAGATATTTGTAAAGTGATTTACACATAGTAAAATTAACTCAATCATATGATGATGTTCATTAATTGCTCTATTGAGTTAGGTGACGATTTTGTTTCCCATTTTTGAAAATTTTTTTGTCAAATTTTATCCATTTCATTAATTTCCGATCATTTGTGTAAGAAAGATGATCATCAAAGTGCATATACTCTATTCTTTAAAAAAACTTTAATTTCAACCAAAAAATCTAGCTAATTCCCTTCCCCCACACTCAATGTAAACATTGTTCCCAATGTCTAAAAACATGGTAACACAAATAGGGGATAATCAACATATTAACTCATAGCAAGATTTAAAAATCAGAAGTTTTGAGAACACTTCTACTTCTCTATTTATGGCTAAGGGTTGGATTTCTAGGCAAAATTATCAAGTGGATTTCTTGATCTCTCTTGAATTTTTAAGCACAGCTTCTTTACTTTCCTAATGATTGTCTCGATCATTGACACCATTCTATCCAAATTATCATTATGAAATCAAATAATCTACACTTGGCCTAAAAACTTATTTATTCACAAAAGAAAAGGTTAGTGAAAAAGAGTTAGAAATAGGTTGCCTCTCATTAAGCATTGTTTAGTGTCTTTAGCTCAACAAAACCTTCTTTGAAAGCTCAATGAATCTGCATTAAATGCAACTCCTCCATCTTTCTTAGATTTTGCGATGGTCCTTAATATAATTTGAGTCTTTACCCATTGACTTTAAAAATTTCATTGTCAGAGTTCTCAACTTTCACAGTACCGTGGGGAAAAACCTTTTTGAACTTAAAAGGTCCTAACTATCTTTATTTTACTTTACGTAGGAGGAGCTTCAGTAGAGAATTAAACAACAACAATAGATCTCCTTCCTAAAATTCATGTGGGAGCTTGATTTTCGCATCATGCCACTTAACCTTTTCTTTATACAATTTGTTATTCTCATAGGCTTCTAAACGTAATTCATCTAGTTCATTCATATTAGAAAATCTATGTTTACCAATAGCTACAAGGTCATGATTTAAAAGCTCGATAGCCTAATATGCCTTATGCTCTATCTCTACTGGTAAGTGGCATGCCTTCCTATAGACCAGTTTATAAGGAGTTGTTCTCAAAGGTGTTTTGAAAGCGGTTCTATAAGCCCACAGTGCATCATCCAGCTTCTTTGCCCAATCTTTTCTATTGGGTGCAACTATTTTTTCCAAAATTCGTTTGAGTTCTCTGTTAGAGACCTTAGCCTACCTGCTTGTTTGTGGATGATAGGGCGTAGATACCTTATGATGTATTCCATATCATTTTAAAACTTTTTCAATTTGTTCATTACAAAAATGGGTACCCCTATCACTAATTAAAGCTCGTGGGCATCTAAATCTTGAAAACAATTTTGTTAGAAATCCTGTGACAATTAAGGCATTATTAGTAGGCAAAGATTGAGCTTCCAGGTATACCCCCAAAGTTTTACGATCGGTTAAGCTTAAACCCTAATTAGAAGGTCAACCGGAAATCACAAAGTCAACAAAACCCTAGTCAGATACAACCGTTTAAGTCCGGCAATCCTGTGTTCGTAACCCTAAGTGAGTAAGTGAGAGATTGGTATGTAAAATGATTCGTAATAACATGAGAAAGCTTAAAAATATCAGATTAGTTAAACCATGATTCGTTTTGAGCCCGATTGGATACAGTTTTCAAAAAGCATATCCCACGCTTGGAATAGTAAAAATATTTCGGATATACTGTTAGACTCATAAAGATATAAGTTTTAAAAAAAAAATCAGTTTTATAATTTTTAGTAGCTAAAAATATTAGATATTGCATTTATTGTTGCGCCCCAAAGGATACCCTAAACGCGACAATTCAATTCGCCACACTCGATATCTAAACTCCTGTATGACAACCTTAGTCATTCCATGAGTTTAAACACTAGGTGTAAGGCTCATGTTCGATAAATAGGGAACCATACTTGAATCGAAATAGCTTAAGGAGACATACATAGCAATAAGAATGTAAATCATAACAATTATAGCTAGGTTAATCTATTACATGATCTAGGGGGCATACCCCCATCAAAATATTAAGAGTTCTTAAGTTCTCAAAAGTTTCTTACAACAACCGTTATATATATCGATTAAGAAGATTCAACTAGAAGTCTATGCCTATGTCTAGGTCCCAACTTCTTCAAAAAGCTCCTTAAGTTCCAAAAGCTGTACCTTAGGAAAGTGGCCTCTTGGAGATAGCCATAAATATTCATACTGCAACAGGAAACTATGGAGGTATAAGCTTACGAGCTTAGTGGGTTTTACTTCCAAAATTAATTACTCAACAAGCAAAATATAACAGACAAGTTATATTAAAAACCATATGAAATGCACAAGCACGTGAGCATACAATACATAAGACCGTCCGGAAGTCTTATGTTGAATGGATTTACTCCCTCCATTCGGGGTTAGGTGTTTTAGGCCCATACGACCATAGATTTCAATTTTTTCTCATTTACATTATGGTTGATACAAGTGCCCACCCACACACAATTTGTAGTTTATACAAGTGCCTACACTACTACCATTTCTATTCCGATCATTACGCTAACATTCAAGTTTACAGGCTCCTCGTTGCCCAGCTATTATGCCCTTCTTCCCACAAAGGTATTATAACGAATGCAATGTGACTCACATATGATATGCATGGTCAATTTGATTATAAGATCATAACATATTAATTAACAATTTATGGGCAATCATAGACATTGCAGACACTTCAATTCTATACTAATTCATGCAAATATTTACAACAAGCTCATTTTGATATTCTTAGCATCAATTCACCTAAGTAGAACTCATATACACACAATCAAATTTTTATCTTGTCCTAATTCTAATGCCATTAACGTTATAAGCACAATCATAAGCGTATAATTCAAAGATAGTGAACTCACTTTGCCATGGCGCGAAAATCCACTTAATCGTAATAGTTATCGGAAGGCCTAGTCCATCTCCCAAGTCTCCTAATCAAAAGAAATAACTTTAATGAGTTCTATGAAGTTTGAATGAACTTATAAATTCTATTCTAACAAGTTCGTCGAAATTCTTTTAAGCAGAAATTTCAACTTAAAATGGCCGTAACTTGGTTATTTTAACTCAGAATTTCGCATATTATATACCGATTTCTACCTATTCAATGAGAGCTATCTATTTCTAGGGTTATTTCCAACAAACAAGGTCGTTTGGTCCATGAACAGTAAGGTACATAATACTATACGAATTTCCCGTTCCACAAATCAACTCCTAATTTGAAACCAACCATCATACTAAAGCTTTGATAGATACTTAGCTATCATTATATCTTGTAAGACTCTATTATTTACATATGTAACTCAATATCATGCATGATTCATGGGTGTTGGTAATTCTAATTTCTCATGTACTTAGATAATGTCAAATATGATGTATAGGACATTATTTTCCTAACTTTGTTTCTACCAAATGCATCATGTATATATGCAATACCTATAAGCTATTGTCATGAAGGTTATGAAATGAACTATCTATATGTATATTCTCAATGATATAGTACCAAGAATTCTTTTTGAAAACTTTTGCTTTGCAAAACTTTTTAAATTTACTAGACTTAAGAAAAATAGTTTTTTTTTTTTCTTATAAAATCACACTTGCTTTTATCAAAACTCAACCTTGATGACCTACATACCCAACACCTTCATTTTGGAGTTAGAAAATAGATGTTTAAATAGGTGGTTTACCCAATTACGAATTTTACAAGATTTTTAAGGAATGAAAACATTGTTTAATCTATCTTTGGAAAACTTTCCTTGTTTTAGGAATATACTTTAATAATTTTCACTTATCCTTATCAAAACTAAGTCTTTATTACATGTAACCCCTAGGACTCCTATTTTTCCATAAAAATCATCATTTTGGCATTTAGAAATAAGTGTTTAAATAGTGGCCATTTTCAAATCCGAATTTTGAAAGTTTCATTTGAGATTGTTTCCTTTGTAAAACTCATTTAATCTTTCAAAAACCATTCCCTAATCAAACCTACTCCTTAAGGCTTCCATTTCTTTAATAAAAATCTTGTTTTTGGGTTGAAAAATAGGTGTTTACACTTCAAGCTTCCCTTATTACGAATTTAAAACTTGTTATTGGGATTGAAACATAACTTTTGTAAACTTTTCCTTATTTTGGAAATATTCCTTTGTAGATCTAAGCTTTTCTCATCAAGATCACTCATTTATGATATCTATTCCTTAATCTCTTCATTTTCAATGTAAAATACACATTTTGAAGTCGAAAAATAGCTTTTTTAAATATGGTTCTTTTTTATCCGAATTTTCAAAAATATTTTTTGTTGAAACTAAAGTAGATTTTTAGCTTTCTAATATTTCCTTACTAACATCATGCTATTACAAGTTATGTGTGTGCATAAAACAAAAATCTAAGGCATTTATGAACTCAAAACCACTAGATCTAGTTTACTATACTAGTCATAAATGCATGAACACTTTGATCATTATGTGATATGACTAGATGATGAATACATGCACAAAACATTAATAACAACAACATAGCTTAATCAATAAAACAAAGTAGTAGCAAAATAAGCTTAAATAACAAGATCTTCTACATTGTGATGGCAAAGATTTCACATTTAAGTGTTTCCACATCCCTAGCTAAAAGCTCATGGGGATTTTTGAGTGGAACCACACATGAATGATCTTGCCATTATATGTTTTTAAAATAATGAAGTGTAGATCTATTACCTATTTAGTATTTGGATCAAGAAAACTTAAAGAATAAAAGTGTGTGTGTATAGAGAGAGAGGGAAGTTACGAAATGAGAGGAGGAGAGGGAGAGCAAACTTTGTTTCAAAAGTTCATTTTTTGTAAAGAAAGAGAGAAAGTGAAAAATGGAAGGTATAAAGGGGTTTATATAGAGGATGAGATTAGGATTTGTGTGATTAAAAGAAGAAAAAAAATTGAAACAATAGAGAGAGAGAGGGCATGGGGGGCGCCGGTTTGGGGAATAGGGAAAGAGAGAGAGATGTGTGTTGTATAAGATTCAAAATTAAATAAGTAATTTAAGTAGTAAAAGTTATATTGGAAAAGTAAATTGTAAGGAATATGATGAAATATTATAAGAATAGGTTGTAAGGATGTAAGAAGTAGAGTGTGGGTTGTACTTGTGAATAGTATGAAAGAAACCAAAAAGTATATTAGACAATTAAAGTACCGGTAGAAATGAAAATACGATAAAAAGGTTATAACTGTAACTTTTATAACCTAAAAAATTATATGACTAATATATTTGGAATTCTTATGAAATTACGAGTCTAACGGTACTAATATCATCTATTTAATATTTCGAGCCTTGGACATGCTTTTCAAGATCTGTATTCGATCGGGTTCAAAATAGGTCGAAAGTTCGTTAATTTGATCTTTTTGAGCACCTAATATTATCACAAACCGAAATACATTCTTCACTCGTATTTCGACTTCTTGGTTTAGGAACACGGGATTCCCGGATTAAAACTGCTAAGGTTTCCTGGGAATTTGTTGACTTAAGGTTTCCGGCTGACTTTCTGATTTAGGGTTTGAACTTGATATTACCCTAAAAATTAAAGGTTTACAATTATACGCGTATTTTCTTACTATCGGTACTTTATTAGTCGTATCTACTTTACATTACACTATTTATTACTATCCTGTACTATTCATCTATCTCTACTTTCCTTAATACTTACTCTTACAACCTATACACCTATTTTCTTACAATTTATTTCTAATACAACTTCACATCTCACTTTTCATTAACAAAAACACAAAAAAATAGATTTTCCTTCCCCTCTCTCTAAATTTGCATCGGCCCTCCCCCCCCCCCCCCCCCCCCCCCCCCCCCATTCACACTCAATTTATTTTAATTTTTATTTAATTAATTAACACCATTACCCTCCACTTTTTCCTATAAATACACCCTTCTCTTCTTTCTTTCACACTTTCCATACACTACCGATACTATCAAAAGTTCTCTCCAAAAGCTCTTCAAAATTTTCTCGAGTTTCTTCTTCTTCCGTAGGTAATAATCTAAGTTTTCTATATGTTAATTTGCTTAGTATAAGCATAGTGTGTATTTTTTTAACCCATGGAGATTAGGAAAGCAATAATATATTTATACTTTGTTCTTGTTCATAAATCTATTTTCCTTTATATTGTTCATATCTATATCTAACTAAATATATATATATATATAATATCTTTTAGAGCATATAAACTCATTTGTTATTGCAGTATGAGCATAGTGCGTGTTTTCTAAACACATGGAGATTATGAAAGCAACAATATTCATACTTTGTTCTTATTCATATATCTATTTTCCTTTATGTTGTTCATATCTATATCTAACTAAATATTTATATATATATATATATTAAGATATAAGCTCATTTGTTATTGCAATTTATTTACTTTCAAGTTATTTTAAGACTAGTCTTTCTAGTCTTAGACTTGTCTTCATCAAGTCAAACAATTTTCTTTTTCTTTTACTAGTGTAATCTTAGTCGGGAAGCCTTGAAGAAGCTAAGGCTCCCAATACTTGACAATTATTATTAATATGGTTATTTATTTCTTATATTCTTTATTATCTTATCTGGTGATATTTTTATCTTTTATAAACTACATAGTCATATTCATGCATGGCTAATAAGATATTGTCCAAATAAAAAGGAATCTTTTATGAAAGTATGAAATTTTATCACTAAATAAATGTTTTTCCCAAAGACTTAGAAAAAAATTTTCAAATAAATTTCTTTTAAAGGTTTATATAAACTCATCATGAAATTTCAAGCTATTAATAAAAGAAGTTTATTCAAAGTCTAAAGATACTTCCTTTTCAAGTAACAAAAGAAATCTTGATATATAGATAATAACTTGATACTATTTTTACCAACTTTCTAAACCAAGAGCTAAATAAGTTTTCAAGAAAATCAACTTACAAGGAAAATGAAAAATAAATTTCAAAGAAAAACTCATCAAGTACTACTAAAGCTAACTTTTGAAAACTCTATTTTTCAATTCCTAGAAATAAAATTGGTAGATAACCTCAACAGACCAAAATTGATTTTCTAATCACTTTTGATAAACTAAAAAATCAAAATATAGGATATTAGATTTTGAGCATCCAAAAATTTATAAGTTACTTTAACCACATAAAGTAAAGTTTAACAAATCCAATTTTTCCAAAACCTAGGAAAGGTTGTTTTAAGGAAATTAATTAAATAAGATAACACCTATAGCATCATGCATAAATTATGAGTGTATTTATATACATAAGGAATTTTTTTCAAGTATATACGTATTTGAGTTTTACTTAAAACAAGCTTTAGTAAAGGAAAGATTAGAAAATTGTTGTTTTTTAAGAAAGGAATTTTCGTGTCAAATCTGTACCCTTCTAATCCGAGACCCAAATGAACTTTTATAGTAAAAGTAACCTTAGAAATGGATATATCTTTTCGAGCAGGTAGAAAATGATATATAATATGCGAAATTCTAAATTAAAATGAGCAAGTTATAGCCATTTTAAGTTGGAACTTCTTTCAATCCTATTTTACCGCAATTTAGAGATAGACTTAGAACCTTTAAAGTAGAAATTCTATGAAAGACTCATTTTGGATATT
Organism: Combretum micranthum; assembly: GCA_024138025.1. Taxonomy (NCBI): domain Eukaryota; kingdom Viridiplantae; phylum Streptophyta; class Magnoliopsida; order Myrtales; family Combretaceae; genus Combretum; species Combretum micranthum. The sequence continues at coordinate 152,456 of JAMXBD010001410.1, read as the reverse complement.
TCATCTTGTTTAGGTGAAGAAGGAACCGATATCGCCTTTCCAGAAGGTTATTTTGACTAGAAGCGATAGTCATGGAGTAAGTTAATCCCTTACTAATTATATTTCCTTGATTGTGCTTATAAGTAGTAGCACTAGAGAGTAAGGAAAAAGATAAATGAATAAGTGTTGTGTGAATTAGATTCATGATTGAATGATATGGTTGTTTAATAAAAGCTAAGTATATCAAAAGAATATTTGATGAGTAATTTATGTCCTTTTGCACTAGTATGATGAATATTGTTTTGGTCACCTTTAACTTGAAACTGATAATAAATTGGAAAGATCAATATTAAAAATAATTTATGCATGGCATATTGTGAGTCACATTTAAGTTTCACTCCTATTCTTCGTGTGGGGAAACGGGGAGTTGTAGTGGTGGCTAGTAGGAGCCGAAAAGTCTACATGGGCTAGTAAGAGATAGAAAGTCTACATGGGCAAGTAGGAGTCGATAAGTCTGCAATTATTCATGGTCATATGGGCCGGAAACCACCCAACCCCCGACATGGAGGGTGTAAAATCCATGCTACACATGATTTCTGGTTAATCGTGTGTATTTTGTTTGCTCATATGATTGATGCATTCCCATATGATTGTCTAAAATACTTATATGTTTTATGGAAATGCTTTAAAGAAGAGAGTTATCTCACTAAGCTAGTTTTGCTTATACCCCTATAGCTTTTTGTTATAGTTTAATTACTTATAGTTGGCACTAAGGAGCCCCTTTTGTCAAGTATGTGCCAAAGTTACTAGGAGTTTTGGGAAGAAGTTTGCATGTTTTAGTTTTTTGGTGTAGACTTCTAAGAAAAAGCTTTGTAGTAGACTTTTGTTATATTCATGAATGTTTTTAAGATAGCTTAGATTAGCAAGACTTTAAGTATGAGAGAATGCCCCCAAGAAGTTGTAAGAATTTTATCTTAATGATTATTACATGTTTACCTTTATGAGTTCTTGCTTGCTTTATTATCTGCTTAAACGCAATACCCCTTTGAGTCTCTTACTATCTTGGAAGCATGCATTGCACTTGATATCGAAGCTCCTATGTGACTAAGATTGTCATTCATTAGCTTTAATACTATGTGCAGCGGACTGCCACGTTTAAGGTACCCTCCGGGGCGTGACATTCCATCCATTTTAAAATGTAGTTAACTACCACTAAAATATATTTTTGCCAAAAGAAGTGGGAAATGGTCCCATAGAGTCAATGCCTTAAACATTGAGAATTTCAAATTCTAAAATAAATTTTTGGGGCATTTCATCCCTTTTCTAGGTATTTCCTATCCTTTGGCAATTGTCACAGTTTGCAACCATTTCTTTAGCATCTCTCAAAATAGATGGCCAATAGAACCTTGCTTCCAAAACCTTGTAAGCTATCGTATTTGCACTATAATCACAACCTATTGTTCCATTATGATAGTGATACAAAATTTTTCGGCCTTCCTCATGTGAAACAAGTCGTCTAATTATTTGGTCAGAGTAGATGTGAAGAGAAATGGATCCTCTTAAAAATAATAATTTAAATATGAAAATAACTTCTTCCTTGATTATAGTTAAGTTTAGTGGGAGCTCCTTATCGACCAAATAATAAGCTACATCTACAAACTAAGGCTTAAGATCATCATGTATAGTGCAAATGGAACAAAGCTTCTCATCAGGATAGGTATCATTAATCTCCTCCGATTATGTCTATCAAAAAATGGGTTATCAAGTCTAGATAAATACTCAGCAGCTAAATTCTCACAACCTTTCTTATCCTTGATTTCCAAGTCAAACTTTTAAAGCAATAAAATCCAACGGATCAAACGTGGTTTAGCATCAGTTTTTGCAAACAAATACTTCAAAGTAAAATGATTAGTATAAACAATGACTTTAAAAATGAAAAGATATGACCTGAATTTTTCAAAAGCAAAGATGACAGCAATAAGCTCTTTTCCAATCGTGGTGTAATTTGCTTGTATGGTTGTCATAGTCTTACTGGCGTAATGAATGGGTTAGAAGTAGCGATTTCTTTGCTAGGCCAGAATTGCTCCTACAACTGAATTACTGGCATCACACATTATCTCGAAGGGTAAACTCCTGTCAAGTGTAACCATGATCAAAACTTAAGTAAGTGTGTCTTTTACCAGATTGAAAGCATCTAGGCACCCTTCATCAAAATCAAATGGTGCATCTTTCTCCAGAAGTTTAGTTAATGGCTAAGCTATCTTCAAGAAATTCTTAATGAATCTTCTATAGAAACCAACATGGCCTATAAAACTCCCAATCACCTCCACAATTGTTGGTGGTAGGCATTTTGCAATATAATCAATCTTTGCCACATCCACCTCCATTCCTTTCTTAGAAATCTTGTGACCAAGAACTATTCCCTCCTAGACCATAAGGTGACACTTTTCCCAGCTCAAAACCAAATTTGTGTCTTGCCATTTCTAAAGAAACTTACCTAAATTTTGGATACATTTATTGTAGGAGTCCCCACAGACTGAAAATTCATCGATGAATACCTCCATGATATCCTCAATATACTCATAAAAAATGGCCATCATGAACCACTGAAAAGTTGCTGGGGTATTGCAAAGGCCAAAAGGTATTCTCCTATAGGCAAATGTTCCATAATGACATGTGAAAGTTGTCTTTTCTTAGTCCTAGGGAGCTATGCGATTTGGAAATTGCCAAGCATTCCATCAAGGAAGCAATAATAATCATGACCAGACAACCTCTCGAGCACTTGATTAATAAAAGGTAATGGAAAATGGTATTTCCTTGTGGCATCGTTAAGTTTTTCATAGTCTATACAAACTTGCGAACCAACAACAATGCTCATTGGTATCAACTCATTTCTTTCATTAGGACAACAGTCATCTTGCCCTTCTTTGGTACTACCTGAGTTGGGCTTACCCGAGCACTGTTAGAAATCAAGTAGATAATTCTAGTTTTCAATAATTTCATCACCTCCTTCACAACTTCTTTCATATTTGGGTTCAATTGTTACTGTGGCTGCACGATTGGTTTGAAATCATCTTCCATCAAAATTTTATGGGTACAATACAAGGGGCATATACCCTTAATATCAGCAATTTTCCCAAGCTATTGCCATATTGTGCTTCCTTAGAACCTTCAATAGCTTTTCCTTTTATCCATCATCAAGTTTTGAAGATATGATGATAGGTAATTTAAAATTTTCCTCAGGGAAAGCATAGTCCATATTGTCTGGTAATTCTTTCAACTCTAATTCAAGTAGCTCTTCAACATATTCCCTGGCAACGGCACCAGAAAAACTTGGTTGTCTAGTTCTTTTTATGTAAAAACATTTTCAAGAAAACATGAAGTCGAAGGACTTTTTGAATATTTATAAAACTAATAAGTTCTATTCAACTTCTGAAGCAACTACCAACATCAGATAATGGCACCTACCAAAGTAGCATAGAAAATGTTAGGTCATATTCCAAGGGATCGTTGACATCTACCTTACTCACATTTCATCTATTATCTAGCCAAAGAAAATTTAGAAGATCATAATGAAAATAGAAGTTATACTATAGTTAGTGGATATACAAAGTTTTCAAGGAAAAATCATAAGATAAGCTTGTAAATACAAGAAAAAGCCTTAGGGATTGCTTCACTAAGGCCTTATCATGTGATTTATTTACAAACTCATAGAGTTATTGCACTGTCATTCATGAATGTAAGTTAAAGCCTCTCTCACGGTCAGAAACTCTAGATCTATACTAGACCACCAGAATCTCTTCACAAGTTATCAACGGTCTAGATCCACATAAAGTTTAAAAATCATTTTTTTAAAAATCAACCTAATGAATTTTTTAAAAAAAAAAAAGCAACAGAAAGTTTCACCATCCCCCTCTTAAGGTTATTATGAGAAACTCTATTAGTAGCCTAGATCTATTCAAAAGAGTGATCTCTTAATCTATTCAGTTAAAATCAGACATGAATCTAAAATGTGCACCACACATTTAGACCCATGAGTTTAAGTTTTTGCTACTGACTACAAATGCCAAGTGATAATCATAAAACAATTTGAAATCACATGAACTAGGTCTTGGATTTACAAACTTTAAGTTAATTGATTATTTCTCTATGGATGTAGACATTAAGCACAAATTCTTGAAGAAATAATATGGAATTAAGAATGAAATTATATATTAAGCACAAGTCTTGCAAAAAACAAACTTCAGGTTTATAATGAATTTACCTAAAAAACTTCGAGATGTCAAAAACAAGAAGAAATAGTTATTTTGCTCAAGAATTCTCTCTATATTCTACATATGATACATATTATTATGATGATACATATCGCATGCTTGTGTACGTTTATTTATAGGCTAGATTTATAAAAATCATGATGATTTTATTCACTAACATGGCAAATTCTTTATAACAAAATTCATCTTTTATTTCATGCATGCATGTTTGGATTGCCAGCTCATAAGGTGACTTTTCAAGAGGTAGGTCAAGTGCTTGAATTTTGCTAGAAAGTGTAGGCTCAACCTAAACTGTGGCATTATGATAAAAAGGCTCAGGTTTTTGTCTAGATTCAACCGATGATTAAATTGACATCACCGAAGGCTTAAAGATAGCAATCGATCCAAGCTGTGCTTTTCCTCTTTGAGGTGTGATTTTTGTCCAGGTTTAGTCATGGGGTAAATCCAAGGCTTAACATTATGGCATGATAGGAGCTCTCTCATAAAGTCTAACCGATTACTTCAAAGTAGAAGTTGAAGGTCATGTCAAGGGCTCGATGTAGGGTGTGACGAACCATTTTTCCTTATTATTTTGCCCTTGATGTGTAGTTTGTAGGGCTCGGTCATCAACTGTTATTTCATAGTTGCTGTTGTTATGCTTTAAACCTAATCAAAACACTTTTTCTCTTCTTCTTTTGGTTCTAGGAGCTAAAAAACAATATTTAGACAATAAAAGCATAATATGCATAGGAATTTATCGAAAATACATGAAATTAAGCCTAACTTCCTATGAATAAAATGGAGTAAAATAGACTTATCAATAAATGTCATCCAATTTTCAAAGAATGAAAGAAATTATTTGAGAGTGCCATTAATGATTTATTTTCCTATATTTGGAGTTTTGAGCTTATTCTTATCCTTGTTCTTTTTTAGCTATTTGCTTAAGAACAAACAAAGCTTAAGTGTAGAGAAATTTGATATTTGATATTTACTCTACTTAATTAATAAGATTTGAGCTTGTTATGGTTCATAAATTAACAGAATCCTCATGAAATTCATGCTTAATTGAATTCATTATTGATTCTCGATTCATTAGAGCTTTGGAAGAAGATAATGATATGATAAAGAAAAGAGAACAAAATAAAAAAATTTGGATTCTAGAGTAAAAAACACCTACGCATGATCTGGTGTTTAGAACTCGTCAAGATCATGCCTACGAACTGATGCAAAGAATACATAACAAGTTCAATATGCAATTTCAAACATAGCTAGAACTACCGGCATACTTCACTATCATGGCTTAGACTTGACTGCAATTTATCCTACGAACACAACCCCGTTTCATTCGATAATTTTTGGATCTTTTATTTTTTCTTGGATTTTTGCCATACCAACTTTTAACTAACTATAAATAGTAATTTACTATATGCAAAGAAGGGAGGAGAGACACTATGGTACCATATTGTAGATAAAGAAACTAGACCTTAACTAATTCTTAACGATTTTAGTGAGAGAAAGTAGTCTTTTGCTAGGGTTTTTTGTGTAGAACTTGAAGGCGGATAAATTTAAGAGCTAAATTAGATCTCAATTGCATGGATTGCTATGCTTCATAGGCGCTTTCTTGTATATTATCTCGTGCTCTTTATAAATTAATGTGTTATTTTCTCATTTTGATGTTAGAGTAGTGAGTTTATTTAGATTTTGTGGATCGAATACTAATTCATGCAGTTTTAACTTGCAATTTTATTGAAATGTTGTTGAATTCCTGAAATTAATAGTTTAAGCATAATGTCCTTGAATTTCTATGAGCGCATAATATAAATTCATGTCAGATTTCAATTAAATAGATTGAGAGATAATTTCTTTAAATAGATCTAAACTATTAATGGGAGTTGCTCATAATAATTTAGAGATTGAGTAGTGAAATTCTCCCATCACTTGATTGTTTAATCTTTGAATTCCTAATTTTAATGCAATTCTAAGTTGCTAATTGTTAGGAAGAGATTCCAACTATTAAAATTAAAATTAAACATTGATGATCTCGAAAGAGGTTTCAACATATCTTAGAGAATTCGATGGTTCAAGAATGCAACAATGATCTTTTGGTAGTGTAATGAAACTACATGATAAGTTTATTTGTGAAGCAAAGTCTAAGTTAATCCATGCAATTTGAGTTTATCATCTTGTGGGTTGATCTAAACTTATTTGTATATATTAGCCATAATTAGTTAAACATCAAAACAAATCCCGATTTTACCCAGTTAAATAATAGAAGAGGGTGAATAAGATAGGTGATAGGCAATGCCCAAGGAATACGACCTATGATTGCTTCTATACTATATTGGCAGGTGTGCTTACCTTGATGAAGCATAGTTTAGAAGAGATTTTATGAATTACAAATATTAAAACTCAGTCTGCACACTACCACTCTCTTAACGTGCAATACTTATATCAATAATAAGTATCTATTATTAATGATATACTATCTGGCTTGCCAGGTTTATTACATTCATTCTTACTAAAAACTTCCACACCAATAGTCACCATTGTGCTTCGATTAGGACGTTAAGAGGCAATGTGCCCGATTCCTAAGCACTTAAAACATTTAATAGAACATGTTCTCCTATTGGATACACTTGCGTTATCTGAGTTATTTTCATTCACATTAACAGTATTATTACCCCTATCATTTTTACTCCTTTCACCTTCACAAAATTACCAGACTCTCCCTTATCACCAAACTTATTAAAAGTCCCCTTATTAGATTTCCTACTATCCGAAGCATAAGATTTTTGAGAAGAGGCATACCTATTATTGGATGATTTGTAGAAATAATATGACCTTTGTCATTCCACCTTAAAGGTTAACTAGATGGCGTCTTCAAGAGTGTCATATCTCTGAAGTTTCACAACACAAGAAATTTCATACTTTAACCCCATAATAAATCTTGCAACCGTCTACTTAGGTGGTTTAGTAGCACAACTTCTAATCACTAACGATTCAAATTGTTGTGCATACTCATCTACACTTTTATCCCATTCTCTAACAGATTGGAGGTGCATAAAAATTTCATGACAACATTGTGCTAGTACAAATCTTTTTCTTAATAATCTTTTCATCTCTTGCCAAGTCCAAATCTCTTCTTCTCCATCCCTTCTCCTAGTACTCACTAGATTCTTCCACCACAAGGTGGCATACCCTATAAATTCAAATGCAACCAATCCAACTCGTATATGCTCTTCAATATCAAAACAAGCAAACAACCCTTACAGTTTATCCTCATAGTCAAGATAATCATCTGTATGCTCTTCAATATCAAAACAAGCAAACAACCCTTCCACTTTATCCTCATAGTCAAGACAATCATCTGCCAAACCCCTCCCAATAAAGGAAGGCATTTGTAACTTTACATGTTCTAAGCCTCCAAGCGATCTAAATTCTCCTCTAAAGGCATATTTGAAATCAAGATTATCCCCTCTAACTACTCATCGCCTTTAGGTGGCAGTAGCGGTGGTACTTTTACGTAGACTTACACTACATTAGGGTTTTGCAACAACGATTGCATCGTTAGGGTTAAGTCAAGAGTATTGCCTGTGGCAATCAAAGACTGTATCTATTGATTCATGCTCGTCTCATCATCAACTTTGACTCCTCTATTACCTGCATTATTACCTTGATCCTTTCTATTTCTATGAACTCTATTGTTAACTACCTTACCAAAATTCCCATGCACACTTTGAATCGACATCTGTATACTTTGTAACTAGCAACCATAATCACAATCATAAACCTTGAGATTGATATCATAGCCACACAAACGGTAATAATGTATAAACTCGTAATAAGGAGGAGACAACTAACCATAAACTGTGCTTTGATACCAATTTATGATACGCCTATGAAATTAATCACTAGTTCATCTATGGACTAATACTATTTAACCCTAAAGAAATCTCAAAACCTAACATAAGAATTGGGGTTTCTCAAATATAAAGATAGGTTCTTTACTTACCTTAGATATGACATACCAAGAAAGCAAAGAAGGATTTTATACTCATAAGTTATTGATATGACTCACAATATCTCACTTATGTTTACACTCGCTACACTCAAGATTAATTAATAAAAGCTAGAGTTTAAGAGTAAGAACTTCCAAAGAGAACTTTATTCAAAGTTAATAAATTGTTATTGTTTGCAAAGAAAGTCCCTTTTATACCCACTAATTAGGTCAAGGGTAAAATAGTAATAACTAATCAAATCTAATAAGTGATATCTAATAAATAAAAGAAAGAAATCAACTAAATCGAATTCATGTTGCCATCATAGGCTGCATCACGGTCGTTATAATCACAAACCCTGAAATTGATATTAAATCCTAATATCCAATCACAGTCACACAAACCCTAATCACATATGAATATGTAATAACGATGGAGAAAACAAACCGTAAACGGTGCTCTAATACGTGTATCCATAGATTAATACTAATTAACCTTAAAGAAATCCCAATACCTAACACAAGAATTATAGTTTCTTGAATATAAATATAGGTTCATTACTTACCATGGCTATGATGTGCCAAGAAATTAAAGAAGGATTTAACATTTATAAGCTATTAATATGACTCACAATATCTCACTCGTCTTTGCACTTGCCACAATTAAAATTAATTGATAAGATCTATGATTCAAGAGCAAGAACTCTTAAATAGAATTTTATTCAAAACTAATAAACTTGTTATTATTTACAAAGAAAGTCGGTTTTATACCAACTAATATGTTCATGGGTAAAATAGTACTAACCAATCAAATCAAGTAATAGATATCTAATAAAAGAAAGAAAGAAATAAAATAAATCAAATTCTCATCACCATCACTGGCCACATCATGGTCGTTACACAAGTTGTGATCTTCGCAGTCTATATAGCATCACAAACATCATGGGTGCAATGTAGGGTGCAATCTCCTCGACATAATTCGTCACTATTAATCATTAATGATGTCACTAACAGGACATTGAAGATCACCAATGCCATCACAGGCATGATCTACTCGTCTTCAACTTGTATATGCTCACCATCCATAGAACAGGCATGATCATCAGCTTGATCTCTTCACTGGTCTTCAACATTTCCTATCACGGCCTTGCTCATGGGCATAACTTAAGTGCTTCATTTTTTTTCTTTATTTTGTATACAATCTGTCATATATTCATCTATAGAATGGATATCATAGCTATAAAGAAAGCTAGACTCATCTTTAAGTAGTTGATTAGCCAAAACTCTTTAAAGTAAGCTCTGTAACCCCTTAGCTCTAGCTCTTGTAATAGGACCTCTAACTTGATTCCTATCATAGGAGGTACTAGAAAAGAGATAACACAAGTTATGCAGAGACTCATGCAAGCAACAAAAGGGTATTTTGTGTGCCACACAAATGAGAACACAATTCGTGTTTAGGTTCGTTTGGGAGATATTTTCGAGCATGAAATAGACATTTTTCCAGACTACACATAAAAAAACATGACTCATGTTGCCACTCGTGTTGAATCTAGAGACATATCTTTTCAATGTTAATCAAGATTATTTCTTGAAGATATCGTCAAGACAGGAGATAAACTTTATCTTAATGTTTGTGAGAGAGAAAATAAAGGATAAAATCTTATTTTAAAGAGGAAAGCAAGACTAAGAAAGAGATCTGTAAGGGTTATGTATAAAGAAGATCTCGAATCTGGTAAATAAAACTTTTGCCATATTTTCACTTTAAGATATTTGAGAGATCAAGAATTCTTTGAGTGAGAGTAGAGAGGATAATCAAGATGACTATTCTATTAAAAATTTGCAACACTAGAGATTATTGAAGATCAAGTTAGGGGGTTTATATGTTTCTTTATTCCTCTAGAATTAGTGATTTTATTGTTTTATCTATGGAAGAGTAAAGAATTATTACTCTAACACTAGAAGAACCCTGCTCTATTATGAAGCTAATTTATTAGTTTCCAATAATAAATTAGTTTTCTTGTATTCATCTATGTGTTTTATGATTATTAAATTGATATTTAATAGTGTATTGATTTAATTATCTGATTTTGTATAGGTAAATTGAGAAATTGCATATATGAACGGATCTTGCATAGATGAAAAGAATTGCATGCACACCTAGAGATAAGGCACCATAATTCTTCCATATTGAATTTAAAATCTGGGGTTAGGTTTTAATTCTAACAAAGCATTCATTGTTCTTTAATGCGATTTCTAGATTACTATCAATTGAAGAGATTTCAATAAACTAATCTAGGGTTAGGTTTTAATAATCTTGAGAAATATATTAGAGTGACAAAGGAATTCTATGGTTTAAGAAAATATTCTATGAATTGAAATATCCTTATAGGATGAAAGTTACGTGATAAGTAGTGGTAATTTGAAGGGTAAGAGTAAGTTGTGAATTTGATATCTTAAAGAAAAGTAACCTTTACATTGATAAATTAGTTATAATCATAGTAATTAAATATAATAATTGAGATAATTGATAATTTTAGGTTAAAGAATAGGATTAAGGTGACCAATCCTTGAAACAGATCCCAAAGGAATGATATGCAATATTAAATTACTTAAACAAAATAATTGGTATATGTGTTAAAAAGTGATCGTATGATAGGGCAAATATTGGAGTTTCAATTTTTCCATGAGTAATCACATACATCATGTTCTATGCATTGTTGTTGGGGATTACCAATATTAAGAAAGATTGGCACTTATTAGTCTAGCCATTTATTTTTACTATTATTTTTGTTTTTGTATGCAGTCGATTAAATTTAACTTTAAATTTTGTTTTTATAATGCATGACCAAAAGTCATTCTACAAGACTAACAGATTTTGATCAAATTCGGAGAAAACTACATAAATAAATTTAAGAAGAATCTAAACAGATTCTTAAGGCATTAGTATGATCGTAATTACTCAATAAAATGTGTACTATTAAACTATATCTACAATCATTTTTTTAGGCAAGTATGCCTATCAATTTATAGTATAACCAATAAGCACAAGTATCGTTATGATCCGCTGCAGATGAATATATATAAATAAAGCGAATTATTTCAGCAAGTATACTGGGTCAGATCAAGTAATACAATGATGAATAGAGTATCATTCCCACGATGATTACTTAACTACTAAACAAGTATTAGATTCTACTGTTACTCAGGCAGTTGATTTTGAAACAATTAACTAAATAACTATTACTAAACCTAGATTATAATCGTCAATGAGAGCAAAGAGAGTGTTGTTGAGAGAAATATATCAATTAAGTGTGGGAAAAATAGAATCCACCCTAGTCTTACTAATCAGATTGCTATCTTGTTATAATAACCATTAGCTTTGTGGATAGTCATATGACATTATCAAAGATCTTAATCATTTTTCAAGTTTTAAAATCTTAAAAACCACCAATTAATCCATTAGCTTTCGCCACACAAATTAATAGTGGAATCAAAATTACAATCATAAATCTTCCATTTCTATGATTACTAATCCCTTAAACCAATTTCTCTTAATCCCTTAGTTAGAAACTAATCTAAAACATAGCATGAACCTCAAAAGATAATTTCTAAACCAACTTAAATTACTTCGCTTCCACAATTGTGATGTAACCCAAATTTAAGAGTTCCTATTGAACCCTAATTTTCCTTCTAAGTTATCAAAATTCCTATAAACCTATACAATTTATGGTAGGAATTACAATATGGATACTAAAGTTATAATAATCCTTTAACATGATTTCAATCATCATCTTAGTAATCCTAAAGTTTCATCATATTCCCATAAGCAATGCTTAGCAAGTCATAGATTAGATCAAAAAAACATAAATCAAAGTAATTGCAACAAGAGAATTCATCTTCAAAATCAAAAATATAAATTGAATTTGCAAAAAAAAATAAAATTTCATAAATCACCAAATTCAATCTTAAATATCTCTGTTGCAAAACTTCAACAAAAGTCTTTAATCGACAACAGAATTAGGTTCAAAACAACTCTCTTACCAAACTAAGATATGATCTCTAATCTATTCTAGAACTGGAGAATATCATAAGGAATTTAGTGTGTCATCCCATTGAAACATCCTTAGGATTTCATATGCAAAAACCAAAGAATTTGGAAAGTTGCAGTGTACACCGACGGTTACACTTTCTACACCGTCAGCGCATAAGCAGTGTTGACTGTGTACCGGTAAGAACACTGGCAGCATTGATGTCAACCTTAAAGAATTGTAAACTGTAGATGTGTTACACCGATCCAACACTGGCCGTGTAGGGTTTCAAATGGACGGAATATGTATAAAAACATGAAAGCTGATGAAGTTCTTCTTCTATATCGGTGGTGTTGATTCAAACTTTGCATGTATTCGTTGTAATTTTCCATTGCTGGTGAAAATTTTCCTTCAACACTGGTAGCCTTTGTTTATATGTTCAAGGCAGGCTTTTTCTCTATTCAAGGCCGGTGGTATACATCTTTTGATGGCTGGTGGACTTTTGATTTCTTCATCAAATTTGTTCAAAACTCCTTTAATTTTTGTATATTTGTAATTCTAAGACCTTTATGACCTGAAATATCAAATTAAGAATAATAAAGTACCATTTCCTTAGATTTCTATAAAATCAATAATAATTTATCATCATTTGTTCAATGAAAGGTGTATAAAATATGACTTTATCACGTTCCTACGAAGATCTTGAATTACTAGTATTTTCTTCTTTTCTACTATCTTACTTAACAATGAAATCGAAGTAATTAACCACTAAGCTTGCTATTTATTCTAATATTATTTAATGTAGTTATTACTTTTATCGCAGTCATAAGCTAAAGCAATTGAATATTAACCACAAGATCATTAAAAGTATCTTGATATTAAATCACCACAAAAAATTACTATGTTTAATCTCTATATACAATTTAATGTCAATTATTAATTTCTCAATCCATTAGTAATTTTTCAATATTACTAATTCATAGTTCTTGAATATATCTATTGAAATATCTTCTTAACTAATATCAATTCAAGAATTGCATTAAAGATCTATGAAGCTCATATTACACTAAACCCTAACTTAATCTGATACGAAAGATTTATATCATCCTATATCTAGTGTTGCAATCAAATATTTTTAATTATCCTAGATCTCTTTACAAAAGCAATCTTTCGATTAACCAATATAAAGATAATTAGGAATCAATATGGCGGATATATTAAGTCAAGAAACAATCAAGTCAACATAATTATAACTAAGAAAACTAATAACTTCATTGAATAACATAAATTCAAATTACATAGCAATTGTAAGCACCTAGATTTTATGATAAAATTAAATAAACCTAAGACCCGAAAGTCAAACCGGAACCCTAAAGTCAACCTAGTTCTATGTTAAGACTAGTAAATCTAGAGCTGGCAATCACATGCTCTTAACCCTAAAACAATAAAATTAAGATAACCACAAATTATAGTATATAATAATTTAGTGAAGCTTAAAAAGATCAGATTTATCGAAAATTCTTTTGTTTCGAATTCGATTGGGAACACATTTCGAAAAATGTGTCTCTATACAGTGAACGGTAAAAATATTCCGATAAAACCATTAAACTCGTAATAATATAAGGATTTCAAAAATATCAGTTTTATAATTTTTTGGTAACTAAAAATATCATATATATATATATATCATTTATGCATTTTTTTTTACTATCGGTAATTTAATTTATTATTCTTGTTTACTATCCATGGTACTCTTTCTACTATTCATTACTATTTCATTATCTCTACTTTTCTTACTACATATTTTGCATACTTACATACCTACTTCTTACATTACCCTTTCCATAAAACCTTACATATATCACATCATATTTCTAATTACTTTTCATTACAAAACAACAAATTCAATTAAATTTTCTTGCCCTTTCTTCCTCATGGCCAACACCTCCCTCACACACACATGTTTAATTTTTTCTTTTTCATTTTATTTAATTAAATCTAATTTCTCTCCAAAACTCTATAAATACCCTCTCTTTCCTTCATTCTTTTCACACACTTTCTTACCTTAACAAAACTCTACCAAAATGACTTCTCCAATCCTCTCCTATAAATTTCCTCTCAAATACTCTCTTCCTTTCTATCCCCGTAAAACACCCATTTTTCTTTAAGAAATTTTCTAAACATACCATCACTTACCTTAGGTAAATGTTCTAAACCGTCTTTATGTTCATGTTAATTTAACATGACCATAGTATATGTTTCCTAAACCTATGGTTATTATAGAAGCAATAATATATCCGTGTCTTGTTTAACAATGTTCAAATATCGTTACTATTATTGCTTTATTATCATGTTTTATTATTGCCCTAATCTAACTTTGTATATGTATTAAGTATGTCTATAAATATATATATTCTTAGAGCATAAAAGCTCACTAACATAACTTTTTATTTATTCTTTGCAATTTATTTATTTTATGCAACTTTATTGAGACTAGTCTTTCTAGTCTTAGACTTGTCTTTATCAAATCAAAACAATTTTCTTTTCTTTTTTTCTTTCTCTTATAGGACTTGTCCATAATCTAAGTCCAGAGAATCTTGACAATTGTGTAAGACTCTCATGATTTTCTTATTTTATTTTCTTACTTTTCTTTTTGAGACTAGTATATCTCTAGTCCGGAAGCCTTGATGAGAACTAACACTTCTAATACTTGACTTTATTTAGATGTTCTTTTGCTTATTTAATTTTCTACATCTCTTATTTTCCATTTAAGTTATTATTCTCTTATAATGTAATATAGTCATATGCACATGATCATGCATAATCACTATGTTGTTGTATAAATAAAAGGAGTTTTTTTCTTTTATTAAAAATTTAAAACTAAAATCTTTACAAAAATAATCTTTGGCACTTAAAGTTTTCGTTTAAAACTTAAGAGTATAATTTAATAATATCCTTTTCAAAAATTTAAATAAGTTCATCATAGACTTTAAGAGTTAATGTTATGTAAAACTTTTTCCAAAAACACAATTATAAAGTTCTTACACCTTTTTTAAATATAAATTTATTATTAAATCTTAATGTTGATAATCCTTTGATGTACAAGTTTTTCTTAAGAACTTATTTAAAAAAGAACCCATACCAACACCCTAACAAACACTAAGAACTAAACAAATTTTAAGTCAAGTAAAATCAACTCATTAGTTAAAAAGACACTTAGAAAAGTAATATTGTTAAACAACCTAGAATAACAAGTTCCAAAAATATAAAACCTTATTTTTTTTATAAATTCTATGGTTGTTATGATATAGAAAGTACTCATATAAAATAACCTAAAAATCTTAGTTGTCATTTCAACAATTTACAAAGGAAACTTATAAATTTTATCTTTAAAGTTCTAAAGAAGATTGTTTTATGAGAAACCATAGTTAGACAAAAACACTTGAATCATGCATGTAATGTGAGTTTATATGTATAAAAAGGATTTTTCAACTCTATAAATACCTATGTATTTGCTATGGGATTTTTGGTTATTGAAAAGCTTAGAAAAATATATTTTAAGGGCTGGAATTTTCATAACAATCCTGTACCGTATTTTTTTGAGACCCAAATGGCTTTTTATAAAAATAACTTTAGAAATAGATAGATCTTTTCGAGTAGGTAGAAAAAAACATATAATATGCAAAATTCCAAGTTAAACTGAGCAAGATATGACCATTTTAAATTGGAATTTCTTGTTATCCGAATTTTGACAAAAATGATAAAATAGATTTAGATGGCTTAAGTAGACTTTGGACGAAATACTAATTTCGGGTATTTCTTTTGTTTAGGTAAAGAGGACCAGGACCTTCTCTTTCCCAAAAATTACTTCGACAGATATAAATTGTCATGGTCGAGTGAGTTTTCCTTTATTTTTTATGTATTCACACATGTGCTCATAGAATAGAGCACTAGATATTACGAAAACATAAAAAGTGATATGCACGTGGGTTGTCATGGGAGCTATGTATGTGATTCGTTATGTGTGATCAATAAAAGATAAGTATATCAGAGCTCGATTAGTTGATTAATATAAATTGCCTCTATATATATTGCTATGTGTGTAAATATTGATTGATTACCTTAAATGAATTAATGTCGAATCAGAAATTCCTTAAAACTAAATTGCTCATGCATATCACTTAGAATATCATCTTTGTATTTTGCTACTACTCCTCAGCGTGGGACCGGAAAGGTAAGCTGCCTAGCTATATCTTGAGGAATTAGGACGTTTGGGGAATACGACCTAATGATGTAGCCGAGCCAAATCGATTGCTTTTGGTAAGGAAAGCCTGGAGACTAGTAGTACGGTTGATTGAAACCCTAAGATGCACACATATTCCAAGGAGGTCGGTTGGGACACATTCAAAGCATTCCCTAACCCCGAATGGAGGGCACAAATCCATTCTACATATAAAACTAGATAGTCGTATGTATTATTTGATCATATAGTTGTTGCATTTCATATGCTTGCTAAATGGACTTGTTTGATTGGTTTGTTATAAGTACTTTTGCGTAAGGAATATTTTACTAAGCTTGTAATGCTTACTCCTCAATAGATTTCTGATGTTGCAGGATCATTATTTTTGCATCTGAGACCACCCTGACCATCTGGGTAGAACCTATGCTTTTGGGAAGCTTTTGAAGGAATTTTATTTGAAGACTTTAGATTAGATTTTTTTTTTAAATCTTCCAGTTTTAGTTATCTATCTTAGTAAGACCATATTATTTTTGGGATTTATCAGGGGATGCTTCGATTCATTACATTGAAAGCATGTGATGGTTTTTCTCTTATATTTTGAGGAGACGACATCTTCTTTTCTTCTTCATCTTCTTGTTCACCTTCCAAAACATGGTGAACTTCCTTGTAAGCTTGTTAAGCTCTTCACCATCTTCTTCCTCAATTTTCTTCTCTTCACTTGAGCTTGCACTAAAGCAAGAGACTTTTAGTGCAATTTCCTTCTTAGTTAACTCCTCTCTATGCTTCTTAATGATTTCATGGGTCTTGAAAGTTCCAAGAAGTACTTCGTTGCTCATTTTGCTCAATTCGTGTGTCTCTTCAATGGTGGTGTTTTTCACCTCCCTCTCCTTTTGTTAAAGACCTAAGAATTTTAGAATTTATCTCTGACTTAGCATATGTCTTGCAAGAATAGACAATTGATGAATCTATCATGAATTTTATCAATTGTTTCATTAGTCTTTATTTTAAAGTTTTCAAATTCACCACAAAGAAGACAAATTTTAATATCTTTTACTCTTATAGATTCTTCATAGATATTTTCAAGATTTTCCTAAATTTCTTCGACCAATCTACAAGTCCAAATTCTACTAAAATCACTCTCATTTAAGCTATAATACAAAATATTTTTTACAACTTCATTTAATTGAACTTTCTCTTTTTCGGCCTTAGTATAGTTAGATTCATTTTTCCCTTCAATAATTACGGGACCGTTTTCTACAATATGCCATAGAGATAAGTTTTGTGCTTTAATGGAAATCCTCATTCTTCATTTCCAATATGCATAATTTGTTATGGTTAAGATAGGTGGTCTATTTATTGCTTGTCCTTCCATGAGACCTAAGGAGTTACCAGCCATGATCTTAAACTCTAGATGCGATTAAGCACTTATCTCAGAGTTATTGCTCAGATACCAAATGAAAATGCACTAGAAAATACTCAAAAGGAGGATGAAGTGAGCATTTGACCTGAAATGCACAAATAATTAACTTTTATACAACATATCAAATTAAACTTTTATTGCAGCGGATATAGTAATAACATATTATAATATGAAATATAAAAAAGATAGGAATAAAAAATTTAAGCTCAAATTTAACGTGGAGTTCGGCCCACTTCCTACTCTCCACAATCACCACTTGCCTCCAATCGAGGGCTTCACGCACTTTATTCATATCACATATACACAAGCTCAAACTGAGCAATACATCGCTTACAACACACAAAAATAAAATATTTCCTGTCACTCACAAGATGCTTAAGAATATAGCACTTAAATATTTTTATCTCTCTTTACAAATTTGCAAATTAATGAATAAGAGTACAAAGATAATGAGAGATTTCTCTTATTTGTATGTTTGCAAATAAAAGATCTTAAAAAGATTTGCCACTTCACAGTTTTTTTCTTTTTCACCACTATCCTATCTTGGATCTCTAAAGGAATAAATATTTATAATCTTGAAAAGTTCAAATGTCCATTAGAGGTAACGTCTTTAAGTCGCCAAGCATTAAATACAAGTAACTTCTCTTTTATGCCACATGGGCTCCATATTTAAACTGTCATGCCTCAAGACGTTGTTGCACCTTAATGTGTCGAAACTTATTTTTTACTCTCGACCAAGTCTCTGATTCTTTAAGCCTTGAATTCAAACTTATTGTGCCTTGATGAATGTCGCGTCTTAAACTTGTTGCATCTTGGATTTAACCCTCAACCAAATCTATGCATCCTTGAATTCATCAAGCCTAAGTCTTGAGCTTGTTGCACTTTAAATAATAAACTCGTTGAGCCATCAACATGACCCACGACCAAGCTGTGCTCTTTAATTTCATCAAGCCTGAGATTTGAGCTTGTCACATCATGACTAATTAACACATTGAGCCCTCGACGTGACCCCAACCAAAGCTGTGTTCTTGATCTCTTCATGCTAAATCCTACACAATCTCCAGAGAATAATATATACAAAACACATATATTTTCTAGAATATAATTCATGACATTGTTCAATTGATTAAGTATATTATAATACAATTGAATTGTTAATTGTGCAACCAATTGTCTCATCAAAATCCATATTGAACATACAAGTTCAACAGTTCGTCCTTCCTTTTTCTTCTTCTTCCTTCGTTTGACCTAATTTACCTCACACACAAACACAAACCCTAGATTAGCTTTAGTTCATAAACGAAAAACAAAACTTATAGCACCGAGTAGTTCATAAAAAATACAAGCTAGATCTATAAGCATTCGATCAAGAAAATATTTCGTATAATCTTTTAACTCAATCCTAAATTATGTATTGTGTAGCATAAGGAAGAAAATTAGGAAGAGACATTACCTGAACTTGCGGCTATCACGCCCCAGAGGGTACCCTAAACATAGCAGTCCGCCGCATATAATATTAAAGCTAATGAATGATAACCTTAGTCAAGCAGGAGCTTCGATATCACATGCAAGCAAAAACTTATATAAATAAACATGAAATCTTTATTTAAATAACAAACTCTTACATCATCTTAGGGGGAATTCCCCCGTCTTAAATTGGTCTATTAACAAAGTAACTATAACATAAACCTACTATAGAGATCTTCTTAGAAGTCTATGTTCAAAACTAAATATATATAACTTCTCCCAAAAACTCCTAGTAGCTTTGGCCCATACCTAGCATACGGGGTCCTCGATGCCAACCAAAGATAATCATACTGTAACAAAAAGCTATAGGGGTATAAGCAAATCTAGCTTAGTGAGATAATTCCCATCTATAAGACATTTCCATAAATCGAACGAGTATTTAAACAATCATATGAAAATGCACCAAACACATGAGCAAACAGAATACACAAGATTAACCGAAAATCATGTGTAGCATGGATTTTTCACCCTCCATGTCGAGGGTTAGGAGGTTACAGGCCCATATGACCATCAATACTTGCAAATTTACGGGCTCCTGCTTGCCCTGTAGACTTTCCGGCTCCTACTCCCGTGTAGACTTTCTGATTCCTACTAGCTACCACTACTACTTTCTCGTTTCCCTAAACGAAGAATAGTAGTGAAACAAATGTGACTCATAAATATGATATGCATGAATTATTTTAAATATAAGTTTAACTAGATAATGTTGAGTTCAAGTTAAAAGTGATAAAAAACAATATTCATCATATCAATGCAAGAATCACAATTTAATTATCAATTCCTCTTTCGATATTCTTAACTTATATTCAACCAATCATAAATACAAATCACACAATAATTTTATCTTTTCCTTAATTTCTAGTGCTACTACCTACAAGCACAAACAAGGAAATGTAACTTAGTAAATGATTAACTCACTCCATGTTGGTAGCTTCCTAATCGAAGTAGTCTTCTGGGAAAGTGATCTTGGTTCCTCCTTCGCCTAAACAAGATGAAATACCCACAATGAGTCTTTCATAGAATTTCTATTCTTGAAAACTCCAATTTTATAGTAAAATCGCGGTAAAATCGGATTGGAGGAAATTCCAACTTAAAATGGTCCTAACTTGCTCATTTTAACTCGGAATTTCGCATATTATATACCGTTTTCTATCTATTTGAAAAGATCTATCTATTTCTAAAACTATTTTCATCAAACTAAGTTGTTTGGGTTCCGAAAAAGTGGTGACCAGATTCACCACGAATTTTTGCAAACTTGAATTCCTTCTTTTAACAAAAGCTCATTTTAAAGAGATAAATATTATAATAGCTTATAAAACTTTTGAAATGTAGATACATATATTTATTGACTCATATCAAATGTATGAAGTTAATGAAGTTGTCTCAAATCATGAATTTTTGTAAAAGTAAAGTCTTCTAAAGAAAAGTGGAACTTATTTGATAAATTCTTCTTATTTTTGTTAGAGAATATTTTAAGTTATGAGTAAATTCCTTTCCTCTAAATTTTCAAAGAATGATTTAGTTTCTAATACTTCTTGAAAATAGAAGTAATTATTTTATTTTCATAAAAGGAATTTCTTTTTACTCGATGAAAAGTGAAGTTTTAGCAAAACTTTTGTTTACTCCAAAAAGTTCTTTTTATGTCATAAAAATTCCTATAAACTCCTCTAAGTTTGTAAGATGGCTTCTAAGTTTTAGAAAAAAATTACTTCCCACTTTTATTTCTAGAAAAAAATCTTTATTTTAAGAAAACATTTCCTCATTTATTTTTGTTGAGACAAAAATCATTATGTTCATGCATGAATATGAATCATAAGGTTATGAAAATAAAGAAACATAATAACTTAAAAGAATAAGCTAGTAAAGATATAAATCAAATATTGGAACCTTAGCTTCATCAAGGTATCCTGGGACTAAGAATAGACTATTCTCATAAAGAAAAAGAAAATGTTTTGACTTGATGAGGACAAGTCTAAGACTAGAAAGACTAGTCTTAAAAACAAAGAAAGTAAATAAATTGCAAGGTAGTAAATAAATTGCAAAACATGAGCTTATATGCTCTAAAAGATATATATATATATATATATATATATAGCTACATAGATATATTTAGTAATCATATATATAAAAGATAAAGAAATTAGATCATGAACAAAAACAAAGTATGCACCTATTGTTGCTTTCTTTAACCTTCATGGTTTAGAAAACACACACTAAGCTCATACTAAGTAAATGAACATAAAGAAGACTTGAAGAAATTTTATCTAAGAGAACTAAAATTGAGAGAGCTTAAGAGAGAATTCTTGGAGAGAATTTTGAAGAGTAACTTTGTGTATGGAAGGTCTGAAAGAAGTGGAAGGAAGAGGGGGTATTTATAGGAAAATGTGGGAGGTTAATTGTGTTAATTAAATAAATGAAAATAAAACAAATTGGAGAGGAAAGAGGAGGGGGCCGGTGCATCCTTGAGTGTAGTGAGGGAGAGAAATATATTTTTTTGTATTTTTGTTAATGAAAAGTAAGATATGAAAGATGTGAAGTTGTATTGGAAATGAAAATTATAAGAAAGTAGAGGCATGGTTTGTAAGAGTAGATTGTAAGAAAAATTAGAGATAGATGAATAGTGTAGAATAGTAGAAAATAGTGTAATGTAAAGTAGACATGACAATTTAAGTACCGGTAGTAAGAAAATACACGTATAATTGCGATATCTGATTTTTTAGTTACCGAAAAATTATGAAATTGATATTTTTGAAAATCTTATATTTTTACGAGTCTAACGGTATATTCGAAATATTTTTACTATTCCGAGTCTCGAGACACGTTTTTCAAGAACTATGTCTGATCGGGTTCAAAATGAGTCGCGGTTTGACTAATATGATATTTTTAAGCTTTCTCAAGTTATTACGAACTATTCTATATACTGAACTCTTACTAACTTTCCTAGGGTTGCTTAAACGGGAATGCCGGACCTGAATGGTTGCAAAAGACTAGGGTTTGGTTGACTTTGGGATTCCAGTTGACTTTCTATTAGATTTTAAGCTTAAATAAATCTCAAAACTTTAGGGGTTTACAGCGGCCACATTCATTTAAAGGCAATATACGAAGGTTTATTTTTCTTATCTTTCTTATGTTGTGTTTTATACATTAGTTTAGTGGGTTGGACTTGAATTTATATTGAGTTAGACTGTCATTTTAATGGGTCTGGCCTAATATTCATAATAAAGAAGTTTGGTCTAGGCTATGAATGCTAACAATAATTGATGTAGATATAATTAACCAAGGTGAAACGGAATCGCTATTATGTTTTGTGAAGATGAAATCAAAAACCCTTTATATTATTAAATTTCTTTTGGTTTTTTAAGTTTCCCTAAAATCCCTAATGAGGTTGTTAAAGAAGTCCTCCATTGATTTTGGAATCGAGAGATTTATATTAATTGACTCATGTGTCCACATCAAGAGAAGACTTATTTAACAATTTTAAAAGGGTTTTTAAATGACACTACAAAATAAAAAAATACAAAGAAAATATAATATATAGAGATGTATTATTCAACAAGTTTGTAAATTCATCTAATAAGGCAAGAGACATCTAAGTCACAAATTATCACCATTTTACAATTTTGTTTTGTTTGTATAACCTTGAAACATATAGTAAGATTATATTTTCAAATAAAATTGATTGTAAGAGCTTCCAAGTCATATAAGATTTCATCAAAATCAATGATCATATTCAAAAAGTTATTCATGATCAAAATTATTATATATAAATAAATTTTTTTATTTTTAAAATAATATCAGTTAAATATCCATAATTAATTATCAATCAACTAATATATGAATTTCATTTAGATTTTAAGATAATATATTAATTAAGAAAAATAAAATATTTCTAATGAATTAATTAATGATTAAATACTAAAATGCATCAAAATTAGAGTATAAACACTTAAATACAATTAAAATTAAATTACATACACTAAATGCAAAAAATAAACAATCTTAAACTTTTCTATTAACGGAAACACTAAGTTAAAACTAAATTAAAAGAACAAGCACTAGGTCACTAAAATTAAAACTTTAGACAGTAATTTGCCAAAAATAAAAAGTACAAACACTCCTGATGTCTTTAGCCCATTTATATTAAATAATTATAGCCCTATACATCCCCTTATTAAAAGTATTAATTAAATTCCTTTAATATTTGAAAATATGTAAGAATAATGATAACAAACAAATGTGTGAGAATTTGATTTTTTTTTTTTTTTCTCTTTTTAAGAAAGAGTAAATATCCATCATCATCTAAAATCAAGACTCTGTTTGAATTGTCTTATGTAATTTATCTATGTGCAAATCTTATATATGTGTTTGTGTTTGAACTTTGTTTTATTTAAATATATGAAACAGTGGATCAACTTAACAAAGAAAATTAATACGTAAATGACTGTTGACTATGAGGACAGCTCAGAGATTCCGCCTCGTTACTTTCTGCCATACAACTAAATAATATAAAGTTTACACCTAGCGTAATAATGAATTTGTATGGGGTTTTCAACCAGTTTGTCAATCACCTATTAGTAGTGTATTGACAATCTCGAAAAATGTCAATATGATGGCACGGCTAGGAATGTTGTTACAGAAAGGTGCTGTAGGGGAACAAGCAATCTCAATGTTGATGGTTCTTCGTTTGTTTTTCCTTGATTTCTTCTTCATTTAATATTTCTTAAATTAATTTCAATATAGTTTCGACTTTTCTCTTAACCTCCAAAATTATGTAAGTGAAAAAGAGAAAGTGTCGATTTGTAGAGTTTTGTGCTCAATCTCGATTATGACTTCAAGGTCAATGGACGAGACAAGCTGCTCATACATATGTTGGGTTGTTTCTATCAATTAAGACACAAGATGAAGCCTCTTTAATTATTTTATATATTCTTTCAGTAATGTAATGAAGTTACTCAATGAGCTTTGGTAAGCTCAGCTTCAATTCCTTCTGTAAATAAGCCTATTGGAAAGGTCTAACCAGCCAAGGACGGTCGAGAGTAGTTGAACTAATTAGGCAATCCTTTTTCAAAACAAAATCATTAGATATTTCAAAATGACACTGAAATGGATAGAACCGGTCTAATGACACTGAAATAAATAAATCCAATTATAAAATTGCCTTCTATCAAAGTTATCCCAACAATCTAAAAATGATAAAAATAAATCTTTAGATTGGTATCAACTATGGCACTATCCAAGGATTCAACATCCTTATCTTATTCGAATTCTCTACTCTCGTAATAAATTAAGCTTCCTAATTTGGCTCAAACTTAAGAATGCCAATGGATCTTACCTTCTCCTTATTTATTTATTTTTTTCATTTTGAGCTAATACAACAGGAAAGGGGGAATCCAACCGGTATACTTGAAAGACTATGAGTAATGTCATTAAACTACAAGACTTCTCCGTATATAACATTTTAGAACTTCATTCACTGATGTATTATCCGCTTTGGTGAAATGTCGCAAGGTTTTGTCTTTGGTGCCAGCTACTTCCCAAGAGATCATCCATCCTAAGATTACTCTCCACTGAGCACGCTTAACTTCAGAGTTTCGATCAACTCAAGCCATTATACCAAAAGATGCCATGATGATTAGAAATTCCATTATTTATATTTGAAGAGTATTACATACTCTCCTACTTATAGAATTGACATCCTCGTCAATTTCATTATACAGGTCTAGGACCACACCAAGCAGAAAGATACTCCTCCACTTCCAACTGGTGAATTACTCTAATATCACCTGTAATATCCTGGAACTCTGCTAACTAAGGTATGTTGCTTTTGACAAAACGCCACATATTTTGTCCTTGGTATACAGCTACTTTATAGGAGATCACATATTCAAGGATTA
The DNA here is from genome assembly GCA_024138025.1 of Combretum micranthum. NCBI lineage: Eukaryota > Viridiplantae > Streptophyta > Magnoliopsida > Myrtales > Combretaceae > Combretum > Combretum micranthum. Next base: position 127,118 of record JAMXBD010001410.1, on the reverse strand, counting down.
TTTCTCTCTACTAAGCACGCATTTAATTTTAGAGTTTTGATAAATTTCAAGCTATTACACCAAAAGGTACCTCCATAATTAAAGTTTTACTGCCTATATTTGAGAGTATCACACCGTATTTATTTTAACCCTTAATAAAAATAAAAACAAGCGCATGCAACTTGAAAGTCTTTATGTGAACCCAATTACAATGGGATTGTGATTAGTTGTTTGATCTTATCTTCTCAAAAAAATCGCCCATTAATTGGATGAGGGACGTTTTCAAAGACACGATTTTTCTATACCCATTTCTGCTTTAATAATAAAAAAAGAGCAAGTCAAATATCATGGTTACTACGTAAATGGATCTAGCCGGTTCCTGCTTTTCGTCCGCCGTCAATAAAATAAAAGCTTGATTGAGTGAAAATAAACTACGTCTTTGACCTGATGATTTGGTTTATAAAGTGATGTGCATTAGAGTTAAGCATATTTTATTCAGCAACTTGTGTAGTGAAATAAAATTATTGTTGACGTAAGTTTCTGCAGTTTACATTTGATTTTTATAAAACGACCTCATCCAATAATCTGGATGATGTCGCCGTTATAACCGGCTCACATGGATAAGACACCGATGGCCTAGGAATATCCCGTTCGATTTTTTTTTTTCTTTTTTCCTTCCTAGTGCTGATTTTGACTTGAAGATTATATATTATACATAGTACATACAACTCATAGATTTACTCAAGAAATTATTTAAGATTGGCATAATTACTAATATTTAATTTAAATATTGGTCGTATATGTTCATTGGTAATGTTTTTATATTTTATATGGAATGCTATAATTAAGAAGAGTTTAAAAAACTCTTTATAAATATGTAAATGTCTCAATATTTATCAATATTTTTCCCAAAATGCATGTTTCTTGAATAAGTTTATGAAATTATGTACTAATAGTTAAAGCCCCTCGATTTCATGTATGGATTTTAATCAAACAACGGTTACTAGCAGCCCAAGGTCATCAAAAGAGCTATGTAAATAAGCGAAGGATCTTTGGAGTTTTAGTTGGAGAGCACGTCTTGCTGAAGGGTGTTGTAAGATTTGGATTGAGGGCAAGTTGAATCCCAGATACGTTGGACTGTATAAAATCCTAGAAAGGATAGGCGATACAGCTATAGATTAGCTTTAAACCGCTTAATTTGGAGGAGTACAAAACGTGTTCCATGTATCGATGTTGAAAAATTTGTGAAGGATCCTGATAATAGTCACTTTGGAACCGTTGGAAGTGCAACAACCAAACCTATCCACAGTTGAAAAGCCGATGAGGATTTTGGACACTAAAGAAAGCATCTTAAGGCAACGGTGATCAAATATGTAAAAGTGTAATGGACGAACTAATCCGAACAAGAAGCTACTTGGGAGTTAGAAGAGGAAATGAGGACAAAGTATCCCAAGCTCTTCAATGATTCAAGTAACTTTCGAGGACGAAAGTTTCTTTTAGGGGAAAAGAGATGTAATATATAAATAAATGTTTTATATAGAAGGATAAAAGTGTCATTTGATTTAAAATAGGAGGGTTTTATGGTCAATCCTAATGTCTAATTTAATGATTGTTCCAATGGTAGACAGATGATCGAAGACGGAAAATCGCAACTAAGGGCTGCCAAGGAAGGCCTTCGGCGTAGACCCTATGCCCCGCTAGCATATAGCCAGCCTTCTTTAAAAATAAAAAAGATCCAAGAGCAGATGACCACCAGCTTACTTTTGTAAGTCGTCAGCCTTTCCTATTCGGAAACCAAAAGGTTTTCGTGAATTTTTTATATAACCTATGCTTCCCTCTTCTTCAAAACTCATTCCTAAACCCTAGAAACCTCTCAAAGCTGTTTCTTTCTGTAATCCTTGCTGCAAATGAGATCAAGAATCAAGATTAAGGTGAGTTGATCTCTTGAATTCTTTAGAAACTTAAAGGAAAGGATCTCTCTCTAAAGTGTATTTTTGAATTCGAAGGGAGAATTGGAGAGAAACCCTGAGTCTAGTTGGTGAGTTGAGTTCTACAGTCCAAGGGAGTCAAGATTTCCATATTCTAGGTAAGCATGAATCCTTCAATATTTGTGGTGATGTAAAAGAGTTCTTTTTTGAAGCCGTTTGGATTATATTGAAGGGAATTTTGAAGAAAAACCCTAGTTCTTGTGGGAGACTTGTGTCTTTGTAACCAAGAGGAATTTAAGATTCAAAATTTATAGGTATGTATGAATCTTTTCTCTTTTTATGGGATTATAAGAATGATCATGTTTGATTTTGTTTGAATTATATTGAAGGGAGTCATAGTCAGAGGAGTTTTGGAGAATTTTTGTTCGATTGGAGATTTTGTTATCAAAAGTTTAAGGTACGTATTAGTTAGGGTTGATGTTTCTTTTTAGATTATGGTTTGTGTAGTAAATATATAATTTTGTTTTTGTGAAATCATTTTGAGAATGAGAAATTGTTTATGTGATCAGGTATTTTGGTGAATTAGGATTTATGTTCCTAAAAGAGATTTCAAGTATGACCTTACCTTGCTTATTGTTTATGCTTGTAAGCTTAGAATTGTAAATTGACCTAACTTTTATATGGTTTAAAATTTAAATTTTGTTACTTGTGTTTGGCTGTTGTTAGTAAAGACCAAGTAGACTATGATACTAATGTTGGCACCCTGATGATCTATATGTAGCTTTGTCCCGAGTAAAGTTGCATACAAAAATGATTCAAGTAGTTTAGGAAGTGGTACGAGTATATTACTTCGGGTGTGGGGATTCCCAACATCATAATGTATATTATCTATTTTCTATATGATTGTTTTTACAGATGCATGAATTACTCCAGGTTTGGGACTAGATGCATATGATTATGAACTGTGTTGCTTGTATGACTAGTTGAAGATAATAATCCTGTGATTGCCGCATTAGTTCATTAGGTTGTATGTGAACTGATATGAAGCCTGTTCATGTGCATATGTTTTGTGGTATGGCATACTGGGCCTTTATGCTCATTCCTTTATCTTTTTGAGAACAAATGAGGATCCAGTGGTATTTGATTTATTAGGATATTATGTCTTCATGGATTATGGGGAGGACAATAGTTGACCGGATTACCGTACTGATCTTTAGAGAAATTTGACTTAAATATGGTGATTTAAAGACTATTGGAATTATTATGTTTTCTAATATGAATTCTAAAGTTTTATGAGATTTTTATGTTATGTTAATGTTCGAATTGTGTTGGCTTTGGTTTATGCCAACTATGGTTTTCGTAAGTTGTTATGAGATATTATATTCTAAACAAGTACCTTGGTATATGAGAGTATGATGATATTATTATAAAAGTGGATTAGTAATTATAATAGCCTTGGTGTGCTTATCCTTTATAAAAGCACGTAGTGGGTTGTAATGCATTTAAATTAGAGTGTTACAAGGATAAAATGAGAGAAAATAATGTTAAGGTTTGATCAAGATGAAATGTTGAAATTATGATCAATTAAGAAGTAATGCGATCGATTATACTATAAATCCCTCACTATGGTTTATCGCAACTCCTCTTCTCTAGCAAATTGAATAAACCCTTGATGACATCAACCGTCTTTACTTATAGTATGCTTGGCCAACCATTTCAAGTCCTAGGTTGATTGCCTTATCCACTAAAATGGGACAAAATAATTTTAAGGTCTGATCAGGATGAAATGTTGAAATTATGATCAATTAAGAATAATGCGATCAATTATACTATAAACCGTAACCAATGGGATACTTTCTTAAGGGTTAGTCAATCAACCCTCACTATGGTCAATCGTAACCCCTCTTCTCTAGCTAATTCAATAAATCCCTTTATGACATCAGTCGTCTTTACTTATAATGTGCTTGGCCAACTATTTCAAGTTCTAGGTTGATTACCTTATCCATTAAAGGTTATAGTTTTTATCCTTTTTTAGTCTAAAGCAGCAAGTGAAGCTTAAAATTAATTCTTAGATGCAACTTTATAAATATATAACATAGTTAAGCATTTAATTATCAAGTGTTGTGTATAAATGCATATGTATATGCATCAAGCATCAATTGCTTATAAGTTGATTTGAGTTTCACAGGCATTACCTTGCTATTTGATTTCTGAACCTAAGTACATAAAGACCTTAAATTTTTACTTAATGTGCTTGGCTAAAGCTGAAAGGTTTAAGATTACCATTAATTTAACAAGGTGTCCAGATAGTTGCATTATCTTAAGTAGTATAGTGATATGGAATCGTGTGGTAAATTAGGTAGTGACATTTCCACATTTGCAAGTTTAAAATCAACAAGTTGTTGACTAGGGAGTTTTTGATATACTTGTTAGTTTCCTAAAAGGAGCCTGTACTTTTATTATACTAATAACATAAGATGTCCTTATTGATGTATCTAGTAGATCGGTAGTACTAATAGTCAATCATACTAACTTCAGGATGACGTAATAATGTATGTTGCTCATTAAAAGTCATGAACTACTCTAGATCTTAGGACATCAAGACTATGTTGTGTTGTGTAACATAATTAAAGATAATAACTGTCCTATGATGCATTAGTCGTAAGTCATGTGTATAATTGTTTGTATGACATCCATATGCATATTTAGTAAATATGTATTTGGATTTGACCTAGAGGGATATGTTATTTAGATACAAGAGAAGGATGTTTGTTTCCAGTTGTGACTTCAAAATACGATTGAGATAGATGCTATACCCTTAAAGAATTTTATAAATGGGTTGATTTAGTATTATTTAGGTGATATAGTACCTCTATTGTTTTATATTTAAAAAATTCGCAATTATTATAAATAGTGGATATTGATTTGAGAACTATAAGTATGTGTTATTTTATAAATTTTTGAGTTATATTTAGTTTTGATTGGCAATGCTTCAATTTTGGAATTTGACATCTTAAATTCCACTATATCTATAGTTAGTTTTTTCCATTTAATTAATACATGAAAATTGAAAGTTGTTGAATTTTCACGTATGAATGTATTGGATCTTGTAAAACATATTATTCCATGACTAAAAGTAAATTCAATATTCTTTTTGGATCCAAAATGATGCGAATGATCATGGAGGTTCGCTTATCCATCCTATACTTTACGAAAAGTCGTTCTAGCTATGCTATCTTAGAATATCACTTTGCCTTTTATATGAAAATTACAATCACAACTTCTAAATTTAATTGAAATGCTATGGTATATATACATGATTCACTCTTATGCTAATAATATAACACCCAAAATTTGAATTATTTACAACTCGCTACGTGTTCATAATGAGTATGGACACACAAAGGCTCAAAATCTACTAGAAATTCACAACTTATACCATAAATAACTCCAAAATGCCTTATATATTCATAACCTCAAATTATGTTAGCATACATACTTGTTATCATATACAACCACATAAGTAATCTTTTATAATCTTTATGAGTTCAACTAATAGGTGACTTAGAACATCCATCATACTAGCACTACAACGATTATACATTATTACTAAAATGTTACCACACTGTAAACGCTAAATAGGTGTCTTCATTTGAACCAACTATATCTGACTAAAGTATCTCCTTTCAAAAATCAACCCATATCCTTTATTTATCATCTAAATAGTCTCCAATACTAGCGTTACTACTCGCAAACCTAGTATACGGTTACATTTAACGATATAATATTCTGTATGTTCAACACTTGTACCTAAAAAGATAAAAGAATAAGTCAAGCTTAGTACAATGCACCAAAAACCACATCCGTATGAACAACCAACATCAAACTCACATGCACTTACATGTTATAAATGCAATAAATCAACTATTTGATTATCTGTACATTTAGTACAACAATTAACAAAGTAATAACCCAGTATGCTAACACAAACTTAAATATCTATATAAATATATATTGATTATTAGGTACTCTACAATAATCATGACATCGACACTTCCCAAATCTACTTAGATCCTTTTTTACTACAACTTTGCTCTAGACAGTGGTACATGAGGATCATCGGGTCACCATGATACTAGTATGGGTACTTCTCACCTAATACCACTAGTCAAACGCAAACAACAAAACTAAATTATAGCCCCATAATCATTTAGTTAGTTTATGTTTCTCACTTAGGCAATCACAAGCAACAAATAAGGTATACACATACCAGAAAGATCGATCATCCAAAATACTAGAATTCTCTAACCTAAATTACATAGCCATTAAATTATTCAAAATCATTAATATTTCTATAATAGCCTATAGTCTACACTTTTATTGTTTCTACCCTTTACCCCATTCGTATCTAGGTTTTCAAGATTTTTGAAGTACACGATCAAGTGCATAGGCATTGCATACTCTTGTACAATTGCTTAAGCACTATCAAGGGAAAAATTTTATGTTACACAAAGGTACAAGACCTTGTACATGAGCTTGTGCATAGGTCGCCCACTTCAAGAATGCAGTTTTCGTTATATAACAGAAAGATAAGTGACTTGATGCACGGGTTCGTACATGGGTATTGCATTTCCTAAAATTCATTGTATTCAAGTTTTCGAGAGGTAAACGACCTAGTCCACGTCGTGCATGAGCCATGTACATCCATATATAGTCTCTTCATCCATATATAGTTTAAACTACTTTTACACTGTCACTACACCCCTTTTGAACATCATTTCAATGTAAGTCTACCCAATTTCCAATAGAGTTACCATTCAAAGATTGATTTTACATCAAAATCATCTTACCTTTTGGGAGTTCTATAATCTTCTTACTTCTTGAACTCCTTTAATTTGTTTTGTTTGAGACTTATCTCATAATTTCCAAAAAAAAAATCTTAATTTTCTCGTTTAAATTCAGCTGTCAAGCTTGAAATTCCACAATTTTTATTACTCAATTGTTAATCGCATCGTAACTAGTCAGAAAATCCTCAAGAATTTGAAGTCCTTTATTAATAGGAAGAAGGGAAACGGTAAAGTGTAAGACAAATAAGAGAATAAAGCAATTACTCACAAGTATTTTAAATATATCGTCCCAACCATTGTACTTTTTGAAAGTCGTTGGCTCCAATATTGATAGTCTTATAATATAAAAATAACTGTAACGCCCCCCTCTCCTCCTAAATATTTGTTTAGGGTATTTCAAATAAGGTGGAAGAAATTATAAGCTTTTACTTATAAATTCAACATCACATGTTTATACTTAAAAAATAAAATAAATACACATTCTCTGACTCTTACAGTATTTTCTTTAAGAAAATCTTGGGGCGCCGGCCATAAATTTTGATCTAAAGATTTGAAATCATTTTTCCATGAACGAGTCACATCATCGTCATTTTCAAATCTAGTTTTTTTAATTGGTTTTTTTTTTTATTTTGTTTTCATCCCAAGATGTAATCTTTTCCGACTAGAATACTTAATTTCATTTCCCAATGACGTAGGTTTTTTTTTTTTTTTTTTTTTGGTTGTTGTCACCAATTTTTATCCACGGAATGTGTCCAATTTCAAATTAGATCTTTGCGTCCAATTAAAAGCATGAGTTATTAATGGAAAAAACAACATTAACTAAATAAATAACAAGACAACTGAAGAGCAGCAATTAAGAATTTAAGATCACTTGAAAGTTGAATTAAAGATCCGACGCCAATTAAGAGAAGCATCAAATCATGGAAAACGCAAATTACTTGAAGGCTCGAGCAACAAGCAAACATGCTCATCAACCGGACCACCTCGAATGCGACCTAATGTCCCAACCACTATTTAGCAGAACCAACTAACGTAGCTGAACTGAATGGCCACAGTTCATCCATCCAAAATTAGGTCCACCACAACAACTTTGCTTGAAGCAAACATCACGGATTTGACTTGATCACAGTCACATTATAGTTTCCCAAGTGTGAAGTTCCTGTAAATCACATACACAAAATTGAGGGCTGCGCATGATTGTTAGAATAACAAGTTAAATTATATTATTTTATAAATGTATTATTTAGTGAGATTTTTTATAATTAAATAAATACAAAATTGTTTAGGTATAAATACTCATATGAATTTTCGTAAAAAAGATGTATCGTTGTAAATCAAGTTTCTACACCCCCATCTCTTAGCTGGTATTGGTTTTTTTTATACTAAATTGGAGTTACATTAATGAATTTCTCCTTTCTAGGGAAGAAATGCAAAAAACTTAAAAAAAAAAAAGAAAAGAAAAGGAAAAAAAAAAATTGAAAGAAAAAAACAGAAATTAGACTTGGCAAGTTCACTGGCTTTGGCCAGGTCACAAGTCTTAATCCATGGACTCAATAGGCCTACATGGATCTAAAAACAAAAACGAAAAAGAAAATCAGAAAAACAAAAAATTTAATTGCTTTCAAGAGTACAATAAATATTTATTAACTATTCATAATATTTAATGTATTATTGATAAAAATCAAAGATAATGGCTTGTAAAACCATGATACTTTTAAAAATGTAAAAGTGATGAAAACTTTTGAAATAATATATATAAAAGATCACAAGCACTTGAATTAAACTAATTCTAACTTCATTTTTTCTCTATATGGTTCCACTTAACTACTACGCGAAATTAGCAACCACCAACCATTTAAGATTCTTCTCGGGTCCCTTGCTATTGTATACGATCCTATAGATTTTCATTACATTAACAACGGAATGCTTAAGTAAGTGCTCGACCGAACAACTTCTCCTTCTGAGTATTTTAGTTGATCCTTTTGCTTGGTTAACGAAATAACTTGGTCTAAATTCGAATCACAAAACCAAACCAACAACCATAAGATAGGCATTTTCCTATTTATTAGAGGAACAAACAATATATTCGCCTGTCACTACTTTGCCGAACAATTCAAATCATAACCAATAACTAGCTTGATATTTAAGGGTCTATTTGGTTCGTTGTTTTTGGATCATTTTACCATTTTATTTTTATCATTTTCAATTAGACTATCAAGAGTGATACGGATAAAAAATAAATATTTGTACATATAAATGGATCAAATAGGTCTGATACAGATAAAATTTAGATGCAAATTAAATATAAATAAAATATAAATAAAAATCAAATAATCCAAATAAACCCAATATCGTATGATCATACTTACCAGCATCAAAATATGGCATGATAGTTTATTCACATTGTGCATGATGGCTTCAAGTCTCATGATCAATCACACTAGTCATGTAGGGAAAAAATATACTAATGCTTGACGCAGTATTAACCAGATTAACTAGGACACATATAGTCTCCCATTTACTTGGGCTCTTTCATATATATCCCTCCCAATCCCAATCCCCTACTCTGTGTTTGACCTGAAGCCGATGCATGTGATAATCTCGTATCTATGTTTTTTTCGCGCACTATTAATCATGTTTAATTCCAATAATGACATAATATTGGAGAACTCTCACAGACAATAATCAACTCACTTCAACACAATAATATATCAAATCTCGGAAACTTTGATATAAATTGGTGCTAGTGAAAATGCCAAGAAAATATTCCTTTGTTTACTACGCCCGTGCAAAAAAATAGCTTAGTCCTACGTGCATAGAACCAACACAAACCATAGCATTCACATTAGAAAATCTAGCTTATAATTAATAGGTAACAAACCCCCCAAATGTTGCAAGATTAATATAAGAATGTAATATTTGGTTAATGTAGAGAGAAATATTAACGGTAGGGATGTAAGCAGGTGGGTTTTTATAGGGTATCCAACCTACCTAACCGGATAAATACCCTATAGGGTTTGGGATGAGTTTTGGGATCAATAATAAAACCCTATAGGGTTTTTTGGGATAAACATGAAATCCGTTGGAAACCCGAACTCGTTTAAATATATAAATTTATATCATGTCTAGCCTCAGTTTCTGAAATTAACTAATTGTGCTCCATTAATTATAAAGCTATTTTTTTCTTTTTTATTAAATCATTCAGAAAAAGTAAAAAATCCTAGGATAGTAGACCAATACTATGGTCTCCACTTTCAATCTTGGTCTTGGCTCACTCTCCTCAAATTCAAGCCGCTCACTTTCATTGACGCACTTTTCATTCAATAATTTTCTTCCCATGGCAATGGTTGGGATTTTATAAAGAGTATTGCATGAGTAATGATAAGATTTTTTTTCTTAGCCTGTAAAGTGGGAACGGATCGGAAATAGAAAAAGATTAAAAAAATTATAATGACATTTTTAAATATTCTATTGTGTAATAATTCTAATTTTATTTCGGGTCGGGTACCCTATAGGGCTTGTCTAGTAGGTTTTTAGTTCATGGATAAAAACCCTATAGAGTTTGAGATTGGTTTTGGAAATCCTATTAGGTATTGGGTTTAGGTTCGAGTTTTAGTATACCCGTCCCGGTTGTATTCCTTATTAACGGTACATTTAGTTTACTGGAATAGAATAATGCTGGAAAGTAATAGCAATCACTTATTTTATAATTAGGGATATTTTCAAAAAAAAAAAATATTTTTTTTTTTTGTCAAGAATAGGCATTCATCCAGTAAAAGAAAGAAATAAGGATTTCTTATCTATTCTGCATCACATGGAATAAATATTCTTTCGATAGATGTTTTCACAAACCAAAAAAGGACTAGAAATAAAATTGATAGATTGATTCTATTTCATTCAACCAAACATATTGTAAGTTTATTTATAAGTATATTAGCATGTTATTTCCTAGTTCAAACACCGAATAAGAACTTGATTACTATTACCTAGCTCATTATATATAAAGTGATCATCAACATCTAAATTTTTGGTAGGATTTTTCTATAACTCATGGAGTTCGACATGACAAACAATGCTTATGATACAACACGTACCAGAAAATTTTTGCTAAGTAATTTAAACGATACAAAATGCTTGAGAGGGTAATAAAAACTGATGGCAATCCAAGACCTATTACAAAAGTTAAAACCCTACAATTTCCTTCTAATCATTTCCCTCTTGAAACTTCAACAACTATACCACTACTGAAGCATTGTCATAGCCAACCCCACTGCACCATTTAGTATTTGATATCGCCACCACCACAGCATTATTATTGCCACCTCAAAAGACCGTGAACCACCATCATAGTAATTATTTGATTCATTCTTCCAAGTTTAAGGTTTCGATGCCCAAAGTGACAGTTCAATTGCCAAACCCACAAATTATCCATGTGTCGTGTGGACTGTTCAAAGTCCATCGTAGACCCATTCGTGGTTTAGCCCAAGAGATTTCTCAACGTTACAAGGCTATCCTAGAGAAATTTTAGGGCTTTTGTTGTAAGAGTGTTTAAATTGCTGTCAACATCGTGAAAGTTAGTTAACTTGCTGCTCGCCAACGGCGCCAGCTCAATGCTAACCCTTGAAACATCACAACTTGCTAACGTAGGAGCAATCAGGCTATCTGTCTATTATAAAAGCTTTGTTGTAAGTTTATTCAATAAAACATAAATTTAGTGAAGAAATTATATATTTTCATAATGTTGATTGATTTCTCTTTTATTGGCGAGTCAAACATGTGTTTACATGATAGAGACGTCAAGTTGGACGTTAAGCATCATCCAAGACGTCGGTAAATTTTTTTATTCAAACTTATGGAGGTATAAAGTAAGATATTAAAGATACGTGATCTCACATTTCTAATTGTTTGACATTTTAACAAATAGAAGGAGAAACGAATCAATTTCTATCAAACTTAATCTACATAGGAGGAATAGTCAACAAAACGTGTTATTAGAGAATTAAACCACATTTTCATTTGTCTTATTACCTTACATACTCCCTTTGTTCTGAGGACATGGATCTACGAAATGATTCTGCATTTTGTAAAATCATTCAAAAGTTTTATTGGAAAAGATAACAATGATAACATAATAATATATTTCTGCTTTTGGAATATTTTATCCCTTCGTAAAGCAATAGAAATTGTATTTATAAATCTTTATTTGGATCATCTTATATTCATTAGTTTGGTATCCATTCATTATCCACTCAACCCAAGTTGATATATTTGCAATGAATAGATGACAAATAAATGAAAATAGAAGCACATATGTACCCCTACTTTAGAATTAAATACCTAATAAATCCACATAAAATTCTACTAGTTTATCCTTAACTTTATCTATTTTGATTAAAATGCTAGTTAAAATTTTGTTTTTCAATACCTTGAATATAATTTTTTATATATCTTTTTCGCTAAGTCCATGAATTTCCATCCAAATTCCCACACCTCATTCACCACAATTATCACAACTATGACACAAAAACAAATCCTATAGTTTTCCTTTTGCTGGATTTGAAAAAGATAAAAATCAAAGTTTAGAACAAATACAAATAAGACAGAGTTAATATAAATAATAGTACATGAACTTTCGTAAAAAACTAAATCAAATACCTGGAGTTTAGTTTTCAATAATTTAGTACTCGAAGTAAGTTTTCACGTACAAATTTTTTTTTTATCTTAAGTTTGGTTTTGAATAATTTGGTATTTAAAACAAGTTTTTACGTACATTTCAAGTATTATTTTTGACATTATCCCTAAGATAAAGATAAAATATAGACTGAATAAAGAAAAAAAAATAATCTAAACAAGGCTTAACGATTCAATTGAACAATAATTAAAAGTTATACTAACATATAACTAAACCAATTTTTCGTCTATTTACCTAATTTGAAAGCATTTAACGAGTATTGACTTCATATTTCACTTTTCAGACCACCGTAATTTCTAGCTCATGATTAATGTAGAACTTTATAATTGCTTACAATCTTTTTTATCCACTCTCACCATCACTTGCATAACAATAATCTCTATCTTTAAGCATAGAAGACCTTCATTGGCATCAACTTACAATTAGACCTAGTCTTTTCCCCTTTTTAGCATGCAACTCAAATTGTTCTTGCCACCTTCTCCCTACATGTCATGCAATCCTAAAAGTTTATTAAGAGCCACTTCTTGTTAAATCTTAACGACTTAACCTAATGACACTTTTTAAATTTTACCCTCATTGGCATCAACTTACGGTTAGACTTAGTCTTTTCCCCTTTTTAGTATACAACTCAAATTGTTCTTGCCACCTTCTCCCTACATGTCATGCAATCCCAAAAGTTTATTAAGAGCAACTTCTTGTTAAATCTTAACCTAATGACGCTTTTAAAATTTTTCCAATTTCCTTTCATTTCTAAGTTGTTAAAAGCTAGCATGTACTATCTTAATTAATTATAAAATTACATGAGGGTTAGGTCTAATATTATGTATATCATCTAGCCTATTAATAATGTTTTTTTTTTTTAGCCAAATGTTTTATATTACAACATTAATTAAAAAATTAAATTCTCAAAGCTAATCTATTTTATTGTTTGACTAGTATTCATACTATCAGATTACGAGGAAACTTGGTAGCTTCAATAGTTAAAAGAATTAGACTTAGAGCATAAGGCGTTCATTAAATCCACATTTGATTGGGCTTTTCCTCTACGAGTAATTTCGTGATTAACATTTACTTGCCCGTTATCCTGCAGTTATCTAGACTTTCCTTCTATTGCAACACTCTTCTTCTCTAGAGAACAAAATGTGATTCAATGGATTCATCTAATCTTGGGATGTCCCCTTTTTTCATATTTGATGAATGTGCATTATCCATTATTTTTTAGGCTACTCTAACTTTAAGACTATTGTCCAATTCCTTAGTGATAAATCAGGATTTGATTTCAATGCACAAGAGTTTTCCATATGCCAGACAATTACACATGCAAAGCAAAAATTGGCTAATAATTCATATTTCAATGAAATCAGATTTTATTAATAGCAAAATTTAATACAAATTCCTTTCAAAAGCAGCTTGCAAATTGGGAAACTACCCTTAACATGGATTCCATACATCATTTTAGGTCTTTAACATCAACAATATTCCCTATTTTGGAATCAATATCCTTTGCATTTTCTGATAGTATAGAGATCTAGAGGCATCCCATAGATTTGGACCTAAAGGCACAAAGTATGAAATTCTAGATCCTCAATTTTTTAGTTATGATGCTAGTTTCTAACCGCTAGAAGGCAAATCAAGAACTGACCATGGAGCATCATCGAATATTCTATTTAGGTTTCCTTGCTTTCTCATGTAGTTAGAAGGAAATTTTTATGAATTTTTATGAAGATGTGAAATTTCCAACACACCTAATCTTTCCTGTATTTTTTTTTTTTTAATATTGACAATAGCAGTTCTTGGAATCATTTTCTCTAAAATCATCTTGTCTATTATTCTCTAAAAGAATATTTTGATAATAACAAAATAAAAGTAAACTAATTACTTTTTAAGTGTGCAGATTTGTTAATATAAGTCTATCACAGATCTTTTTACATAACTTTATTTGTTTCAAGATGGGTGACAAATTGAATTGTATGGAATGAGTTTTGAGTTTTTCTAGACTAAGAAAAACATACATAAGTACGTTCATGAGTTCTACATCACAAAGAACCAAGAAAGAATATTTAAGAGCTCATCTAGAACTTATCATAGAAAGGTGTTTCATGAACAAAGGTTTTAACAAAAACACAGAAGGTTTCTGCATTTGTTGAAAAACACAGAAGGTTTTACAAAAGGTTTCAACAAATGTTGATAGCATTATAGTTTCAATCGAATTTACCGTAGATGATTCAAATTTACCTTAAATCAGTTTTAATCATTATTTTGAAGACCTATCTCTGAGAAAATGAGTATATTTGGGCAATATACGCATATGTTCCACTCAAGTTGGTTTATATCCAAAGGGATTTCTTCCTTATCCAAGGAAAGTGTTTTTATAGATCAAGACATCTATTTTTAAGGGATCTTCTTTCTGTCAAGAAGTGAATCATATCAGAATCGGAACAACACATAGAAGCTTCAACCATTGTTCAAATTTGTTAAATTCAAGATTGAAATCAAAATATTATCCGAGATTTTAATGGAGATCTTATCCAACAATTTACAATAGATCTTTTGAAGAATAGATTTAATTTTCAAAATTTTTTCAAAAGAAGAATATCGCAATTTCTATGGGATCTTATTCAAATCAACATGGAACTCATTCGATTTTTGTTAAAAATTTCAAATCAAAGAAATACTTTGATGAATTATCAATGATATATCAAGAAGCAGTGGAGAAGATAAGTTATGAGCAACAATCAATTTTGAACGAAAGAGATAAGGAGCAAAAGATTATATATGAGATTTTTTTGAACAACCCACAACAAAAGATAACGTTCAAGCTCATCTACAACTCATTTGAACGTTGAAAAACAAGATAAGCAAGAAGGAGCTTTCTAATAATATTACAAGAAAGAGAAAGAATATATATTATATATATAGCTGAACAAAAAAGAAAAAGACACATGCTGCTGCTACACAATATTACTTGCTGCCTATTTTGATAGAAACTTTGTGCACATATTTCTTTGTCGCATCCTTCTCATTTTAATCATCTTATTTCTTTGTAAAAAGAAGGAACGTGTAGTTGCCTTCTTGTTTGTTAGTTTGATTACAAGATTAGGCCATATAATATCGATTGTTAGCTTAAGAAAAGCTATGAGAATCAAGCAAAGAGAATTGTACTATCGTATAATTTGATTTGATTGGATATAGTGGAACATACTCGTATGGATAATGAGGTCCTCGGCTCAGAGTTGGAAGAGTGGTCTGACGCACAAGGTGGAACCAATTTACACCGCTACTTGATTTTCTATCTCCCTTCTTTTTTTTTTTTCCTAATTCTTGCAATTTATTTTTAGTTATTTGATTGTTTAACTTGTTCTCATTATTTGAACACCAAAGGGGACTTTCACTTTAAAGACTTAAAATTTAATTTTTTTTTTAGTAATAATCAATTCAACCCCCTTCTTGATTATTAAAGTAGGACCAATAGTCTACCATATGGAATTTGTCATTGTTTGCCTATGATTCCAAATCCTTAATGTTAACTTCAATAGCAGCACCTCTAATCATCGAATTCCTAAGATGTGGAAGATTAGGAAGTGGGTAACAAAAAATACAAAAGATACAGGTCACAACAAAGATGAGTATAGAGAAGAAACATAATACACTAACATAGATGATTAAGACCAATTATAAGAAACAGGGAAACTAGATGCAAAAAGACACACATGATACAATAGAATAAATAGGATGGAGGAAGATACGGCTAATAACATATAAAGAATAAAAGACAAGAAACGAAGAAAGAAAACTAAAAAAGTAAATAGATTTTAGATGAGAAAAGGAAGTCTATCATTCCTAATTGGCACTCAAAGTAGTACACATGCCCCTAAGGGGAACTTCCTCTCTCTAAGATACCAAAGGAAGAGCCTTAATATATCGCAACTTCTTTCTTTTACTTTAATTTACATTGTAGAAGCCTCAAACCAAATTAGAAGAAGTATTTTAAGTTCTATATTCATAATATTGTGCATCAAAATAACCGATAGAACTTAAATTACCACTATAATAAAGAGTTCATTAGCATTTATCAATCACAATAATTATTGTTTAAGACTCTTGATACTTTTCTACCCTTTTTCCATACTTAATGATAGACATTGTTCTCAATGTCTCAAATAAAAGTGAGTGGGAAAGGAAGAATTCAAAAGCCATAATTAAAACAAGAAAAGGAACTAAAAACTTTCCCAGTTTAACAAAAATAATAGGTAAGACAAAGAAATCAACAACAAAAGTTTATGCAAGCAAAATAGCATATATATTGCAAAATCTAGATTAAGCGCATAGGGGTTTGTTGTAGGTATCGTTGCTATCACACTAAAAAATAAAGGAAAAAAGATTAAAAGAAAAGTTAATGAAATAAAGTTAAGAAATCAATCAAACTACACTATTAAATCAATCATCAAATCAAGACAACCTTGCGTAAAAAGTTAGGCTTCTCAATACAATCTAAAAAAGATAAATAAGAAAAATAAAATCAATCTTCAATGAGATTATTGCTACCCTCTTCACCATCATCTCTCTCCTTAGCTCATTTGCCTTCATCCTCTACTCCACTCTACTATCTCTTCTTCCCCATCTACTTTCTACTCCCTATCTTTATCCTAGTTTCCCTCTATGTCCTCTATACACTTAGCAATTGGGTTCACATCCACCTCTTCATTATCTTTATCTTTCAACAAATCTATAAGATATCTGGTGGGCATATCAATAGAAAAGGTCTCATAATCATTAGAAGGAGGATTCTTTTGTTATTGTACCAAGCTTTTGAGCAAGGACATACAAACAAGCATAGAAAACCTCTTGATGTCTTCCTTACCTTTTAGTAACTCGATTAATTTCCCTAAAAATCGTTTTTTGCTTTTGCTTGATAAGTCTCTGATGCAGGATGTTTCTTTAGATTATGGTAAATTACTTCAAAAGGTATGAACATTTGAGAATAAATTTATTTAAGGTCTCAACATTTTAAGTGGCTAAAAAGAGGCATCAACATCTAGGGGATAAGTTTATTTAAGGTATCAACATTTGGCAAAGTGGGTTAAATAAGGAATCAATAATTGACCATTAATGGAAAGTTAAAGATATTTAACTAAAAACTAATATAAACGTTAGAACCTCAAATTAACTCTTCAAAATATTGATTCCCCATGTGACACACTTTGTCAAACACTTATCCCTCTTTTTAACTACTCAAAACATTGATATATTAAATGAACATTCCTATAAAAATTAATACCTTTTAGTGTAGTTTGCCTTTTTAGATTATGTAGTTACCCCATAAACTAACCTAGAAAGGGAGGTAGAAGCACATGCTAAAGTGGAGGTAGCTAGTGTTTGCTAGCACGCTAAGCGAGATCAGGGTCCCATGCCTGAAACTAACATATAATGCCAGTTTTAAAAAATGCTTTTTTGAAGAGGAATAAACTTAACCATTTATTCCCTAGCTTAACCTAAGGGAACATGCCTAAATGCTTCAATAGCCTAGTAATCTAAAATCTGCAACAGATGTTGCTAACCTTTGCTTCATTGGTTTGGTGTTTAAGGTAATATGTTAATATGAACCTTAGATTCAATGTGTACCTCTTTAAGAGGCTATACAGACATAAGATGTCCCAAGTATCTACCAAATCCGTGCTCTTTCCACAGAAAAAAAAAAAAAAAGAATGGGTTAAGACCTAGTGGATGAAGCATTCTATAATCTGCTTTTTTTCATATTGGGAATTTATCCTGCTAAGAGACATGGAACAAGTCCCCTTCATTAGTGGGTACCAATCTATCTCCATGTCAAGTAGTTGGAGTTTAGGCTCCGACTATCCTTTACAAATTTCCAAAAAGCATTCCCTTTTTACCACCACTTACATTTGATATAGCTTTTGAATGCTTGGTGACTTTTTGTGGCATTTGAGGCATCATGTGATAAGGGCACATTATACTCATACTTTATTGAGAAAATTATGATTAATTATTATTGATTTTATAAAAATTATAAGGAAATGGTGCTTAATTATGTCTATTGTGATATTTTAGGTCTTTGAGGACTTAGAGTGAAAATACGAGCAATTTAGAGGAGTTTTACACAATTGAAGGAAATTTGAATAATCTAGGAAGGTTGCTAGCCTTAAAGCTGACCTATAATCATTCAGAAGCCTTCCTTTGTTTGTTTTATAAATATTCCTGGTGTTGATGATGGGAGGGATCTTTTTGCTATTTTAAGGACCTACAGAGAGTCTTTGAAAGGGGGTTTGTTACTGTAATGACACTTTGCTCAATTGAGTTCATGTGAATCATCATGGAAAGGACTACTCCTTGAAGGAATTACTGAGTTCTTGTATTAGGGGTTACTATTATTCTATTGAATTAGTGATCTTTGAACTATTATTCTTTTATGCAATTCAATATCTTCATTTTATTGCTAAATATGAATTATATTGCAATGACTTCTCTGATTTATAATTGTGTTATCAATTCCATGATGTTCAAAACTTTCTTTATGGGAATATGATGAAACCCTAGAACAACTAAGATGAAGATTTTAGCCATTATAGGATTAGTAGGTGTGTGGAAAATTCATATTGTAATTCTTATATTATGAATCTTTGTTTCTTGATTGAATTAGGTTTATAGGAACTTTAATGACTTGGAAGGGAATTTAGGGTTCAACAAGAATTCTTAATTAAGATTGAATAATAAATATGGAAGAGGCTTTATTTAATATTATTAAAAATTGTCTTAGGGATTAATGCAATGCTTCTAGTTAATTTCTCGCTAAGGAATTAGGAGGGATTAATTTAGGGCATTAGTCAACCATAGAATTAGAACGTTTATGGTTGTAGATTAGAGTCCACTGTTAATTTGTTTAGTAGAAGCTAATGAATTAATTAAGGTTTTGAGACTTTAAAACTTGGAAAATGATTAAAGGCTTTGACAATTTCATATGAATATCCACATAGCTAAGAATTGTTATAACATGATGGCATTTTCATTAGTGAAACTAGGGTGGATTCTATTTTTCTCACTCTCAATTAATATCCTTTTATAATAATTATCTTTCTGCTTTTAGTGACAATCTAGGTTAACTAGTAGTTGATTAGTTAACTATCTCCATTTTATTGCCTAAATAACAATAAAACCTAATATAGGTTTAGTACTTAATTAATCCTCGTGGAATCGACTCTCTACTCACTACTATATTACTTGATCTGACCCAATGCATTTGCTAATAGAATACGTGCTTATTTTTATGTAGACATTCACAATAGATCAGTGTGAAAGCTTGGTGTTGAGGGCAAATCCACAACTCTTCCAATGCTACTTCCTCACCAAGCCAAGCAAGGACCAGTGGTTTTATCTTGCCAACCATATAAGGAAAAAATTATTTAAGGGCCTAGAGTCCTCGATCAACAATTGGAAAGACCAATTCTTCGTCGTCAAGTGAAAGAAAGAATTTAACTTTTAGACGAAGTGGGTGGATCATATATTTCTCCCAAAGAGGAGCTTCCCCCCGTGGATGAACAAGAAGTGATCACTAAGCATTATCAAGGGAATTACATCGCCTAAAGGGTACCACTAAAAGGTATCACTCCAGACATCTCGATGACGCAAACCTACCAAACTTCAACTTGATATCTACTATAAAAACCCTACAAGAAATCTCAATCAAAAAAGCAACGAATTTTCATGATGTAGCCTTGCAATGCATAGAGCACATCTCCTACATCGTCTAACCATCGTATCATTTTGGTAATATCAAGAGAACGACCAATCTAGATATCTAGATAGCAAAAAGATGCTAGATTTTATCTCGATATTCACTCCAATACCTCCTCATTGGATCCCATTTGAAGAATCAATGAATTTTCATAGCATATCCTCAAAACACAATGTGCGTGATGTTTACATAATCTCACTATGGTGACATGTTAGAGAAAGCTAGGAATAAATGAGCACACCAGACATCACGAGTGAGAAATCGGATGCGTTTTGTCTCGTTATCCTCTCCGTCGCCTCCTCAAGAGATCTCGCTTGAAAGGATAGTGACTTTTCACAAGGTGACATTGTAATGATTCGGGTGTCGTTCTTGCTTCCTTTTGTTGGTTTAACCGTTTGAAGAAAACTACGAATGACACCAAGGACATCTTAGTGCAGAAACCCGCTTATTTTCATCCCGATATCCACTATAACACCTTCTCAAGGGATCCCTTTCCGTGAGATAATGGATTTTCACAATGCAACGTCATATTATACAGTGCGTGATTTTAGCATGATTTCACTATGTTGCATTTCGAAGGAAACAAGAATCACTACAGTGGACATTTGAAAGGTACCAAGCAACCATTTTTCTTCTTGATAACCACTATAACACCTCCTTATTGGATCCCATTCGAAGAATCAACGAATTTTCATAACATATCCTCATAACGCAATGTACGAGCTCCCCCCTTGGATGAGCAAGAAATGGTCACTAAGTATCATCAAGGGGATTATGTCACCTAAAGAATGCCACTAAAAGGTATCACTCGATATTATCACGTGTTTGGGAATGGAGGGGCTCCTTTCCAACTTTGCAAGAAAGGAAAATGTAAGGTTAGCCTATTTCAAACAAAACAAGGGAAGGAGGATTACTATCTTTCCTTTATTGAAAACATTTTCTAGGAGATTTTAGTATAAATTTTCTTCTTTTTAATATCTTATCCACTTACTGCATAATTTTCTTTTATAATAAGATAAGAGGTAATTTAATCTAATTTAATAATAAAGATTGGAAAACTTATTCTCATATTAGACTTCATGAAAATAATCTAAAGTAAGAAGGTTCTAAAATATTTTGAGAAACCTCTTTTATGTTAGCAAGATATCAATAATTACATGTACGTATAAACAAATAGAACTAATCTATTGTATGGATCTTGTCAAATTAGCTTAAGATTATTGGCATGGCATATTTTTTTTCCTTAATAAAGTTACCCAAAAAAACATGTGTGCATATATTTTGATTGTGTTTACGATCACCATCGATCCTAATTGACTTAATTAGCACCTATATTGTTAAGATTCTATTTTCCCATTCATTAAACATGATCAATGGTTAATTATTATTCTAATCCAAGTTGTGATGATTATCAAGCCTTCCTTACAAACAAATTGTAATTAAATACAAAAAATTATTGTGATTAGTACCACTAATCCCCATAGAGTTTCCTCTATGATAGTTAGGTACTAATATGGTTGCATTAAACTTATTTCTAGATTTTCTTTAATTTATAAAGACTTGCCTATACAAGGAGCATAGAAAATAGATATAATATGGAAAAGGTAAAAATTGAACTTAGGTTCTTGTTTTTCCTTTTCAAAGAACTCTTTAGTTTATTCGTAAGTGTCACATTAACGATACCTTCAACAAAATATTAAAAGATAAAATTTACTATTACATGCTTTAAACAATAAGAGAGTGTCGGTGGATACATATAGTTCCTAAACACAAAATTTAAATTGAGAACTTCATTGTGGAAGGTATGTTTGTTTATTGTCATATGCAATTGTGAACTATTATATATTCTATAGTGGAACCCCCATGAGACTAACATATGATGCTACTGCTTAAATGTAGTTGGTCATCCATAAAGGTCCGTCGATATTACGTAAATCTAGAAAATATTCATTATTTGAGTGAGTATCTGGAAAGGGCATAGGCATGAAATAATTATGTGTGCTGATTGATGTCAAACTCATTAAATAAGGAATTAATCTCTAGAAAGAAATATTTGAGGAAGATCGAGACACATTTGTAGATTAAGGAATACTCAATCAAATGTTAATGGTTTATTTCCTAAGTAAACTTATGTAATTAGTTTTTAGACTTAAGGTCATTGTACACTTAGTATGTAAAACAATAAGCTTTGATGTTGATGAAACATGGTTTATACACGATCCATCATTAAGCTAATCATCAAGCATAACCAAACCACTCATAAGTAGTGGTGATGAGATAAGATTCAATCCATTCAACTACTATTAGAAGATTGTATATATTACACTATTTTATCGACCATAGGTGACTCAAAAGTATATTGGAAAATTAAGACTAAATGGTTTTAGTAAACTAAGTAAATGACAAAATTTGAGATGATATATTCATGCATGAATTAATCTAAGATATCATGATTACATGCATAGATTAACAGTTGGTCTAGACAAGGAGATGTGATAGGAATCAATTCCAACAAATCCCATTACCAAAGCCCGAGCTAAGGGATTGCAAAATTTAACTTTAAGAATTCTATCAAATCAACCCCTTGAAGATTAATACAACTTTCTAAATGGTTATAAGGTGTATTGCACAAAAAACATGAGTCAATTTGTAAGAAGTTAGAAGAACATGAAGAAACTAAGGGAGACATATAAATTACGACCGTGACCCAGGCCATTATTGGTGAAGGAGGAGACAAAGGAGATCACGGGCGACATCACGCCTGTGACCAAGGGCGTTATCTTCAATAATGTCCGTAATGAAGCATGTATCAGTTGTTGAAAATTTTCTCCGAGGAGATCACGGCCTACGATACAGCCGTGATAGTGCCCATTATCTCAAATATGACTGTTTCCAGCGCATTATCAACATGGGAGATTTTTTTTAGAGGAGATCATGGCTTGTAATACAGCCATGAATATGATAGGGGCATGACAAAAGATAATGCCCGTGATGAAGGTTGTGACCACTGTTCCGTATTTTATAAAAAATTTCTTTATTTAAGTTATGTTATTTACAATTATGCCATTACTAAAGGGTTATATAAATATCCTTCTTTTTTATAAACCCTAGCTAGGAAAGACATTTTATGAAACTATTTGCTTCTGTCTTTCTTTTAAGAGCAAAAACACTTAATTCTTATAAATCTGTCAAAGATTGTGGCGAACAACCACTCAATCTATCTTATATGTCTATCATGTGTGAAAGAGTATAGCTCGGGTTATTATTGGTGCGTAATATCCATTAATAACACCATTCATCTTTATTTTCATTACAAATCAATTTCCAATGCTACTACGTTATAACATAATCTAGGAGCATATCATCTTTTGGTATCAGAGCTTCAGATTATGCCAAGGGTAAGTATTGTGTAGAAAACCCTAGGTATCTTGTTCTTCCTATTCAAGCTGTAGAACTAGTGCTTGTAGTAGAGGATTGAGTTGTAGAATCGTGTAATGTTGTTGTTTCCATCACTATATTGAAGTATTGAGGAGTCATGATCTCATTTATGTTGTGTTCTTATGGGTCTAGAAGAGTGCATACCAAGTGTTTGATGAGATGTCTCAACCAAGTCCTTCAATATTGAATCATTTGAGTCGTGATTATTATTGCATTATGTTGATAGTTGTGTTGGTGAAGTATTGTGGCATTGTGGGGTTGTTGTGACATTAGGATTGTATTTGAAGTAAAGTTGATATTCTTGCAGACAAAGTGTTCAATAAAATTCCTGTGAAGAGTTGCATTAGTGTTTGGGTCAATTATGCCCAACAAAAGTGTGTACGAAGAACCACTAGGTAATTAGGGGCGGAACCCTAGAGACATTATTAAAATGACCACTAATCAACACCTTGATCAGTTGACTACTTTGATGGAGCAAATGCTAGGACATTTGGGAGGACAACTCTTAGCTGAAGGTAAGTTTAACCCTAATGGGGAAATGAAAGAGTGAAGATCAAGATCCCACTCTTCAATAGGAGAAGGTCGCCTAATGACTATCTAGATTGGGAACAACATGTGGAATAAGTTTTTGAATGTTGTGAATATGATGAAGTCACTAAGGTTCAGCTTGTCGCATTAGAATTCTCACGGTATGTCGCATTGTGGTGGTGTAATTTACTAACTAATAGAAGAAGTGGAGAAGCTGAGATTACCAGATGGCAAATGTTGTCTATTTTGATGACATTCTCGTATATAGTGTCACTTTAGAAGAGCATGTTAGACACTTGACTACTGTGTTTAAAGTGTTAAAGGAGGATAAATTGCATAGAAATTTGACCAAATGTATGCTTTGTTAATAGGAAGTTATATTTTTGAGGTTTATGGTTTCTAAGTTGGAACTAGAGTAGATGAGGTGAAGATTAAGGCTATTATTGAATGGCTTACTCCCTATGGTATATTTGATGTGAGAAGTTTCCGTGGACTTGCTTCATTTTATAGGGAATCCATTTAGAACTTCAACTCTATTGTTGCACCCTTGTTAAGCTTAACAAGAAAGGAGAAGCATTTAGGTAGAATGAAAAGGCTCGGAAGAGTTCGAGGAGATTAAGCAGAAGCTGACTACAGCTCCAATACTGGTGTTTCCTGATTTTCAGAAAGTCTTTAAGTTGGAGTATGGTGCCTCAAGAGTAAGGATAGATGTTGTGTTAATGTAGGAGCAACATTTTTTTGCTCATTTCAGTGAGAAGTTGAGAGGAGCAACATTGAATTACTCTGTTTATGATAAGGAGCTTTATTCCTTGGTTCGAGCTCTTACCACCTAGCAACATTATCTTATGTTACATGAGTTTATTGTCTACATAGATCATGAATCCTTGAAACACTTGAAGAGCTAGAATAAATTGTCTCAACACCATGCTAGATGGATGGAATTTGTAGAGTGGTTCAATTATGTGATTAAATATAAGAGGGGAAGCTCAAATGTCATGGCCAATGCACTATCCCACAAGTATTCCTTGTTTACTTCTTTACATTCTTGACTATTAGGGTTTGAAATTATTGTTGAACTGTATACTGGTGATGAGGATTTTCCACCCACAGTAATTAAATGTGTTGACAGGAAATTTTTAGATGGATATTTTATGCATGAGGGCTATTTGTTTAAGCAGGGTAAGTTATGTATACCCACATGTTCCTTGAGGGAATTGTTAGAAAGGGAGGCTCACGCTGGAGATTGTCGAGCCATTTCGGGGAGAAAAAGACTCTTGAAACTTTGAAGGAGCATTTCTATTGGCCTAAAATGAAGAGACTGTGAATTCACTTGTGGAACATTGTGCTACTTACAAATAGACTAAGAGTAAGAATGAGCCCTTTGGGATATATATGCCATTGCCAATAACTACACGGCCTTAAATAGACGTGTCAATGGATTTTGTGTTGAGATTGCCAAAGACTGTAGAGCAAAAGATTTTGTCATGGTAGTGGTGGACAAATTTAGTAAAATGGCTCATCTTATGCCTTGTCATTGTACCGATGATGCTATTTTTATTGCTAACCTTTTCTTGCAGGAAATTATGCGACTTCATGGAGTTCCTCATAGTGTTGTTTCCAACTGTGACGTCAAATTTCTTAGTTACTTCTGGAAAACACTATGGAGAAGGCTTGGAACCAGACTACTCCTTAGCACTACTTCACACTCTCAAACAAATGGTCAAATTGAAGCAGTCAATGGAACCCTTAATGCTTTGCTTTAAGCCACTATTGGCAAGAACCTAAGAGATTAGGACTTGTGCCTTCCTATTGTGGAATTTTCCTATAATAGCACTATACATAGTTCCATTGGCAAGACACCATTTGAGGTCATATATGGATACAATCCTATTATTCTACTTGATATGGTATCTACACTAGCTTCTAAACATGAAAGTCTGAGTGCAATTAAGCTATCCAAGGAGATCTAGACGCAGTTCCAGTATATCGTAGATCATTTACAAAAACAAGTAACTAAGCAAAAAGAACAAGGTGATTGGGGTAGAAAAGTCAAGATCTTTCAACCAGGAGCTCTAGTGTGGATTCCAACTAATAGTTCCCAACAAGTGCAATCCAAAATTGTCTCTACGCGCAGATGGTCCATTCAAAGTTTTGGAACGCATCAGTGACAATGCTTACAAACTTGAACTACTAGGTAACTATGGAGTTTCTACTACTTTTAATGTTATAGATCCTACACCTTATGTGCTAGATGAAGAAGATGCAAACTTCAAAGATTTGAGGTCAAATATTCAACAACTTGGGGGGGAGGGTAGGGAGAATGATAGGAATCAACTTTCAATAGGTCCTATTACTAGAGCTTGAGCTAAGGGATTGCAAAATCTAGCTTGGAGAATTCTATCAAATCAACCTTTTGAAGATGAATACAACTTTCTAAATGCTATGGGGTGTATTGCATAAGAACATGAGTCAATTTGTAAGAAGCAAAAAGTTAGAAGGAGAACATGAAGGAATTGAGGAAGATAGATCAATCACTAGCATGACCCTGGCCGTTATTGATGAAAAAGAAGACAAAGGAGATCATAGGCGACATCACGCCCATGATAAGAGGCGTTATCTTTAGTAATGTCCATAATGAAGCCCATATCAATGTCTAAAATTTTTCTTTGAGGATATCACTTCCTACAATACAATGTGATAGTGCCCATTATCTCAAATATGGCTATTTCGAGCACATTATCAACATGGGAGATTTTTTGTCAAAGGAGATAACAGCCTATGATACGGTTGTGATAGGGGATATGACAAAAGATAATACCCGTGATGAAGAGGCATGACCACAATTCTGTATTTTGCACAAATTTTTCTTTATTTAAGTTATATTATTTACAACTATGCCATTATTAAAGGGATATACAAATACCCTTCTTTTTTGTAAGCTCTAGCTAGAAAAGATATTTTATGAAACTCTTTGCTTTTGGCTTCTCCTTGAAATAAAAAAAAAAAAAAAAAAAAAAAAAAAAAAAGAAAAACTTGTTATTATCAATCTATCAAAGATTGTGGTGAACAACCACTCAATCTATCTTGTGTGTCATATCAAGTGAGAGAGAGTGTAGCTCGGTTATTATTGGTTCGTAATATGCATTAATAACGTTGTTCATATCTTTATTTTCATTGCAAATTGATTTTCAAGGCCTACTACGTCATAATACAATCTAGGAACTTATCAAGATGTTTCTTAAAGTATTTAGTAACATAAGGAATGAATATAGCTAAGTATTATCAGATTTCATGCTTAGTTATAATACAACTTCCAAAAATGGAACCTAAGGAATTGCTCACCATAACAAGCAAATATCCACATTAATTGAAGGGAGACATTAAAGAAACCCAGGTCAAGCCATTTAGAATGATTAGTTTCATTAAAGGATGGAATAATTCAAAGATCATGGTACTCCAATCTTCTCAATACATCGAGCCAACTTTTATCAAATCTTATTAACATATAAAATTAAGGATGATTGAAAACCCTCAATATACTCAAAAGTCCAAGTATAATTGCCAAAACCCGTGTTGGTCCCAAATAATAATCAAGAAGGGGGGGTGAATTAATTATTACAATTTTTTTCTTTTAAAATAATCCCCTTTCGGTTTTGAAAAATGAGAACAATATACCAATTAAACAAATATAAAAATAAATTGCATAAAAGCAAAAGAATAGAGAAAAGAAGATCAAGCAGCAATTTATAGTAGTTCCGCCTTGTGCGTCAATCCACTCTTCCAGCTCCGAGCCGAGGACCCCGTTATCTTATCGGTTTTGTTCCATTATATACAATAAGTTCGAATTACAAGCTTGTGCAATCCTCTTTGCTTGATTCTCACAGCTATCCTCTAGCTACAACCGATCTACAGAGTCTAAACTTGTAACTAACTATCAACTAAGAAGGCAACCACACGTTCCTTCTTTACAAAATAAAATATTTAAATCAAAGAGCTAAAGAATGAATGCTAAAAGATCAGCTCGCTATTGCAAATGTAGAGAAATTATGAAAAATCTCGATGAAGGCAAACTTCTGTAATTTGTTCTGTATTTGCTTTTGTATATCTTTTTGGTAAAGGAGAGAGCTTTTTGTTTGCTGCGTAGAGAAGGTTATATTTGATGATTCTGTCTTTTATTTTGTCTTCGTCAGATATATTACTCTTCTTCTAACATTTAGAAATTGTTTTGAAAGTTAGATATCCCATCCTAAATATGTCGGTTTAAATCTGTTATGCCTTATCCTTATTTTAAAATGTGATTATAACAGATGGGTAAACTCAGCTTGATTCACATGATATATCAAAATCTAGATGTATCCCATTTGAATTCCTTCCATATCGTTGTTCTTCTTGGAGATAGAATTTAAAATTTACCTGTTGCTAATATCTCGGTCTTCATCGTTATCTTCCTCTATTATCTTATTTTGAAGATAACGTTTATCTTCTTTTGATTTCCTTAACAAGATCCATGAAATTAGATAAGAGATAATCTTGCTTTTGTCATAAATTAATACCGATAATCCCTTTGTCTTGACCTAAATCTATGACAATCGTATCTGATCTTGTCCTTGAATAATTGTTCCTGCTTATAGAGAGAAAGTAAAAATCGTTTAAATCCCCTTTGCATATAATCTAACTTTAATGGAACAAATAAGTTTATTACCAAAATATACTTATTATCTCAGAGCTAGGTCTTCATTATACTCCGATGAATCCATTTGAACAGTAGTAGACCTTGTTGAAGAAGATGAATAGTAACTCTTGTTGTTAAAAAAAATTCCAGTAAAGGTTCTGGGAAAAGTTTTGTTTTTCTGGAAAAATGCTTTATCCTTAAAGTAACCTTCTGGAAAACATTCTATATATCCTTTATTCCTTTGAAAATCCTTTGAAAACATGATAGCTTATCTCAAAACTTATGTATGCTTTGTTTATGATAAACAAATCATGTAACTCATATAAATATAACTCATTTAACCGCTTATCTTGAGCTCATCAAGATTCTTTAAAGTTCTATGGAAGGTTCTACCTTAAATATATATATATATATATATATAGAAAATTCTGCACACTAAATAAAATTATTAGTGTTTTGAGTATTTTGTTATCATCAAAACTTTAGTTAATAGAGAATCAACATTCTCCCCCTTTCTTATGATAATAAAACATTTAAAAAAACAAACATTATTTGCCATATAATCATTCACAACTTTCACAAACTTTCATCCATATCAAACATTCATCTTTCACAAACATTCATCCATATCAACTATTCACAAACTCTCCCCTTTTTTGTTATTAGCAAAACATTCACTTAAAGAAACAGAATGTCAATAACATGAAAAAATAATAATAGACGCATAAGTCTAAACATAAGTTTTTGGAACAGAACAAAATAAAAGTAACAAAGTCTTTTTAAACAGACCAAAACAAGTAAAAACTTTCAAAAACGGAACATGTTATGGCTTCTTAATTGGAATTGTGGATTTCCTTGCTTGAACCTTTTAACGTCTTCGATATTTTATAGAGGAAGATGCTGTAGCAGACGAAGAAAAGGTCATAAAAGTGTCAATAGCAGAAGAGATAGATGCATGAGGTGAAGATGTAGCCAAAAAGGATTAGGAAGATTACAGAATAACAAGAGGAACGTAAGGGAGAAGACTGAGATTGGCTGGAGTTAGCTCATAAGGACCACGAGGAATAGGAACAAAACTATCCTCAGATTTGTCGGTGGGGACAACCTCTAGAATAGGTTCTGCTGGTGCTAGTGTTGGTGAAGAAGGAGAAAAAGATGGATTAGCTCCTGAAGAAGCAGCAACAAATTGATGAGCTGTAGGAACAGACTTTGTAGAGAAATAAGTCTTGATCTCTAATGTAATGAATTTTGTCAAATCAAGCTTGAAGTCCTCAAGCTTAGCCTCAATCTTTGCCCCTATCAGCCTTGCGAGGGAAGTTGGAAGAGGATCAGAAGATGTTTCACCAAGCCCCTTATAGAATCGAGGTGGATCACTCAAGTCACTGTCAAATCCTTCTTCTACTCACACATTTTCATCAATTCTAAAATGACCACCTGTAATAGGCATAAACTTCTTCTTCTTTTTTTTTGTAGCGGTTCCTTACCAGACCTATGTTGTTGTTCTTTTCCTTTTTCCATTTCAGAAGAAACTTCTGGTGAAGCTTCTGTAGAAGGTTCTTGCTCCCCCTCTATTCTTGCCTTAAGTTTGTTCCAATCAACACTTTTACTATATCATTTGTGCAAATAAATTACACCATCTATAGCGTGCCAAAACTTCTTATAGGGTCTAATTTGCATTTGGTGCATGCTCTTTTCCCCAATTCTTTTTGAACTTATAGGAAATTTTATTTTCTTTGGGAATAGAACCTTTTTAAACTTGAAAAGTTCCATTAACACACTTCCATACATCCTATACTCTTGATCTTTTCACATTTGTTTTAGAATCCCTTTAGCCAACTCTATTTTGATTTTCTTCATCATAGCTAGAATAAACAAACCATCCTCCTTCATCAC
This sequence comes from Combretum micranthum, assembly GCA_024138025.1. NCBI lineage: Eukaryota > Viridiplantae > Streptophyta > Magnoliopsida > Myrtales > Combretaceae > Combretum > Combretum micranthum. The sequence continues at coordinate 96,391 of JAMXBD010001410.1, read as the reverse complement.
AGTGGTAGTGCTTCCTTTCGTTGGAAGTATACACTCTCTCACAGCTTTATGAAGGATTCTTACAATCAACTAAAATTCATAAACAAAAACATCATCATCTGAAAATTCTCTAATATTGCCATTCATAATAAAAAACAAATCATTTCTCCATAAGGATACAAATGCATTGTCACCAGGACAATGTTTTAATCTAAAGCATTTGATCAAGTATCACGAGATATGGTCAAATTTATTTCTTGAACTGTGATTTCAAACTATTACGATCTACTTGTCTCAAATTCCTATAGAATTCTTCAATCATCTCACCTATCACATCCCCAGTCAGATTGCATAATTTTCTTCCACCAATATTATCTAGCCACTCATTCCAAGAAAATCATGTTTCTTAAAGTACTTGAAATCAATAAAAGAACAGTCATGGATTTTTACCTTTGTGATAGAAGATTAGTGACTGTTTTTTTTAATTTTCTCTTTTTTGTGGACTTCAAACCCTCAGCTAGTGATGAAACATCTTTTCGCTTCTTGGAGGATTCTTTAGGTTTTCTTTTTTTTATTTTCTCAGAAGCTCTGAAATAGGTTCTGGGTCAGACTAGTTGCTCGTTCCTCTTGAAACTTTTCTTGATTAGATGTTTCTTTAGATTCTTTGGCTTTGACCGATTCTTGAGCATATTTGGAGCGAATTTCACGAGCCCTAACAGGAGATGATGATCGTGATAGGTTTTCTCCGAATTAGATGATTCATCTTGGATGGAAAGAGGATCTTTGGATGGAATAGTTTTGAAGTTCTTCTTAAGATTCTTTAGATTTTGAGGAGCCATTTGAGAAAGAAAAAAATTTTGAGACAAGAATTGGAGGTTTTCAAAAAACGATAGAACAAAATGAAGAAAGAGAAGGAAATAAAAAAATGAAAAGACACTTAGAAGATTGCCCGCCAAAAGTTCTGCACAAGGTTTCATGGGGAGTTATGCATTGCGTAGTTCCATGTATCATTTATTCAGCAAGGTTTCATGACGCCTCTTTATTTTCTTTTATTTTTATTAATTTTTTTTAAATTAAAACGGATACAAACTAATCTCGTTCCTGATAAATTCAAAACACACTTTTTCCAAAGGTTTTGTAAAAATATCTACTAATTGATTATCAGATGATACATATTCAACAAATATATTACCATTATTAACATGATCTCGAATAAAGTGATGTCGAATTTCAATGTGCTTAGATATTGAATGATGTACTAGATTTTTTGTCAGATTAATTGCACTTGTATTATCACATTTAATAGGTATATTTTTTAAAAATAAGCCATAATCATGTAATTGTTGTTTAATCCAAAGCATTTGAGTACAATAATTACCAATAGAAACATATTCAGCCTCAGTTATAAACAAGGCAACATAATTTTGTTTCTTAGAGGACCAAGAGACTAATTTGTCACCTAAGAATTTACAAGTACCAGACGTGCTTTTTCTATCAATTTTGCAACCAGCATAATTTGCATCAGAATATCCTAATAAATCAAAATTTTGATTTTTAGGGTACCAGATACCTAATTTAGAAGTATGTATCAAGTACCTGAAAATTTTTTTAACAGTTGTCAAATGTGTTTCTGTTGGTGCACTTTGAAATCTTGCATACAAACATACACTGAATAAAATATCAGGTCTAGATGCAGTTAAATATAACAAAGAACCAATGAGACTTCTATATAACTTTTCATTTACCTTTTTCCCATCTGAATCAGAATCTAACCTTGTTGAAGTACTCATAGGTGTTGCAGCTCCTTGGCATCCTTCATATCCAAATTTCTTAAGGATTTGTTTAGTGTACTTTTCTTGATGTATAAAAATTCTTCTTTTGTTTGTTTAATTTGTATCCAAGAAAGAATGTCAATTCTCATCATTGACATTTCAAATTCTCTGCATTGACTTAGCAAAATCTTGATAATATTTCATTAGTAGAACCAAATATGATATCATCCACATATATTTGAACAATTAAAATATCTTGATCATATGATTTTAAAAACAAAGTTTGTCAACAGTTCCTCTTTGAAATCCTTTTGAAATTAAAATAAACTCAATCTTTCATACCATGCCCTTGGGGCTTGTTTTAAACCATATAAAGCTTTATTTAATTTGTAAACGTAATCAGTTTAAAAGGATCTTCAAAACCAGGGGTTTTCTAAAAAACTTCTTCTTTTATAAAGCCGTTTAAAAATGCACTTTTACATCCATTTGGAAAACTTTAAAATTTTTGAAACATGCTTATGCAAGCATCAAATAAATTACTTCTAATCTAGCTACAGGTGCATATGTTTTATCAAAATCTATTCCTTCTTCTTGTGAATATCCTTTAGCTACTAATCTTGCTTTGTTTCTAGCAGTTTTACCATCTTCATCCAATTTTTTTTAAATACCCATTTAGTTCCAATTATTGATTTTCCTTTAGGTCTAGGCACAAGATTCCATACATTATTTTTTTGAAATTGATTTAACTCGTCTTGCATGGCATCTATCCAATTATTATCATTTAAAGCTTCATTAACATTACTAGGTTTTAATTTAGATAATAATGCAAAATGATTTTCAAAATCTTGTAAATTAGCTCTTGTTTTAACACCAGATTGAACATCACAAATTATTTGTTCAGGAGGATGAGCAGATTTATATCTCCAAGCCTTAGAAGCTTCTGGTTCAGATTCTCTCGGTTTGGAGTACCTTCTGTATTACCTTCTGGAAAAGTTCTGTATTCCAGATTCATGGATTTCAACAACTGGTACTTCAGACTTTAGTTCTGAATAAGGTTCTTCTTTAGATTTGGATTCTTTTTCATCATCAGATTCATCATCCTTTACATCTTCAATAAACTTTACATTTATTGATTCTTCAATAGTTTTAGACGTTTTATTAAAAACATGATAGGCACGACTATTTAAAGAATATCCTAAAAATATAGCTTCATCAGTTTCATCAAACTTACCAAGATTAAAAGCATTCTTTTTCACAAAACATTTAGGCCAAAAATATGAAAATAAGAAACATTAGGCTTCTTACCTTTAAAGAGTTCATATGCTGTCTTGGATGTCATGGGTCGAATATAAACTCGATTAATGATGTAGCAAGCTATAGATACTGCTTCCCAAAAATACTCAGCAATACCACTTTCATTTAACATAGATCTTGTCATTTCTTGTATAGTTCTATTCTTGCGTTCTACAACTCCATTTTGTTGAGGTATATATGGAGAGAAATTATGAGATATACCTTGTTTTCACAAAAAATTATAAATTTTGAATTTTGAAATTCGGTTCCATGATCAGTTTCTAAGACTAATTATGGAAATTTTTTTCATTTTGAATTTGTTTTGCAAATTTTTGAAAATCAAAAGTATCTCTCTTATGTTGCAAGAATATAACCCAAGTATATCTTGAATAATCATCAACAATCACAAGTCCATATTTACTTCCACCCATGCTCAAAACTCTTATAGGACCAAACAAATCAAGATGTAATAATTCAAGAGGTCGTTTTGTTGAAATTTCATTTTTGCTTTTGTGTGAAATAGAAACCATTTTATTTTTCAAGCAAGTATCGCATTTCATATCTTGTTTTATTTTTTATTTTTAGGCAAACCTCTTATTATATCTTTTTTTGATAATTTTTCTAATTAATTAAAATTTACATGACCTAAACGTTTATGCCACGCAAAAATATTATCATTCATAGATAGCAAACAATAAGCATTTTCAACTTCTTTAGGTTTTATCAAATATAAGTTTTTCTTTCTAAATCCTTCAAACAATTTTATACCATTTTCGTCAAAAGCAAAACATTTTTCTTTTTCAAAATCCATTTTATAACATTTGTCATATAATTGACTAATGCTCAAAAGATTATGTTTTAAGCCTTTAACTAGATAAACATTTTCTATAATGTAAGGAGACATACCAATACTTCCAGTTGCAACAATTTTACCTCTACTATCCTCTCCAAATTTCACATATCCTTTTTCTTCCCATGTTATGCTAGTGAACAATGAAGCATTTCTTGTCATATGCTTGGAACATCCACTGTCTAGATACCATGTTCCTTTAATTTTAGCTTCATGTTCCTGTAAAATTCAAAAGGATTAAACCTTTTTAGGAACCTAAACAAGTTTAGGTCCTTTATAAGACAAGCTCGTTTGATTTCTTTGTTTAACTTATTCATTACTGAGCTTGTTTTTTTATAACAAATATTTCTCAATATGACCAGGTATATTACAAAAAAAAACATGCATATGAAAGGTTATTAAAGTACATGTTGTTTACCTGGTTCGTGTTATTTTGTATTGGATAACTTCTGGAATACCTTCTGGTATTACATTCATAGGTTGGGTAACTTCTAGAATACTTTCTGGTATTGTTTTCATACGATGGATAACTGTTGTAATATCTTCTAGTATTGTTTTTATACGAAGAATAACTTTTGGAATATCTTCTGGTAGTATTTTCATAAGAAGGATAACTTCTGGAATACTTCCAGTGTTGCGCGTAGAACTCCTTTTCACGTGATTTGATTTTAAATCTTGCTTTTTAACACTTGATTATTAATTGTGTTTGGTTTATCTTTTACAAACACGGTTTTCTTAGATGTATGAGAATTAATCCATGCTCATATCCTAAACCATGCTTTTCAAAATATAATCTTTGAGATGAAATTAGCATTGTTAATTTTTTGTCACTTTCATTAAATTTATTAAATGTATTCTTTATTGAATTAGATAATCGTCAATTTTTACTTTTAAAACTCCAGTTTCTTCTTTTAATAAACTATTATCTTTTCTTAATTTTTCATTATCTATATGCAATTTTTCAACATCATGCTTTAAAATGTCATTTTCATCAATAAGCAATTTTACTTCATTATCATACTTAGCTATTTTTAAATCAGCCTTTTTAAGAGCTTTTAATAACTTTTTTATTTCAAGAAACATGTCATCTTCAGTAATTTCATTATCAGATTCAGAGTGTACCTCAGAAGTAGCCATGAGACAAAGATTTGCTTCTTCCTCTTCTTCATTAGAATTTCCTAGACTACTTTCTGTGTCATCCAAATCACTCCATGTTACTAACATTGCTTGATTCCTCCTTTTGAATTTCTCCATTTTCTTTATCAAAGTAGGACACTCATATTTGATATGTCCTGGCTTTTTGCACTCATAACACTGAATCTCTTTCTTCTCCTTTTTCTTCTCTTTTTCCTTGTATCCTTTTCTTGAATCATTTTTCTTATATTTAGTAGTTTTCTTAAATGCACTAAATTTCTTACCTCTTTGTTTCTTGAAGAATCGGTTGAGCTTTTTGGCTAGAAGTGTTATGTCTTCTTCATCTTCATCTTCACTATCATCAAATCCAGCCTGAATAACTTCCTTAGTTTTGAATGCAATTCCTTTAGTACTACTTTCCTCTCCTTGTATAGTTTTCTTGTGAGATTCATAAGCCATTTGCTTTTCTCTTAGTTGCCTAAGAGAAAGATTGTTTAGATCATGTGCTTCTTTTATGGCAGTTTTCTTTGCATCCCAAGAAGGTGGTAAGATTATCAGCATCTTTCTCACAAGATCAAGATCACCGATCACTTTGCCAAGTGATGTTAGCTCGTTTGTTATTGCAGTGAACCTGTTAAAAGCATCTTTGATAGGCTCATCAGTTTTAAATTTAAATAACTCATATTGCTGAAGTAAAGCATTAATTTTAGTTTCTTTAATTGTATTTGTTCCTTCATAAGTTTCACTCAATCTATCCTAGATGTCTTTTGTTGTTCCACTTGAAGATATTAGATAAAATTCTGAAGCAGCAATAGTGGTCAACAACAAATTTTTAGCTTTGTTATTCTTTTCAATGATCTTCTTCTCAACATCTGTTAGGACTGAATTTCCATTCATTGTAATTACATTATCTCCAATGAAAATTACCTGCCAAGAATCATAATCGTTAGCTTTAATGTATGTTTCCATACACATTTTCCAATAAGAAAAATTTGAACCATCAAAGAAAGGAGCACGATTAATTACAACATTGTTCTTAGACATATTGTTTGGATCACTCAAATCAAAAAAAGAGCCGTGCTCTGACACCAATTGTCGGTCCCAAGTAATAATCAAGAAGGGGGGTTGAGTTGATTATTACAACTTTTTTTCTTTTAAAATAATCCCCTTTCGGTTTTGAAAAATGAGAACAATATACCAATTAAACAAATATAAAAATAAATTGCATAAAAGCAAAAGAATAGAGAAAAGAAGATCAAGCAACAACTTATAGTAGTTCCTCCTTGTGCGTCAGTCCACTCTTTCAGCTCCGAGCCAAGGACACTGTTATCCTACGGGTTTTGTTCCACTATGTCCAATAAGTTTAAATTACAAGCTTGTGTAATCCTCTCTACTCAATTCTCATAACTATCCTTTAGCTACAACCGATCTACAGAATCTAAACGTGTAACTAAACTATCAACTAAAAAGGCAACAACACGTTCCTTCTTTACAAAATAAAATCTTTAAATCAAAGAGCTAAAGAATGAATGCTAAAAGATCAGCTCGTTATTGCAAATGTAGAGAAATTATGAAAATCTCGATGAAGGCAAACTTCTATAATTTGTTCTGTATTTGCTTCTGTATATCTTTTTAGTAAAGGAGAGAGCTTTTTGTTTGCTGCATGGAGAAGGTTATATTCAATGATTCTGTCTTCGTCGGATATATTACTCTTCTTTTAACGTTTAGAAATTGTTTTGAAAGTTAGATATCCCATCCCAAATATCTCGGTTTGAATCTGTTATGCCTTATCCTCATTTTAAAATTTGAAAACCACCCAATTGCTTCCAACAGATATAAGATAATAATATCAAACTTTTGCTTGTTCTCCTTTTTTAGATTCAAAAAAATGTGTGATTATAACAGATGGATAAACTCAGCTTGATTGACGTGATATATCAAAATCTGGATGTATCCCATTTGAATTCTTTCCATATCGTTGTTCCGCTTGGAGATAGACTTTAGAATTTACTTGTTGCTAATATCTCTATCTTCATCATTATCTTCCTCTCTTATCTTATTTTGAAGATAACATTTATCTTCTTTTGATTTTCTTTACAAGATCCATGAAATTAGATAAGTGATAATCTTGCTTTTGTTATAAATCAATACCGATAATCCCTTTGTCTTGACCTGAATATGTGAAAATCGTATCTGATCTTATCCTTGAATAATTATTCTCGCTTGTAGAGAGAAAGTAAAAATCGTTTAGACCCCTTTTGGATATAATCCAACTTTAATGGAACAAATAAGTATATTAACCAAATATAGTTATTATCTTGGAGCTAGGTCTTTATTATACTCCGATGAATCCATTTGAATAGTAGTAGACTTTGTTGAAGAAGATGAACAGTAACTCTTATTGTTAAAAAATTCCAGTAAAGGTTCTGGGAACAGTTCTTTTTTTTTTGGTAAAATGCTTTATCCTTAAAGTAATCTTTTGGAAAACATTATATATATCCTTTATTCTTTTGAAAATCCTTTGAGAACATTATAGCTTATCTCAAAACTTATGTATGCTTTGTTTATGATAAACAAAGCATGTAACTCATATAAATATAACTCATTTAACCGCTTATGTTGAGCTCATCAAGATTCTTTAAAGTCATGTGGAAGGTTCTGCCTTAAAAAAAAATATATATATATATATATAGAAAATTTTGCACACTAAATAAAATTATTAGTTTCTTGAGTATTTTGTTATCATCAAAACTTTTGCAAATAGAGAATCATCCCAAAAAGGGGATTATGCAACCACAAAAGGACATATTAGTCAAATAAGGTCCTCTTTAGCTAGTTATGGTTGGCCACAACTTTGTGTGATTGTTGGTTTAGGAATTGAATCTTCACATGTAGATATGTAGAGTGTAGATTAGTTAATTCTTCTAATACAAGTCAAGTCATAATGAGCAAAGCTATATCAAGGATCCCTAGTGGTAAGGGACACTTACATGAATTTTTTTCTTTTTTTAGTAGATGACTTTCCTAAATTAGGTGAATGTATTTTATGTTGTTAGTGGGATGACATAACCCCACATTTGGTGTCAATGATGGAATTGGATGAAACCTCTCAAAATATTGGTGTAATATTGAGATGGTTAAATAAATTGTCATTTAATACATTTAGCAAATATTAAGCTTGTTAGACCATCTTTATCAGTAAGCTGCTTAAAGGGGTTACTTAACATGTCATGTCAGCTTCTTAAGCAACTCTCTACTTTATCCGTGAGTTACTTAGTAAAGTTTCTTCATATTTTTTAATACTTTTGTGGGTCTCATATTATTGTCATTTTTAAATTAAAAAATATTGCTCTCATTGTGTTAAATAAATATGGAAATAAATTTAAAATATATTAAAATTACAATTATTTTAATTTATTTATTAAAAAAAGAAGTATCAAAATATTAATTGTTTTAAGATAAATTAGAAACACGATAATTTCATTTAAAACCAATACAAACAACATACAATTTAAAATAGTACAAAACCAACATTCAAGGGAGAAAAAAAGAATGGAAAATCAACATACAATTTAAAATAGTCAACTGTAACAATTAAATGTCAACTAATGGGTCCAAATCGCTCCCACACATGTTTAATCAAGTTGGTTTGCAACATATGATGTTTAACACTATCAAGGAGTCAAATATTATGTTGGTCCCAAATAATATTCAAGAAGGGGGGTTAAATTGATTATTAATAAAAATTTGGCCTTAAAAAAATATTCCCCTTCAATTTTAAATATGAGAACAATATAACAATTAGATAACTATGGAAATAAATTGGAGAAAATAAAAAGATAGGGAAAAGAGAATCAGACAGCAATTTATAGTGGTTCCGTCTTGTGTGTTAATCCACTCTTCCAGCTCCAAGCCAGGGACCCTGTTATCCTACAAGTTTATTCCATTATATCCAATAACTTCAAATTACAAGATCATTCAATCCTCTCTGCTTTATTCTCATAGCTATCCTCTAGCTACAATCGATTTATAAAGTCTAATCCTGTAATTAAGCTATCAGCTAAGAAGGCAACAACACGTTCCTTCCTCTAAACGAAATAGGAAATTTGCAATAAAAAGGAAATGCACAAATTCAGTTCGTGTAAAGCTTTTGTGAGCAAAAGAAGTTCTCTCTTTTCTTTCTTTTTCAAGATCGTGAGATGAAGTAGCTGGGAGAATTTTTTGTAACGATTTTATTTCTTTCTCTTTCTCTTCGTAATTTATTTTCTCTTCTCTTTCTCTGTTTCTAACATTCAAGACTTCAAAAATGGATAAGCTTTCTCTCATATATCTCAGATAAAATCTTGGGTTCTTTATCTTCTATTCAAATTTGAATTCAAACCTTTGCATGTATATTTTAACCTTGACAAATTTGAAGGATCTTGTCGTTAATCAAATGGGTAAATGATACATTCCTTTATCTTCCTTTTGATTTAGATTTTTCTCGTCAATTTTGAACATCTTGGAAGATATACACAGCTAAATTTTCGTGATTTTAAGTCATTTGGTCATTTCTTTCTTATCATCCTTCTAAGACGTTATTTTGAACTTGACTTCAACTCCTAATATTGTGGATTTGATGGAAACAAAGTTTGAAATTGATTTGTTACTGATATGGTTGTTCTTATCGTGACATTCTCAACAAGTTCCTATGCGTCAAAGTGAGATAAGGATCATATCTTCTTGTTTCCTTCAGTTTCAAAAACTTTATCTATGTTAAGACATAGTTTTTATTGAAATTGAACCAACTTGAAAAGATTAAGATATGTATAAATCTTGAATCCCCTTTGATATTAACCAACTTAAGTGGAACGAATATATTACCTAAATATACTTATTTACTCGGAACTAGGCCTTCAATAAACGAATTTGATCAAGTTTTGGAAGATGAACAATGAATTTTCGTGATACCATGTTGCTTGTCAAAAGTTGCAAATGTCTCTCTAGATAATCCTCTAGACATTCCTCTGAATATCTTATTGAACTTTCCATCTTTATCTTACTGAATTATTTTCCTTCTGGATAGACTTCTAGATATCAGATAATAACTTCTTGTTTTCTTATTCTCCCTTATACAACCTTTTGTGAAATGTTCTGCATTATCTTCTGTATACATTTAAATTTTCTAGACGACCTTCTGGATTATCTTCTATAACTTTTATCCTTTCATCTTTGACTAAACCATACTTTCGTGTTACCTTCTGAATTACCTTCTGGATAAAATTCTCATACTTTAACCAAATTCTTCTTATGTTCTGACGAATCCTCTGGATTTCCAATCCTCTTATTTATACTTGAATAAATCTTGTTGTTATTTTAGTTAATGAACCTAAGATAAAATCCTGCACACTTAATAAATTAGTTAGATTTCTTTAACTATTTTGTTATCATCAAAACTATATTTATAGAGAAGCAATATATTGATTTCTGTATATGTTGTATATTCCACAATGTAACTATGAGAAATATGAGGTGCTGGTTCATTATTGTCTCCCAATTCATAATATAGTACTTGAAAGTTCAAATTGTAGCTGTCTCATTTATCTTCGACAATCATATTATGTAAAATTATGTATGCTCTCATAATTTTCCTTAAAACCTCTTGATTCCAAAAAATGCAAAGGTTTACAAGCTATAGGAAAATGAGATTGTAGCATTCCAAAAGCTCGTTGAGCATCTTTCCTACCTCTTTCATGATGCTTAGTAAATAACTGTTCCTTTAACCCTTGTGGACATAAAATAGATTTGACAAATGTTGACCACTCTGGATATATGTTATCGATGAGATAATATCTCGTGTAATAGTTTTTACTATTCTCGGTGTAATGTGTCATTGGATCACATCCTTCTAAGACATCATCAAATAGGGGTGACCGCTCGAGTACATTAATATTATTGTTTGAACCCTATATGCCAAAAAATGCATGCCATATCTAAGTGTCATATGAAATGACAGCTTTAAGCATGATTGTCGAAGACCTATGATCTCCTCCAATATACATGCCTTGCCATGCAACCAGACAATTTTCCCACTCCTAGTGCATACAATCAATGATTCCTAAAGAAATCTATGTTGCTTAGCCATATTAAGTAAGCATTCAATATCAGCTTGATTTAGCCTATGTAAATACTCACCACTAAAACAAGCGATGACACTTAGATGAATTTTTTAACATATTGTATGATTGTGCCTTTAGCGATTCACAAGTAGTCGTCTAAAGCATTATCCGCTACTTCATATCTAACATTCGAATAGCTACAGTACACTTTTATTGTGGTAAAGTATTAGGTTTGCCAACAGCATCCCTTCTTTGTGTAAAATAGGATAAGTTATCCTGTTGTGCTTATACAATACGGAGGAACACACTTTTTCTCATTTGGAATCTACATCCGAAATGCTCATCAGTATACACTAGATTATCCGAGAAGTAGTCATTATAAAGACAATTATGGCCTTCTAGACGACTTCTATTTATATACTTTCGCTTACGTCTTCTAATAGAGTTAGAACTATCACATATCTCTTGGATCACTTGATATAAATAAGCAATTAGCTCAAATCATGAGTTGCTCATCTGTAATAAAATAAATTCATCAATTGCTTTGTTGTAACCATTGCTTTACTAAGAATCAGAACTGCTTGAGCTACTTAAGCTACTAGTAGACATTATATTTTGATAAGATAAAGAATAGAATAGTAGACACTTGGAAATAAGAAAATTGAAGAATGTATTTTATGAAAACATACTTGTTTGTCATTATAGAGCTTCAACTTCAACAGTTAGTTTTACAACGGCTAGTTTACTATGAAATAATAAAAAAAATAAAATATGGGAAAATGATTAAAATGCCAGTTTAAGGCCCCAAACGTTTTTTTTTGCCTTAAATTTGCAATTATAGGGTAAACACAAATAACTAATGTAAATCTCTAAACGAGCTTTGTCTGGACATATTATAATAAGGATTCAAAGTTATATACCAAACGTTATGATTAATCAAAGTTTCCATAAATGCAACCCAAAATTGTGATCACGGCCTAAGTCGAGGCTTCGATTGTGGCTTCGACACAAGCCGTAACACAGTATCATGGCCACAAAGTTAGAACTTTTGCCGCGACAACATTGGGTCGCGGCCTGGGTTGAGGGCAAGGTCGAGGCCTCAACATAAGTCGCGACCCAATATCGTGGCCACGTAGTCAAAATTTTAGCAGCGACTTTGGGTCGTGGCCTAGGTCGAGGCGTGGACCTTTCCCTTAACCCAGGCCTTGACCTAGTCTATAGCCATAATTTTGGGTTGCATTTTTGGAAACTAACAATTCCTTCTTATTTTAATGATCTCTTTACGCATCTCTTCTATCCACTTCTTTTGTACATCTTCCATTGCCGATGTATCGGCCATCATTATTGATTTCTCCAATTCGATTTGTTTTTGACATTCTTTTTCTTGTTTGCGACGTTCTCTCTCCTTTGTCGTTTCAATTTCTTTATCTTTCAATTCATTTATTTTACGTAGCAACTCCACGTTATCATGATTGACCGTGCTCAATTCTTGTATTTCATGAATGAATTCATCCACTTTCTCACTACCTTCAGCCTTTTCTTTATCTTTTCTCTTTACTGTTACTCTAGTAGGTGGACGAATACCTGCTTCACTTGCCTCATTGTTTGTTGATATATCATTGTTTGATGATGAGCTGGTATATGCTTTAGAGCAATTGACCTTGGAGTTTTTTCTTGTATTTTTTTTTTTCGACATTTTTGAATTCAGATTTCTATTTCGGTTCATTATGCAATATGACCCAACAATACTTGATGGTGCATAATTTATTCTCATTTTATCTAAATAATTCATAAGCATCTTTTATATAATCATGCTTACTTTTTCCACTTTGCCCACGCCGTTTTATCTTATCGTAATAAGCCTCAAATTTCATGATATCTTTTGAGATTTTTATCACTGAGCTTTACATCGTTGTCACGTTTGCCTCAATGGATTTTTTTCCTTCTTATACAATTATCCCTTTCTCAAATTCTTCATGGACTCGTTGCCAAAATGTCTATAACAGTTGATTGTTCCCAACAAGTGGATCTTTACTAACCCTCAACTATGCGTAAATTAAAGCTTATCATCATTTTGCTCCCATTTTTTCCTACGAGCTTGATCATCCCGATTTCATTATCATTCTCATCTTTTAAATTTTTTTGAGTATAATATCGTGGGTATTGTGAGCTTGTACTAATTAATATTTGTTGTGATTATCTAAATTCGGTTGTGGTGGAGAATTTTCCATCGTATTGAATGGTTGAAAGTTTTCAAGTGAAAGCTAAGTAAAATATAAAAAATATGATATTGCCATGCTTCTTGGACTATAACTAAAATTTTAAGGGCTTTGGCTCATAATTGGTGACATATGACCTATACTATCTTAGTGAGTTGGATGATAGTTTTGACATTCAGACCACTAGAGATCAAATTTTAGTTATATTTATGTTGGTTCATATGCTTTGTTAGGAGAAATGAAAATAACTTTTTATACTTTGATCTTATTGTGTATATACTTTCTAAATTTTTAAATATGACAAAGACCCTCTAAACTTTAATAAATTAGCAAAAAAATCCTCATATTTGAAAATAACTTTCCTAAACTTTGACTTTAATGCAAAAATACCCTTTAAACTTAAAAATATTAAATAAATGCTTTACATTCCTTAAACTTTAATATTAGTATATTACTTTTAAACCAAGAAAAATCAAATCTTTTTTGTTGTTAATTCATTAAAGTTTAAAAGCTTTGTTTACAAAATTTAAAAGTCGATGCGTATATCCGCACTTAAATCAAAGTTAATAGGAGGTTATTTGCTATATTCCTGACTTTGTTTGTAGCCATTTGAAAAGACTTTGGTTGATAGGCTTCATATGTAGTGTGTATGCATAATGCATATTTACAGACACTTGTTAGTTGAGATTTCTTTTTTTTCTTTTTTTTTTTAATCATATTGAGAGAATATGAAGATTTATATGAAATAAAAATTGGATTCTGAAATTAGTATGTTTTTACTATAATATGAGCATGCCACCGTACAGTCGTATCCGAACTTTGGCGTGTATCACGTCTACAATTCACTTTATGATTTTTCCTCACGATGCACTTAATCGTCATACTTAATAAATACCCCCGGCATGTGAATCACACCCTTTGTCGTTTTTTTATTTAGATTATACATAACTGAGGAACCCATTTTGGCTTAAAGCAGCATGTCCTGCGTCATCCTCATAATGGAAGGTGATTTCAGCAGCATGCCCATTTTCTTGTGGAAACGTGTCTGGATCCTGCCACTTTAAAAAAATATCTGAGTAATTATTAGATACCTTAGTCGGAAGGTTAGCGATTAGTTCAAGAGAGATATTTCTCCTTGGCCGATCAGCCATCTGGAGATATTTTGATAGTGATTGACCCAGAAATAATGAAACCAGAAGAGTCTAGGACTGTTTCTGAATGGAAATGTACTGATTTTTTATTTTTTATTTTTCATTTTTTACTGCCAGCTAAAAAGGTCGATTTGATAACTGTGTATTACAAATCAAATACAGAGTCGGTTTTATTTTTCATTTTTTATTTTTTTATTTTTCATTTATATGCTTAAGGAATTCACAAGATTAATAATATTTTGTTATCCTAAATAAAATTTGAATCAGAAGATTTTGACATCTCAAGCCAAAGTTTTAGCTATTTCATTGAGTCAAGATTGTAATGCTTCTATGTTTTTTACCCATATAAATACTTATGTGTTTCCTTCTGTTTCTTAAATGGTGTAACTCCATTATAAACTTATGTAGTATAAAGTGATGCCAAACTATTTCTTTTGTTTGTGTCATATTTCAAGGACCTATGAGTGTGAGGTTCTTAAAAAACCCATTATGGTGTCATCACATAACCAGTAATCAGGTGGTGTGAAATTACTAAGTAAATTTTTTTATAGCTTCTTGTTCTCTATTAATTAGAAAAAAAAAACACATATTTCATTATATTTTATAGTGATTAATTTTTTAATATTTTAAATATAATTTTTGTTCAGTTCACAGTTTCTATTTAATTTCTATATTTTTCCATAATTTCCCATGGCTTACATGCAAAATTTCATCCTCTTTTATGATTTCCTACTTCCATTGTCCCGCATGGATATATTTCAGAAAGAAGAGAACAAAAAGGAGATGTTTTTATTCAGGAGTTATTACACCCAGAATAGATCCCACTTTCTGGTGGTGTTAGGTTTATAAAAGGTATGATCACTTAACAAAGGTAGGAAAAAAAAAAGGGGCATTTAGATGAATTATTGGTAGCTTCTATTTTTTCAAACAAAATTCACCAATTAAGTACCGTTGAATTAAAATATACCCCAATAATATTTATATGAAACTCATTTCAAATACACAAGTATCGATATGGATTCTTGATGGTGATTCCTTTGAATTGCTAAATGCTACATCTACCTTTCTATTATTGGTGGTTGGGTTTTTAACACCTTAATTGATCAGGTTATAGTTTATTATTGTGATTTTTTATGATATATATATATATATATATTTAGGTGGGTATTAACTAATCAGTTACAGAATTCCAAAAGGTTTTATTATCCATTCACTTCAAAGGAATAATTATTTATTTATTTTCTGTTCTATATAAAGAATAGCAATTTATATCTTTATACACATGAATTATCATTAATGATTATTTTTTATCTTTATGAAAAATACTTCTATTTTAAAATATAACATATACAAATATCATCTCTTTATAATAATAACGAGTAGTATTATAGAATATACTAAGTAGAATATTGTAATAATTATTATATGTATATATTATATTTCTATTAAATTAGAATTTAATTTTATATTGTTTTATATGGTGGAGTGAACGGGGTGTTAATTTCTTAAACACCAATGTTATTTTTCTCGGAATATATATATGTGTGTGTGTGAACACATATTGTCTTTTCACTCAGTCAATGAGGATAGGGTATTGGAGCGTGTGGTTTCGATAAAAGGAGTAAATCCAAATAAGGACAAACTTAAAGGCTTAAAGCTATCGAAGCATTGCATAGATTTATCGGCCCATCACATTTAAGCAGAGTTCCTTGTGCTGGTCTGCACTGAAAAAAGATTTGATCGAGGTATGTATAATTTATTAGAATAAATAGCAGATAAGTATTAATGTGTTTTAAATAAATATTAAAAATGATGTATAATTTTTATAAAATCATTCACATAAAATAATTTTATCTAAATTTATAAGCTGGTAATCTTTCATGTCACCTCATAACTACATGGTTGGTCCTTAATACACTAGACAGATCCATAGTCAAAACTAAATAACTAAATAAAGCAAAAGAGGGGAAATTAAGGAGGAAAAAAAAACTAAAGCAAAGGAAAATATTAAAAGAAAAAAAGATATAATTAAATACATCAAAAATTCTATCTATTTTCATTCAAATTGGAAAAAATTATATCTCATCCACAGCACTTAATAAGTAATTATGGACAATTCAAGGAATGAGCTTACCTTTAAACTATGTCTAATTTTATATCTATATGAACTTTTGCAAAATTAAAAAAAAAAAAAAAGAAAGAAAGAAAATCACAATCCTTAACATTGTAAGATTTTTTTTCTTTGCCCAACTTAACATTGTAAGATTATCTTTTATCGTTTATCCTTTTTTAATCTCTAGATCTTTCTTAGTCTTATATTATTAATGTTACAATATTAAGAGAAGGGTTAAAATTATAAGATTGTCAGGCTCCACTATTATTTTGAGTTGAAATTTTATTTAATGTTTTAATTTAAACTTGAAAAGAAAAAAAAATCCCTCCCCTTTTGGTAAAGTCATGGATCTTAGACCCAAACTTTAGAGCTAATGGGTTCAAGACTTCTTAGGTTTTGGATTGAGATTCATGTTTGAGTAATTTTGGACTGATATCTTTGTTAATGTGGTTTTGGACTCATAGCAAGGTCTAGATGGATGAGTGAATATAAGATAGTCAAAGTGGAGAACCCCACTCTTCCTAACAAGTAGAGGTGGAACCTCAATTATCAAATTCTTTAAGTCCTAAGGTACCATGAACTTTGAGTTTTTTTTTTTGTTATTTTTGTCTTAATTATAATATTATTAAATATCAACGTTCAAAATCATAATATAGGAATTGTACATGTAACACCCTAAAATTAGGATCACTTAGAACCAGCAAAGTGACCTTATAGAATATGAACACATAAAGACTCAAACCTACTATAAATCTCAATAAATGACAATCAATAATCTCTAAATACATACATATATATAATAGTAACTTTAATTCAACAAACACATAGTATTCAACTCCCACACGCATACTAGTAGCCATAACTTACGTAGAAGCAACGATAATTGGCTTAAAGAGTCTACCGACCTAAACCAATAATATCTACTACTAGAGGATCAATGCTCGAGTATAACACACTAAATTACAAAGGGATAGACCATAACAAATACATAGCTAGAGTCTGTCTCCATAGGGTTAGCAAACCAAATCTATTTGTTAACTAGATTATCTTCTCCATTAGTGTACTCCCCATAGTCTACTATGCATAGTGCACATAACAAGTAATAGGAACCTCACATGCAATTACATGCTATAAATGTAATGAACATCCATTTAATTATCTATATATTTTAGCCTAGCAACCAATAAAAGGATAACTCAATATCCTAACACATAAAAATATATATACATATATATATATTAGTTATTGGGTATTCCTTAATGATCACGATACTAACACCACCTAGATCTACCTAGATTCTTTCATAGTGCAACTCTATTTAGGATAATGCCACTAGGATCATTAAATTACTGCAATAATTGCATGGATACTCTCCACTAAAATTATTAGGAGCCAAGTACAAATAGCACACGTAAGATCCTTTGCCAAATATCCAATTAACTGTTTTAAGTTTCTTTTTTAACCAACAAGCAATGTATGCATATACATGAAATATAGATCCATCCTAAACTCTAGAATTTTCTAACTTGACTTACATGGCAAATTAGGTTGTTTAGAATCACCTACATTTCTACTCATCTATGGTCTACACTCTTAATACTTTGATATTTACCTTAATCGGATTCAGGTTTCATGACCTTAAAGTATAAATAAACCCTCATAGAAGGTATTAAATAAGTTTAATTGTTGTTTTTAAGAAAAAAAGTGATATAGGTAAAATTACAAAGTTTATGAGCAAGGTGTACGGGCATGTATAGGGTCATACACATGTATATAGAAAATGTACTCGACTATGTGGAAGGTCATGTACTTCCAAGAAGATATTGTTTCACTTCACAAAAAGTTACACAAGCTTGTGCATAAGTTATGAACTTCCGAAGTGCATATTTTGTTATATCACAAAGAGATACACAACTTGATGCACGGACTTGTGCATAAGTTACTTCCAAACTTCATTGTATTCTAATTTTCAAGAGGTACACAGCCTAATGTTGAATACACAATTAACATGTATGTAGTTGTTTTGTTAATTAAGTGTAACTTATTTTCCCTCAAGTTAAGCATCATATTTTGAACTCGATTGCTAAATTTTGAACTTAAACTTAGATACTAAATTGAGGGAGAGTGTTGTGTTGAGAGGAAGTTAATTATAAAATGGTTGTCTTCATAAAAGGGTAAAAAAAGGGTATAGGGTTTGAGAGATTGTTAAACTAATAAGTTCAATGCAAATTTTGATGAGAAATTACATTACACAATTACTCACTTGTTTAGATTAAGTTACACTTAATTAGTAAAACTTATGTATAATATGATTTGATGAGTATTTTTATATAGTGGTCCGAATCAAGTTGAAGTGATTCGAACCTATGCAAGACTTCCTACACCCCCCTCCCCCCCCTCCCCCATGTTTTTTTTAATAGGTCTTCATAACAATTCTGGACCAGTTGGAAAGAGTCTAGACCAATTTGCAAGATATAAATTAGCCTCATGCTAAGTAATCCGAACCAATTGGAAAGGGTCCAGATTAGTTGGCAAGAAATGAATTAACCCTATGCCAAACAGTCTTAATCAGTTAGAAAGAGTCCAGACTCTTTGATGCTTGTAAAACCTTGATGTTCCTAATGGTCTAAATCAGTTGCAAGGACTCCACATTTGAAGCACAAAGTGTTTGCTTGATGTAAAGCACTCTAAGTAGTTTGAACCAATTGCAAGGAGTCTAGACCCTTTTTATGTTTTCTAGCTAGTCATAGGAGCATTTATTGCAACGTGGAAAAAGGTGGGAAAAATGACTAATGGCTATATTTTTTGAAGGCTATAAATACAAGTAATTGTGGAGATTTAATATGCAAGAAGTGCTTATTAATTTCTTACAAACACTTGTATTAAACCTATCAATCCTTTTATTGTCTTATTTGCTTGTTTATGCAAGAGACAGTGAATAGTGTTAGTTAAGAGTTATTTTGCAATCTTTGTAAGACACTATTCTAGGATTGTGTCGAGTAATTAATTGTGAATGGTTTAAGTTCTGGCTAATGTGAGTGTGATATTTGTAAGCACAACTTTTGCATAATTGTGTTGTAGCTCCTTGGGAGCATTGTTTTTCTTGTAAAATAAAGTCTGTGAAGTCCTCCATTGAGGAAGGCATTGGTATGGACCATGGAGACTAAGGGACGAACTGAACTCTACATTAAAATCCAATGTTATCTTCTCTATCCCTTGTCTCTCTAGTTATCATTATTCTCTTTACATTGTTCACACTTTGAAAAATATGTTAATTTGCATTTTATAGGCATTGGTTTTGTGAAAAAGGGAGATCAACTAGTTATAAAACACAATTCACCCCCCACACCTCTCATGTTTTATCCTATATCTTATTTAGGTTTTACGCCTGGTGCATTGGTCGTGTACTACTAGAAAATGTCTCTTTCGTCAAACCTTCCTTTGTTTTCATTCTAAAATGTTTCAAATGACATTTATATTGTCACTACACCCTTTTTAGCACCGTCTTAAACACACTTCTATCCAATTCTAACATAGTCAACAGTTAGAGATTGATTTAACATTGAAATCATTCTACCTTTTTAGAGTTCTTCAATCTTCCTTCTTCTTTTTTCCTTTAAATCGTGTTGTTTAAGACTTCTTACGTTCTTGATAGGCTTAACTTGATTAAGGCTCAGTAGGCCGAACACTAGCAAAGTAAGCTACCTGAAACTTCCTCAAGGCCCAACAAGCACCCCATACCATCTCAACCATGGGCCTCACCTATTAGCTCGATGCCTTTAGAGTATTTAAAGGCCCAAACCCGATCTTCCTCCATTAAGTTCCCCTTCTCTTGTTGAGCTCCTTATTGAACAACGTCTCCTTGGTTCTCCACACCACTATAGGTATATGCTACATCTCCTTGGCATACCACATCTCTACGAAGATACTTAGAACCTTTATAAGGGTACACTAAAGGAATTGGTCTCTGCCTTTTTCTGTCCACCCTTCTTAGATGACCACAACCACTACTTCGAATCCAATTCAACTACCAACTGGGGACCATGCCACGTGAGCAGTAAATATTCTAAGCTCTCCCGGTCTAATATGACCATCATTTATAGATGACGCTTGAGGGCTCAAGGTAAATCATCATATTGTATCTAAGCTAATTCATCTTGTTTTGTTACTCTCTCATGATCTCACACTAATTGAAGCATCAGAGTGGTTGCATCAAACAACCTCCCAACATACCACTAGCAAGTTCTCTTTGGTTGTTGGCCTAACAAATCTCTACCAAAATTATCATTGGCAACACATATAATATCCTCAATTCTCTCAGTTTTCTCCATTAAATATCAATGTCCACATCGAAAACCATGATTTTTATTAGTTGCATGTTAATCGTCGTGATCAATTAGAAAGGAACAAAATGCATTTCTTTTAAGAATCCTCAAGGATTATAGATTTAGTTTAGAAATGAAGATAGGAATTCTACAAGATATGAAGAACAAGACAGAAAAGTGAGAAAGCAGCTATCTCTTGACATTTTATATGTTAATCTAAACCAACTATCTTTTCAAAAGTTAATGTTAGGACAAAATCACCCCTGTTTTAAGAAGTTAAAGTTATTGTCCTGCCCTTCATTATATAACATTTATGATGTTTTATAATTTAATATCCTTTTTTAAATAAAAAAACATAACAAATATAAATATAACAATTGAAAAAAACAAAAAGGTGACAAATTAACATAAGTATAAATCATGATACTAACTTAAATTGAAAGGTAATGCAATGTTTAACTAATTGTTCACATGCTAAGCCTAAAGAAAGGGTTTATAAATTAGGGCAATATGGTTGAATTTCTATTTCTAAGGTCAAATCATATGTTTAACTATATAAAATATTTAGAAACTACATGTATTCTAGAAATTATAACTACAATATTTCTACTCATTCATTGAACTATAATTTCCATTACAGTCTCATACCAATTAAGGCGTTTAATTGACTTTAAAAGCGATTCCATAAGTAATCCATATTGAAAAAGAAAATATTAAAAGTTATTCATCATTCAAACTTATGATAACAATTTAATGTTGAATGTTTTTCCCAAAATAGCTTCGTTTAAGTACAAATTTAACAAATGAAAATCTTATTACTATTCTATTTCATTTCTTATTAATAACAATTGTATTATAATCTTATTCATTCCAATAAAATAAATGAGCAATTAGTAAACAAATTTTGAGCTGCTAACAAGTTAACCTGTAACTAGAAATTCCAAAAATTAAAAATTATAACTTATCTTTTAAAATTTGATATTCACTAAAACCAGACAAAGCTAAATCGCTAATGATTTTAAAATCCCAAGCTCATCCATAAGGTAACTTTGTATGCCTTTTCCCCTCTCAAGAGGTATTGCCCATTTAAAATGGCTTGCCTTCGTATTTAAGAACTACTAGGAAAATAGGATTAAATATTGAGAAATCTACGTCAGCATTTCTGGATTAGATTTTTGGAGGAATAATTAAAATAAAACTTTTCCTTCGCCATTTTCGAGCCGGCACCCTCAGAAATAGAAAAACTTGTGGCTAAAAAAGGGGGAATAAAAGGAAAAGAAAAGCCCAAAAAAAGCCCCGTTTTATCTTGTGGTTGCTATTTAACTATTTCTATATAATTATAAAAATCAATATAACAGTCAAAAATCTCTTTACCAAATATTCAATTTTCAGATGGACAAGATTTAGCAGTAGAAAAGCTTCCACGTGGGAAGCATAAATGGATAAAGCTGTCGAGAGTTAGACCATGGATGGTCTAAGCCAAGATTCAATTCGAATAGACAGGAACAGACAAGCAAACGGATAGAATCCAGGAAACACAACGCCGAACATCTTAATCTATAGTGCGAATGAAATGCGTCCGAGGTTTCTTTTTTTTTTTTTTTTCTTTTTTAATAAGCAAAAAATAATAAAAGAAACATATATAACACATAACAATTACAAATGGTTTATAATAATTAATTTAATAAAATGACAGCATTAAATATATTCATCTATCTAATATAATAAAAGTAATAATAACTGTGTCTAATAATATAATGTGAAAAAATTAATGGAAAATATTTTAAAATAAGTAAAATATAAGAAAAGTGATTGGAACATATAGTGTTTTATTTTAACCCTATGGGCCTATTAATCTAGGGCAGAAGAAAAGCTAATACATGCCAAGATAAAAAGAAAATCCAACGTATTTAATGAAAATTCTAATTTTGTAATATTTGGAAATCATTTAATTACTTAATCTATATTATTAAAGCCAAAAAGCTCACTTTTTGGTATCTTTAGTATAAATATAATTTTTAATATATGATTTGATGAAAATGACACCTACTTTCTTCTTTTTTTTTTCAAGCACATAGATGTACTTTTTTTTAATATGTAAATGTTTTTTTTTTTTTTGTTTCTTCTCAAGCTTTCAAAGTTGGTCCAAGTTTTTTTATGTTTTCCTTTCTTTTGACAAAAAGCCAAAAGGCTCACTTTTTGATATCTTTAGTGTAGATATAATTTCTAATATATGATTTGATGAAAATAACCCTTTCTTTTTTCTTCTTTTTTTTTCAAGCATATATAGGCACTTTTTTTAATATGTAAATGTGTTTTTTTTTTCCTTCTCAAGCTTTCAAAATTGGTCCAAGTTTTTTTATGATTCCTTTTCTTTTATCAAAAAAGTCATTACATATTTGAAAGAATATTGTCAAAGAATTTTTATTATGATGACCATTACAACATAAAAAAGGGGCAAAACTTGCATCAAGTCGCTTTTAGAGACTTCTAAGGAAGTCATGACTAGGTAAACCAATAAAAAAGTGATCTACAATACCTACAACTTTCTTACTGATCTACCACTTTTCTATGTTGTAGGTCATGTAATAAAGTTGTAGGCATGGTAGGTCATGTTATTTTCAAAAAAGGTAAGTCATGTAACAAAGTTGTGGGTACAGTATGTTTTTTTTTTTTAAAAGTGGTAGGTAAAGTAATAAAGTAATAGGTGTTGTAGGTCATATTATTTTCGAAAAGTGATAGGTCAAGTAATACAGTGGTAGATGTGGTAGGTCATATTATGTATTGAAAGTTGTAGGTCGGTAGTAAAGTCATAGGTGTTGTAGGTCTTGTTATTTCCATAAAGTTGTAGGTCAAGTAATAAAGTTGTAGGCATGGTAGGTCAAAAAGCTGTAGGTCAGTACAAAATTGTAGGTGTTGTTATTTTCGAAAAGTTGTAAATCAAGTAATAAAGTGGTAGGTGTGGTAGGTCATATTATATTAGAAAAGTTATAAGTTAAGTAATAAAATCGTAGATATGGTAGGTCATGTTATGTTTTGAAAGTTGTAGGTCAGTAACAAAGTTGTAGGTGTTGTAGATCTTGTTATTTTCGAATGTTGTAGGTCAAGCAATAAAATGATAGGTGTGATAAGTTATGTTATTTTTGGAAAGTTATAAGTCAGTAACAAAGTTGTAGGTGTTGTAGGTCTTATTATTTTTGAAAAGTTATAGATCAAGTAATAAAGTGGTAAGTATGGTAGGCCATGTTATTTTCGAAACGTTGTAGATCAAGTAATAAAGTGATAGGTGTGTTAGCTCATATTATTTTCGAAAAATTATAGGTCAATAAAAAAGTTGTAGGTGTTATAGGTCATGTTATTTTTAAAAAGTTATAGGTTGTGTAATAAAATGATAGGTGTAGTAGGTCATGTTATTTTCGAAAAGTTGTAGGTCAAGTAATAAAGTCGTAGGGATGGTAGGTCATATTATATTTCGAAAGTTGTAGGTTAGTAACAAAGTTATAGGTATTGTAGGTCTTGTTATTTTCGAAAGTTGTAGGTCAAGTAATAAAGTGGTAGATGTGGTAGGTCATGTTATTTTTAGAAGGTTGTAGGTCAGTAACAAAGTTGTAGGTATTGTAGGTGTTATAGGTTGTGTTATTTCCCAAAGTTGTAAGTCAAGTAATAAAGTGATAGGTATGGTAGGTCATGTTATTTTCGAAAAGTTGTAGGTCAAGTAATAAAGTGGTAGGTATGGTAGGTCATGTTATGTTTCGAACATTCTAGGTCAATAAAAAAGTTGTAGGTGTTGTAAGTCTTGTAATGTTTAGAAAGTTATAGGTCGGTAACAAAGTTGTAGGAGTTGTAGGTTAGTAACAAAGTTATAAGTGTTGTAGGTTTTGTAATGTTGCAAAAGTCGTATGGTAAGAAATAAAGTGATAAGTGTGGTAGGTCTAAAAAGGACTTCCCTCCCTAAAAAAATGTGACCAATCATCGTTATTATGGTCAAAATGACCATTATAACACAATAAATGTCACAAATCCTCATTATTATGGTTAAAATGACATTGTAATCATAATTGTTTTGCCATAAATCGCATTTTTCCACTAATATAAATAGAAGCTGTCAAATCCTCTTAAAATCACTACTCAAAATTTTAAGGAGTGAAATCTCTCCTAAAAGAAAAATCCAATAAAATGATACAAAAAAACCCAACCCTCAATCTTATAGGATTTTTAATGGATTAAACAGATTGGGTAAATGACCTAATTGCTTACATTCCTATATCGGTTTTCTTCTTTCGCATTTGCTAAGAAGGGGAGCAAGGGATCCATTATGTTTTGCAAATTTTAGAAAAGTAAAAAATTATCGAAATCTAAAGAAATGAAGTGAAAAAAAGGAAATGAAAATGAAAAAAAAAAGAGAGAAATCTATTATATTATATAATTTCCGAAGCCTTTCTTAAGTATTGTGTTTTCTCGAGCTAACTTTTAAATATATATTATAATATATAATTTCTTAAGTTTTTTGATATGTTTTTAATTTTACCTTTTTTTAATTATTGTATATTTCAATTTAAAAAAATTATTATTTAAACTCTTTTATAGATAAAATCACTTTTTTGTTATTCTAATTTCTCTTTATTATTCATTTAAAATTTTCACCTTTTCAAACAAAACATATATATTCTTAGGAAAAAAGAGAAAAAACCATTTTACATACTTAAAACCAATATCCCTTTTCATTTTCTCATTTTCTTCTTCTAAACAAATGTATCTTTTAGTTTCTCATTTTCCCTTATAGTTTTTTATCATAACATTTCAATGAAAAAATAAATAAATTGTCACCCTTTCAACTTCCTTTTTCATGTGGGAAAAATTTTTCTTTTCCTTTTTTTTCTATTTTCTTTTTTTTTTTTTTAATTTATATTTGCTTTCCTTTTTTTTTTTTTTTTCCTTTGGCCAATGTTATAGTTGTGATTTAAATATCTTCTTCCATCTTTTGTGTATATATAATTTTTAATATATGATTTGACGAAAATGACCCATGCAGTTTAAATATATAACTTTTTTTCCAAAATAAAAACTATTCCCTCCTTAATCTTTTTTGAAACCATAACTACTCTCCTTATTTTTTTTTTACTTTTAAAAATGTGCATTTTAATGTAAAATAAGAATAATAATAACATTTAAATATATTATAGGATTGAATCTAAAATCTAAAAAATGTTTTTTAGAGTCAAAAATTAATATTTATAATAAAAATTTAGGATCTTTTTATGGATACTATTAAATTTGCACATGCGATGCGGGTGCACCATCCGCTTTTACTATTTAATGGTTCGTAATCAATCATGATTTACACCTTTACTTTTCACAATTGGTTCTTTCTCTATAATTGCATTCTCACTTCCATGGAACATCATGTAATTCTTAAAATAAATTTGAATATTATAGATTACACGTTACAATTTATCAATGTGTGTTTGATTATATTTTTTGACATAAGCATGGTGACCAAATGTCATTACTAACAAAAGAATAGAAAATAGTTTTTATATTAATGTCCAATATTTG
The DNA here is from genome assembly GCA_024138025.1 of Combretum micranthum. Lineage (NCBI taxonomy): Eukaryota > Viridiplantae > Streptophyta > Magnoliopsida > Myrtales > Combretaceae > Combretum > Combretum micranthum. The sequence goes on along the minus strand of JAMXBD010001410.1, from coordinate 69,901 downwards.
GAAAACAAAATAGAGTTAATCTTTTTTATTTTTGCACACGCAACGCAGGTGTATTGACTACTAATAGAAGGTAAAAAGAAAAGGTTAAGACTTAAAATAGAAATGTAGATAAACATGAGGAAGCCTTTTTAAAACCATTCCATTGTTTCAATAATCTTAAGTAATTCTAAATTTGATCATTAATCCTTTATTAATTCAAATATTGACTTTTTTTTATTTTCAACCCTATAATCGACATTAATAATATTTTAAATGAAGTTTTAGACAAACATGTGACAACAATAACATCATGATGATCATTTTCTAAACAAGTTAACATCCAATATTAATTTTATCCTACGACCACTTTAAGACTAACACCTTATAATATATGAATTAAATATTGGGTATCATTGGTCTTAATTCAGTTACTAGTAATTTACTACTTCTATAAACTAATCAATCAAATTCAAAATTACTTTTCCTTATTATATTATTTTTGCGGCTTACTTTAACCCTTTGAATTACCACTACTTCATATGTAACTTTTACCCTAGCATAAAATTCAATTCATAGATTATTTTCTTAAACTGCAGAATTTCTTAATTAGTTCAATATCTTTCTCAAGATTAAAAAACTCTAACTCTAATTAGTCTATTGGAATTACTCTAGTTAACAACTGTAATGTAAAGATAAATAATTTATAATGAAGGGAAAAAGTGTCACTTGATTAAAAATAAGAGGGTTTTATGGTCAACTCTAGTATGTATGTATGTATGTATGTATGTATGTATGTATGTATGTATGTATGTATGTTTTATCATATGGCAGACACATGATTGAAGACAAAGAGTCACAGTTGAAGGCCGCCTATAAAGCCATCGGCTTTGGCTTCTCCACTACCGACCTATATCCTATACGCTGCCAGCGTTAGGCCGACCTATATTGCCACAGAATCATCTCCAAATGTTTTAGGCAGCCAGCTTTTGTACCTAGGCCGTCGACCTTCTTTCTAAGAAACTAGCATTTCCTATACGAAAATTGAAGGGTTTTTCCAAGTTTCTTTATAACATAGTCTATTTCTTCCCTAAAATCATTCCTGAGCTATAAAAATATATCTCAAAACCTCTGTTTGTGATCTTGGCATCAAGAGAGATCAAGAATCAAGATCAAGGTGAGTTAATCGTCTTTAATTCTTTAAAGATTTAAAGGAAAGCATCTTTTCCTAAAGTTTTCTTTGAGTGTCGAAGGAAGCCTTGGAGTTTTAGTGTTCTACAATCAAGGAGGTAGAAGAAGAACCAAAGAAGTAGGTAAGTGATTCTTCTAAATTCCTTTGGTGATTTAAAAGTGAAATATTTTCTGAATTTCTCAGTAGATTTTGACGTGACCTAAGTTTTGGAGGAAATTTAGATAAAAACCTAAATTAAGGATTGGAGAATTTGTGGTTTACAATCAAAGGAGGTAGGTGTGCAAACTTAGATTTGTAGTTTTTCTAGATTAGGGATTCAGATGATAATAGGAATATGATTGTTTTATGGAAACAAGTTTTGAAATAGTTCTGCTTATGTGTTCAAGTGTTTTTGGTGAAATTAAAGTTTATGTTTCTAAAGCTAATTCAGGTACGACCTTACCTTGTTCGTTGATTGTGATTGTAGGTTTAGAATCGACAAATGAATCTAATGCTATATGGTTTTAAAATTGATTTGCTACTTATCTTTAGCTAAGTTTAGTAGATCGAGAAGACTGTGGTGCCCTAATAATTTGTGTGTTGTGCTATCCTAAGTGGAGTTGTACATAGAAATAATTTTGGTAATCTAAGAGAGATACGAGTATGGTACCCAGGGTGTGTACGGAGTTCCCAACACCAATAGATGTATATATTACTATTTTCTATATGGTTGTTTTACGAAGTCATGAGTTACTCCGGGTTTAGGACTCATCATGAATAGTTCTAAAATGTGTTATTTGCTAACTAATCAAAGATAATAATTTGTGTTTGCATATTAGTTATTAGGTTATATGTGAAATATATAGTGCCTATTCATATGTATGTGCTTGTGGTATGGCGTACTGAGCTTTTGTACTCATTCTTTTATCTTTTTCAAGAACAGGTAATAATTCAGTAGTGTTTGATTTATCTGGCTTTAATGTATTCGTAGATTATGAGAAGGACAATAGTGGACCTAATTATCCTGCCGACCGTTAACTTTCTGATAATTCATTTTTACTATATATTTTTCACAGGATTTTGAGCTCATTTTGCTAAGAATTTCAGATAAAATCCTGTAAAATTGGTGTTTTTGAGAAATAATGTTGTTCTGAAACTCTTAGAATCCAATGAAGAATAATCAAAGTGTTTTAAATCAAATTTGGAGCAAAAACAACAAGTAAAGTCAATATTGTAGAAGTCGAGCCATGTAAAGTCACAGCTAAGGCCAAACAAAGGAAGAAAATAGTAAAAATTGGTCTATCGAGCCCTAATTGCAAGCCCTCAACATGACCTCAACTTCAGTTGAAGTGATCGAGCATCATTCTGAAGAAAATACACAGTCGAGCCTCAAAGTCAAGACTCAAATCTCAACCCTTGACAATTGTTTTTACAGACCAATTTTTCATCAGAATTGCCTCGAGCCTCAGCAATACGAGCCTCAACTTTCTCAATTTACCTTCGATAGAGTTATGGACAAAAATGCATATTTTACTTTGGAAATTCCCAAAGTCGAGCCTGGTTTTGCTTAATACGAGCCTCGACCAACAAATCACACACGACACTCGATGAGTGCTTTCACAAGATCATATGCGTGCGTGGAAAATATCACAAATCCTACTAGAGAGAATTTGCTACGTGTCAATAAAGTAGGCCATGCTTTCTGTGCCTAGTAACCTATAAATAAACGTGCAAGTGTGCATTGTAAAGTACGTACCAATAGTGTAAATCAGTATTAACGTAGAGTAGTTTTTTTAATGATTCTTGGATAAAAGAATTTCCATTTCTTCTTACTTGAGAATTTCTTATGTTTTTTAGGTAAAATCAATTTAACTCGATGTTTGTAATTTATATGAATTTATGAGCAATTAATTGATTGATCTTTCGAATATGTTTTATTTCTTCTAATTCGTGCTTATTTTGATAAATCCATAGAGAAATAAACTTCTACAGCTTAGGGATTACGAATCCAATTCCTGATTCAGTTTGATTTCAAATTTACTTTCAAGTTAATTTGATTGAGTGTTTACAATTAGTGACTTGAACTTAAACTTGTGGTTTTTAAAGAAGTGGTGCACTGTTTTGATAACTACCTCTTGCTGAGGAATGGGGAAAGATTATCTGTCACTTGTTTTAAAAATTCATTGAGTTGTTTTTTTTTTTTAAACAAACAATGGATTCCTATTCTTTATGCAGGTCTAATTGGAATTTCATATTACTGGTTTCAGCTAGATCTAGAAATACTGACTTTGAGAGAAGCTTTAGTTTAAATTAGAGAATCTGACAGTATAAATACACAATTCAAATAGCTTTTAAGAAGTTTATTATGTTTAAGAAATCATTCTGATAAGCAATTGATAAAGTAACCCTGAACTGCTGTTTCATAGAAGTTATAGGCTTTTTTCTTATTTTACCCATTAAACGTTTGTGAATATTCCTAACTTAGTTTGGTTGCTTTTTCTTCACGTTTTTTCTAAACCTTTCTTGGGCTAGACAATGAATGGGGTTGGGAGTATACTAGCTGCCAACCATTCCCTTGGGACCGACCTAATACACAATCTATGCTACATTTTGATGGGTGCGCTTGCCCTGTGAGACCATAGCTATTGAAATTGATTTAGAAAACATTTATAAATTTGAAAAACTCGGTCAATGATTAGTATGAACTAAAATTCAATTTATCAATCAATATAAACAAACACCACAAACCACTTTCCTTTAGATTAAAGATAGCTATTTGAAAACCATGAGAAGTTTTATATTTTCCTTTATGGATTTTGAAATTTTATGATATTTTCTTTTAGGTGTTTTAAGTTTGATCTATGTTGGCTTTAGTTTATACTAACTAAGTTATTCAAAAGTTTTGTTGTTATGAGATTTTTTAAACAAATATCCCCTTTTATATGAGAGTTTGATGCTATATTTATAATTGTGGATTAGTGGATTAATAGCCTTAGCATATCCATCCCTAGTAGGGACACGTGGTGAGTTGTAATGTCTTTCGTTTACAGCATTACAATAACAATCTAGAAATTGCCATATCGAATAATAAATTCTCTATTAAATTCAAAACCAAACTCTAGATTTCAATCTAATACAAAAGAATTATGCCATCCTATCTCTAAGTATGCATGCAATTTGTTTCATCTATGCTAGATCTATTCAAACAAGCAATTTCTCAATTGCAATTTGTTTCATCTATGCTAGATCTATTCAAACAAGCAATTTCTCAATTAACTTATATGAAATCAAATGATTAAATCGATATGGTAGCATATGTCAATTCAATACAAATTAAAACACAAAGATGGATTTAAGAAAACTAATCTATCATTGAAAAACTAACAATCCAGTTAAATATTAAAGTAGGGTTCTTCAAATGTTAGAGTAAAAACTCTCTACACTTTCGTAACTAAAACAATCAAGCTATTAAATCTACAAGAGTAAAGAAACACAATAAAATCCTTTATAATGATCTTGAATAGTTGCAAATCTTCAAGCATAGCAATCTTGAATCTTGTTCTCTCTTTCTCACTCTAAGAATTCTAATCTCTCAAATCTCAAAGTGAAAAGATATGATAAAAGAATATCTAGCAGAAATAGGATTATAAATATATATTAGGTTCTTGTAAGTCTCTTTTCAAATTTTCTGAAAATCTTCTTTCATCTTTAAATTAAGACTCTTTCCTTAATTTCCTCTCTCTCATGCTTTAGGATGAAATATATCATGTATTTAAATCACATTTTTCAAAATAGATTTGGATTACTTCACAAAGATACGAATTTGATTTCACCATGAGTCACCTACACGAGTCATCTACTTTACTCTTGTAACCTAGAGTAAACTTGATTCTCTGTACAAAACTCCACCTACACGAACCCAAACACCACTTATGTACTCCAATCATATAGCGCATGAATTATCATTTTGATGTTCACACAAGTCTCAGTGTAAACTCATGTACTCACTTGTGTACTTCCTTCTATTCCTAACATAAGCTAGGTCGTGTTCTCTCATATGTACTCTACACTTTCTTCATTTTTCACTAAAGTTAATGTCATAAATGGTATCTGAATTTTAATAAAATATAAAATTACATACCTAAACTTTAAAATTGATCGATTTAGTACCTGAATATTGAAATTGATAATTTAATACTTAAAGAACTTTTGGTCACATCAATAGCACCTCTACCAAGTTCTTTCAGTTACTAAATTGATCAATTTTAAATTTTTTCTAGTACTAAATTGATTAATTTTAAAGTTTAGACACATAATTGCATATTTTGTTAAAATGCAGGTATCATTTATGGCATTATCCCTTTTTCACTATCTTTGAAAAATTATGCTCTAACTCATCAAGAAATCCTTCTTTTAAGCACAAATACTCTCAAAAACCTGAAATCAATAATCAAACTAATTAGGTATATTTTTCGTATAAATATTCATAAAAATCTATCGTTCAAACTCTATATATCCTTCTTAAAAAAAAAGGTTAAGGCTAATGTCACAAATGGTATCTAAATTTGACAAAATGAACAATTAAATACCTGAACTTTAAAATTGATTAATATGTTACCTAAAAGAATATTTTGTGCATCCTATCAATACCTCCATCAAGTTCTTTCAAGTACTAAATTAATCGATTTCAATATTTTTCAAGTACCAAATGGATCAATTTTAAAGTTGAGGTACCTAATTGTATATTTTGTTAAAGTTCAGATACCATTTATGACATTATCCCTAAAGGTTAAATCACACTTATCAAATCATTAGTAAGAAATGATTTAAAATGAGTTTAACTATTCGCGGGCTACTCAAATTTTATTCACTTTGAACTCTAGTTGATTTGACCTTAATTTATAAATGAACCGAGTTCAAACTCAAAATAAAATTTATTTAATTAAATAAACTACAGTTAAAATTCTATCTTAGACATGCAAACCTACTCAACTTATGAGAGCTTTGTATATATGCCCAAACACATACACACATACTACTATATAAAAATAAAAAATATGAATTTGCAGTAATATTGGCTCCAATTAAAAATAAATAAATTAAAACCCGTTTCATAATTGATTAGCTATTAGTTAATACAAGTTGAGAAGTAAATCCATGAGAAGATAAATCATAAATTAAATTAACCTTATTTGCAGCAAAAATAAGAAGTGACAAGCCACTTCAAGCAAGTGATACTGATGCACTTGTCTATTTATATATTAGCAGTCAAATAAAAGAACTAAAGAATCTGCAAAGTCGAGCAAAGAGCAATCCATGGATCAAGGCAACATGGTAATATAGCTACAACTTTTGTGATATATATTACTGGTGGAAGTTAGCTAATCCAGCATTACTAACAACCGGAAAATTTTCCAATAGAGGCTTAATATTGCAACTCTTCGATTTCATTTATATCCAACTTAACAAGTTTGGTCTCATCTTATCTATATTGCAATCAATCTCTCGATATTTTAAATTTAAGCTTGATAATGTAAATAAACTTTCAAGTTGAGCATGAGTTTATACTTATAGTTGAGCTCAAGTGTGGGTTCGAGCTTTATAATTTTAAAATTTTGATAAAAACCTTAATTTAACTTGTATTAAACAATTTTTTTACCAAGTTGAACTTAAATTTTAAAAAACTTGGATTTATTCAAATGAGTTTGTTTCCAATCCTCACCTTATCTCATCTTAAAAGTATAGTTTTCACTAGTCCCATAGGATATGAGGTTAAATTAATATTATTATCCCTAGCAAATCACAACTTGTTATTGACCTAACCATGAGTTGAGATAAAAATAATAAAACTGTCAAGATTTCTACGGATATTAATAATATATCATACGTAAATACGTATAATAATAGAAAATTATGTATCGTATCAAATTTAAACTTTATCAGTTTATTTTCTCATCGTGTTGGTTTGTGTTAAATACAGTGTAACGCCCTAACTTAATGGTATTACAACTTGCCATGTATCCTTCTCTTAAAAATGGCATGCCAAGGTTATAAAATACTAAACCAAAAATATAATTACCTCCAAATTTCACATAAAAGTTTACTTGAATTTATCATTACTACAATTCGTCTCTTAAAAACATAAACTGATATTATCTAAAAGTACTTATATAAAATCCAAAACATAACAACTTATCTTATAAACATTTTCAATAATAATCTAAACAAACTCTATATACTTTGTATGGTCTTCAAAGATCTTTTTTCCTACTCTTCTTTATCCAGAATCTGTTAGTCACCAGTAGGAAAGTCGAATCTACTAACATCATCTCCCCATGGTTAACATAAAAGTCATATCTAGATAATTCTCAACCAATATCATCTTCACATGCACCTGAAAAATAAAGAATTGAGCCAAAACACGCAGTACGCCATACAACACACACATGCGCGTGAACACACATCAAGAAAATTCACATGCATCATATGCTTATGCAACATCCACAGGTTTATTATCTTTTGATTAACCAACAAGCAGCACAGTTTAGGACTATTCATGACTAATCCTAAACCTAGAGTAACTCATGACCCCGATGAAAACCATAGTATAAAATAGTATATAATATATATATATATAGTTGCGTTCCACAATTAAGTTGGTAACGACTCCTAATCTATCGGAATCATTTCCAAGTGCAACTTCACTCGGGATACCGCCACACAAGGATCATCAGGTTGCCAGCGTTAGTATCACACTTCTGTCGTTGTCTTTACTAACCGCAGCCAAACACAAGCAGCATACAATTTTTAAAAGCCTGCAAGGGTTAGTTCATTTTATATGCATGTCCAATCCTACAAGTACAAGCAACAAACAAGATATGGTCGTACCTAGATTCGCTTTCAAACTCTAATCCAATAATAGATCTTCTTAAAAGAATAGAACCCTAATCCCAAAAATATTCATGATCAACAACATATCTTTATCAATTCCGATTGCAACATATAATTAAACTCTAATCCTTAATTTCATAACCTTACTCAAAGGATCTATAACCCTAATCATAGATCTACAAAAAGAGATTAACACACCTGTCTCCTTTGTTTATAATTCAATAAAACCTTCAAAGTCAGCTTTCTCCTCAATTTCTAATTTCTTCACAATTCCTTTAATACATATATAAAATCTTCAATTAACAATTCGATTTACAACAACAAATAAATTTCATTTAATGATAAGATTGAATGGATCCTTACTTACCTAGAACTTGCAGATCTTGATTTGAAACAAAACCCCTAAATAAATCAATCTCCTGATCACAATCAATTTATTCCTAATTACTATAACTTCCAAATTATCATATTCTTATAATCATCAAATCCAAAAAATCACAAAACACTAAGAAAGATCTTACCTTTTTCTTCGAATTAAACCATACAAATCTTCAAATCCGACCTTAAGGTTTCTCCAAACTCTTATAGATCTTGAATCTCCTAGGTTTGATAATCAAAACCTCTTGATTTCCCAAAACCGGATCTTCAAAAGAATTGTAGGGTTTCTCCAAAGAATTCTCCAGGGCGTTTTCCCTACAAATAGATAAATAGATCTTAGAGATTTAATAGGTTTTAGATTGTGAAAAGATTGGGAGGGAAAACAATTACCAAGACGTTTTTCTGTTACTCTGCTTAAGGTTTTTGAAAGCTTAGACAAAGGAATAAAAAATTAGGCTAAGGCATCTATATATAGGATAACTTAGCTTAGGAAAAACGCTAGGCTCATATCCAATTTAAGCAGCCTTCTGCCAAAATCCATTCTTAATCAAGTCTTTACCGTGTGAACACAATACAATTGTATTTCAACTTTGACCATAAAACCCTCTTATTTAATATCCTTTGACTATTTGATCCTTCTTTATAATCCTTTTATATACTTTAGGGTCGAACATAAAACCCTCTTATTTTATATCAAATGACAAACTTGCCTTTCTTTATAATTTATTTATCTTTATATTACATACATGTTATACACAATTATATATACGTGTTATGCTCATTTTGAATTTTACTTTTCAAATAATTCCAATTTTGAAGTTGATTGTAGTGCTATTTTTTTAATATATATTTGAAAACTAAAACCACATTAATTATAAGAAATTCTATTACAAAATGCACCTAGTCGAAGCCATACTTAAATTATATTTTATGTATACTAAAAAATCTTTACAAATGTTTTGACATCCAATAATTAACTAATATTTTCATGTCGATTTGATATCACCATTTCATCATTTTTCTCATTTTTCGAATCATATATATCAAATCATCTCAAATATTTTTCCTATAAATTAGTACATCAGTTCATATTACTTAGTTTTTTTGCTTTTATTTTTTTATGTTTTAAAAAGAAAATATACAAGACGGAGACACGCGCATAATGCACACACGTATACATATATACATATGAGGTAGATGGTATAGAAAGGAAAAAAAAAAAAAAGGAAAGCAAAGGAAAAAGTACAATAATGGTGTTTATTTTTCTTTTTTTCCCCTCTATTGCTAGTCATGTCTAACTATTTTGGTGGGAGCCATTTACTGTTTACTATAATATATTCTATATTTATAATTGAATCACATCCACGTTCTAGTTTTGTTCCTGTTTCAAACTTGTCAAATGACAGGAAAAATATCTCCTGTCAATTGTCAAAACCCCTTTTTTTTTTCCTCGTTTGGGTGAAATCTTCTGTCATATCTAATGATTCGATCTAAACTTTTTGTTGTAGAATTTTTTATTATTATTAATGATGCTAAACATATTATAATTGGCCAGCTTTTATGTGCCGAGAATTACTATTCACAGGAACAGCAGATAAAGTTATGAAATGTTCTACTTCCACAGTTAAGTTCACATATTTTGGGATCATAGTTATATTTTTATGAGCAGGAAATTTGATTAGGTTTTGTATTTCGAGTTGTGACTAGTCTTTTCTTTCTTCCGTATTTCCATGACATTAGTGAGTTTAATATCAATTACACAAGTGTTTACTCATTAGATAAAAACTTACATAGAGTAAATATAATTATTAACGGACATGACAAGGATTTTTTTTTTTTTAAATCATTGAAGATCTTGGATGAAAAAATTGATGAATAACTTATATAAAAGAAAATAGTGAAGCCTAAGGAAAAGTTAAAAGTTGGGAAATATATATATATATATATATATATTTTTTTTTAACATAAAGAAAATTCAATTAAATGGTAGCAAAGCATAAACAACAATTATTTTCGTACACTTTCTAAAATTATTACTAAACTTTACTACTAGCTTTTATTTTCTTTTTATTAGCTATAAATTGAAGGGAAATGTAAAATTAAAATGCTGTGCATTATAGACAATCTTATTCTTTTTAGTCAGCTACAGGAAACCTTTATTTGGTTATATTATATATATCACATACATGAGTGATTATCCAAATGGATATTAAACATAAAAGGAATTGAGAGCAGCTTTACACCAGTAAGACTTGCATCCTGAAGGATATCGAAACCAGACTTGCGCTAATATAAATATATTCCAGCATCAGTTCAAAAAAATTCAAGGCCCATAAAGAATCGTGCTTCTCCAAGATACTTGATGGTAAATACACTATCAAATGAATTCTTCAAAGCCATAATTTCTTGTAATCCATCACCGGCTACTAGCATGTCATCAACATACACCAAGACTGCCAAGAAACCAGTTTTAGAGTGTTTGGGAAATAACAAATGATCATGATTAGATTGCACATAACCATCGCCAAGTAAATGTCTTGTGAACTTTCTATTTCATTGTCTAAAGGCTTGCTTTAGAACAAAATGTGACCTCTTCAACTTACATACATACTCAAGATTAACTATGTAACCTTGTGGAGGTTCAATGTGTATATCTTCCTCTAAATATCCATGCACAAAAGCTGATATATGTTACCTTGTGGAGGTTTCATGTGTATATCTTTCTCTAAATATCCATGTAGAAAAGCTGATGTAGGACAATAGAAGCAGAAAATAAAGAATATATTTATATTTACAGATTATATTGAAAATAATAAGAAGATGGTTTGTTAGCCTCACAGGTAAAAATTATGATGGTGGCCTCACACCTCAATGACAAATAAAAAAAATCACACCTTTGAAAAGAAATTTTTTTATTCAAAATCTTAAATCACTCATCATCATGTCTATTATAGGATCAACCATGTTTAGGATAAAATAATATTTGAACTAAAACATGTAATATTTAAAAAAAAAAAAAATCAATCCTATCAAATCCTAAAATAACAAAAACCAAATCTAATAAAATATAATATAATAATTAAATCACATCATCAGCATATATATATATATATATATATAAAGAAATAAAATTCTTCCATATCTTTCATTTTTTTTCCTGGATTTGCATTAAAAGCATTGTTAACATCAAGTTGATGCAAACACCATCCTTTCAATGAAGCAACAACCAATAACAAATGCATAATGAAAAGCTTTAGCTACTAAGGAAAAAGTATATGTGTAATTGTTGATGTGTGAACCGAATTTTGTCAAAGCTATCAGTTCTGATCTTGGCCGCCGGCCTATATACTGCATGCCGCCGATCTTGCAACCAACTCTTAAAATTTTAAATCAATGGATTGTCAAGGCTAACTCAAGCTGTCGCCTTTGCCGACTAGGATGTGAAACGTCCAAATTTCAGCTGCCAACCTTGAGTCGACTTATGCATACACACACACATGTGTGTGTGTGTGTGCACGCTCTATTTTTAAGGTTTATAAGATTTCATATCATTTTGGATTTCTTGTATACACATCCTTTATGCTTCTTCTTCAATAATTAATGAATTCCTCTCCTCTGTCCGTAATTTTTCCCACAAAGATTTCCACGTCAATCTTGTGTGTGCTTTACTTTGATTTTGTTTTTGCCATTGTTTGTCTTATCCGTTTATAATGAGCTAGTATTAGAGCTAAAGGTTTGGCTTTATTTTCTCTACAATGGTAACCTTTAAATATGATATTCTATTACACAAGATTTTCACTATGGCATGTCAAGATGTGAGCGGTTCTTGCTCAAATGGATTTGAATGATGCTCCGTTAGGGTTTGATAAAATGCCCACGTCATGGTCACCAAAAGAGTAACCATCACACGCCAAAGGGTACCCTAAACGTAACAGTCCATCACGTACACCGAACAGTTATTCAAAAATCTCATATTAGATGCAAGGCGTTCCCTTACGATAATAGAATACATATGCAATTGGAGAAAGATAGTTTAACTTAATAGAATAAGCATAAAAATATAAACCACGGATATCTCAGGATCATATGCAAAATACTAAAGGGTATTTCCTTGCAAAATAATAATCAGTCCAGATATTAATTTTTAATAACAACCTAAGCGTTTACGGTTTCCTATGGAAGTCTATACAAAGCTAATAATAAACTTCTAGGGGAAACTTCTAACGTCGCATTACCTGAGTCGGCCAAGTTTGGGGACGCAACCATAGGTACAGAACTGCATCAAAAAGAAACTGTGAGGTATAAACTACGCTAGCTTAGTGAGTGAATACTTCCAGAATGCACATATCCACAATTACATACATACATACGAGCAAGTTGATTTAATCATCCATATGAAATGCAACAATCACATGAGTAAATAAGACGTATGATCAACCAGAAATCATATGTTGAATGGATTTATGCTCTCAATTTGAGGTTAGCAGATTAACGAATCCTATGGTACTCCTTTGAATTACTATTCCGTTTTATGGCTCACGAGTAACCCATCTCATTCATACCGTTTATGGATCACGAACAACCAACTATGAGTAAATGCACCATCCCCATTGTGAAGTGATTATGTCCGTATTACTTGTTAATCTGAATAATTATTAATTCAATTTCATAAGTGACCAATCAATTGGCAGACACTCATAATTATGGCATATAAACATACATCGATTAATCACCCGATTTCGATATTCTTAGCATATTTTCTTAACACATCAAGATAGCATACAAAATCCCATAGTTACTCATCATGCATTTTAAATTTTTATCTTTGTCTGTCATTCTACTGCAACTATAATTTACAAGCACAATACGAAATAGTAGATAGGAAGTATGACTCACTCCACCATGGACACGGTCTCTAATCGTAGTAATTCAGAGGTAAGAAATCCTCTGATTCAAAGTCATCTAAACGAAAAAAATATCCCAATGAGTATTTCAAACATAACTAATTCCGACTTATCAAATAAAACTTTTAAGTTCATAAATTTCGTAGTAAATGGAAATTCCAACTTAAAACGGCCATAAGTTGGTTATTTTAACTTGGAATTTCACAAATAAGCTATCGATTTGTACCTACTTCGAAAGATCTATCTATTTATGATGTTATTCCTGAGTTTTGAAAATTTTAGGTCTTGGAAAGCTTGGATCGGATCTGATCAGTACCTACAAATTGCATTTCCGAAATTGTTTTGTGAAATTTGCATTGTTTCTACCAAGTGTATTATATGGCATGCATATCTACAAGTTATTATCATGAATAACATTATATGAGCTATCTATATGAATATTCTTGATGATATTTGATAAAAGAATTTTTAGAAAACTTTTACTTTGCAAAAATTTAAAGAATACTTGACTTAGAAAAACTAGTTTTATTTTTTGCAAAATCACCCTTGTTTTTACTAAAATAAAGTCTTGATAACCTATATGTCTAATACTTCATTATTTTAATAAAATTCTTCATTTAGGAGTTGAAAATTGATGTTTAAATAGGGGTTTTGCCTAATTACGAATTTTGCAAAAATTACAAGGAATGAAAATAGTGTTTGATTTATGTTTTGATACCTTTTCTTTGTTTTAGAAATATACTTTGATAAAATCTATTTATTCTTGTCAAAATTGAGTCCTTACTACATCTATTCTCTAAGGCTTCTATTTTTCTATTAAAATTCTCATTTTGGAATTTGGAAATAGGTGTTTAAGTGGGAGTCATTTCTAAATCCGAATTTTGTAATTTGTGTTTGAGATTATTTCTTGTGTAAAACTCATTTAATCTTTCTAAAATTAAGTCATAATCAAACCTACTCCTTAAGGCTTCCATTTCTTCAATAAAACTCTTGTCTTAGAGTTAGAAAATAGGTGTTTGCATATCAACTTTTCCTTATTACGAATTTTAAGTTTGTTGTTAGGGTTGAGACAAAGTTCTAACTTAACTTTTGTAACTTTTCTTACTTTGAACATATCTCTTAATAAAACTAGATTTAACTCATCAAAATGATGTCTTTAAGATACCTATTTTATAAGCCCTTCATATTTTATGTAAAATACTTATTTTGGAGTTGGAAAATAGGTTTTTAAAATAGGGTTCTTTTTAACTTTGAATTTCCAAAAATCATTTTTGTTGAAACTAAAATAGATCTTGAACTTTTTGGCATGGTCTCATTATTATCATACTACTACAAGTTTTTATTCACATAAAACAAAGTTTTCATGGCATTTATGTACTCAAAACAAATAGATCTATGATGTCATGCAAGTCTCAAATGCAAATGCAATATGAACATTATGTAGATGAGGATAATAAAAGAATATATACACAAAATATCAATAAGAACAACATATAACAATAATATAGCAAAATAATAGTAAAACAACTTAAATATAAAGATCCACAACATTGTGATGGCAAAAATATCATGCTTAAGTGTTTCCACATCCTTAGCATAAATCTAATGGGGGTTTTTAGTGGAACCACACATGTATGATCTTGTCATTAAATGTTTTATTGTGATAGGGTCAAGACCTATTACCTATTAAAGGTTTGGAACTAGAAAACTTGAAGGAAAAATTTGTGTGTGTATGCTAGAGAGGGAGGGGGAAGCTCACGGCAAGAAGGAGAGAGGGAGAGAGGGAGAGAGGGAGAGAGAAACTTTTTCAAAAGTTTGATTTTGTGAAGAAAGAGGGAAAGTGAAAAGGTAAAAGTATAAATGTGTTTATACAGGAAATGAAATTAGGGTTTATGTAGTTAATAAAAGAAGAAAAAAAAATAAAACAAATTGGGAGTGTGTGCAGGGGGGGTTGGGGTTTGCAAATGGGAGAGAGAGAGATGTGAGATTATTTGTGTAACAAAATTCAAACTTAATAAAGTAATTTAAGTAATAAAATGTATTGGAAAAGCAAATGTAAGGAATATGATGTAAGGAGGTAAGGTTAGATTGTAAGGATGTAAGAATAGGAATGGTTGGTTGTACTTGTGAATAGTGTGACTAGAAATAAAAAAGTAGATTAGACAATTAAATTACCGGTAGTAATGAAAATACGATAAAAAGGCTATAACTGTAATTTTAATAAACCAAAAAATTCTTATAATTATATTTTAAATTCCTTATTAAATTTCGATTCTAAAGAGTCCTATATAATATTATCCCAAGGACCGGTTTTTGGGAACAGATCCCGATCGAGTTCGAAACTAATGAATTTCCTTAAACTCTTATCTTTTTACGTTTTGATATATTATTCAGGACTATATTCTAAAGCTAACTCATTTTTATTGTTTCAGGGTTTCGTTCTCGATATTACCGGACTTAAGGTTCCTAGGTCCAAACTAGCGGTAGGGTATTCTTTTAGGGTCTTGATTTCCGATTCCGATTTCTTAAACTGAGTTCGGTTTGCTAAGAAAACGAAGGCTTACAAAAACAACGTAAGAATCGAAAAGCCCTTTCTCAAATTCATCTTCAATTATCAAATCAAATTTTGCAAGATGTGTTGAAAGAGAAAACGACTACTAGGTTATCGTTGAAATTGGAGCAGTTGTGTATGACTAAAAGTTTAACCCGCAAATTGCATTTGAAGCGACGACTATATTCACATGGTTTGGTAGAAGGTGGGTCTTTAAAAGATCAATTAACTATCTTTAAGGAAATTGTTTCTGATTTGGAAACTTTAGAGATTAAGTATGATGAAGAAGATTTAGCTTAAATTTTATTATGTTCGCTACCTCCTTCTTATTCAACTTTTAGAAACACTATTTTATATAGTCATGATACTCTTACCATGGATAAAGTTTATGGTGCTTTGGGTTCTTTTGAAAAGATGAAACATTTAGTGATTGGATCAGAAACTTAGGTAGAGGGTCTCATTACTCGTGGTAGGAGTCAAAAATGCAATTTTTGTGGTAATTCAAGATGAAAATCAAAATCAACAAATAGGGATAAAATTTGCAGGTGCAAGAAGAAAGGACACATCAAATTTGAATATTATAAATTACAGAAAAAAAGAAGGCTGCTGAAAATCAATGGGGGAAACAATTAGAAAAATTAGGTGAAGCCGATGTAGCTGAAGACAGTGGTAGATAACTTCTTATTGCTTCTAATGATGATCCTCAAACCAGTGAGGAGTGGGTTCTTGATTCTGATTGTACTTTTTGTATATGTCTCAATCGGGACTGGTTGTCAACATATCCAAAGGTATCCAAGGGTATTGTCTTGCTAGGTAATAATGCTTCTTGTAGGTTTGCAGGTATTGGTACCATCAAAATTAAAATGTTTGACAGTGTTTTCAGGACTCTTGGTGATATGAGGCATGTGCCTGACTTATAAAGAAATTTGATTTCTTTAAGTACTCTTGATTCTAAAGGGTACAAATATACTGGTGAAGGTGAAGTTCTAATGATCAATAAGGGGTTTCTTGTAGTGATGAAGGGACAAAAAAAGAATGCTAACCTATATGTTTTACAAGGTTCTATGGTTGCAGGTGATGCAGCCGTCACTGTCACGCCCCAAAGGGAACCCTAAACGTAGCAGTCCGCCACATATAGTATTAAAACTTAAGAATGACTTTCCAAAGTCATGTGAAAGTTTTCAACACCATATTTAAGGCGTCTATCACAACAATAGAAGACACCGGTGGGATGTATAGTTCGAGATAGTAAATACAACATACAAGAATCTAAATAATCATCCAATTTATCATTAAGAGAATATAATCCTTACATCATCATGGGGGTTTTCTCCTATAATTCTCCAAACAATCATAATATCAACTTAATTTTTCTCACAACAAAATGATACTAACACTAAAAGACATTAAAGGATATTTAACCTAAGATCTTCAAAAGATTTCCAGAAGCTCTTCTAAAACATCATCCCTCTCGAGTATATGAAGTCTACAAGCATAAAAGATATCAAACCTGATACAACAAAGGTCTATCGGAGTATAAGCATAACTAGCTTAGTGAGAATATTCCTGAATCAACGTACTTGTATAAATAATTTTTTAACAAGCTATTAAACAAGCATATGAATGCATCAAGCAAGTGATCAAGCAATACATATGATCTACTGGAAATCATATGTTTGAATGGATTTACCCCTCCATTAAGGGTTAGGTGTTCCAGGCTCTTTAAAGCCCATCTTAAAATCCAACTCATGTAGTTTATTGCAGGCGCCTACTCGCCCATCTCAAAATAGTTCTTTCAGGCTCCTAATCACCCATCTTGCAGATTTCTGGCTACTGTATACCCGGCTGCTATACTCTTGTCCCATAGAGAATAGTAGCTCATGCAATTAGACTAACCACGTGATATGCATGAACCAATTAATATAATTCATAGTATATGATTAGAGTAATTTAAAGGTGATCACAGAATTTGCACACACTCCAACAGAACAATTGTAAAACATAAGTTAATTAACAATGATTCATGCCTCGGTTTGCTTAACATTCTTTCAATTCATTTTCATCTTTTCCTACTTCTAGTGCCTCTAGCTACAAGCATAACCAAGTACGAAAAAGGTAGGAAATAAACTTACTTGGTCATGAGGATCTATCTTTCTTATGGATGAGTCGATCGGTAAATCCACTAATCAAAATAATCCTTCGGGTATGAATACTCCTCCTCGAGATCACTTAATCAAGAAGAATACCCATAATGAGTATTTCTTATTGATTCTATGGTACTTATCAAAACTTATCCCATAGGATCATTAAAATCCGTATAGAAGGTAACTCCAATTTAAAATAGCTATAACTTGGACATTTTAACTCAGAATTGCACTTATAATATATCATTTTCTACCTACTCGAAAAGACCTATCCATTTCTAAGGTTATTTTTATCATAAAAAGTTATTTATGTTGGAAAATACCACGGCACAGAATAATTACGAATTTATAGTTCACAAAATATGATTTTTCCAAACTTCTCTTTATTCAAAAATCCTTAAGCAAAATATAGGTGTATATATATATATATATGGTTGAAAAATCCTTTGAACATATATAGGCACTCATATCATATGCATGAATTTTGTAGTGTTGTCTCCATATTGATTTTTCATAAACAATTTATCTTTGATAGTTTTGAAAGATGAAACTTTTGAGAATTTCTCCTTTTCGAATTGTTAGAAGGAAAACAAAGATATATTTGAGTTGTTATGAGTAAATGTTTTATTATTATTTCATTTTCTCACTTTTCAAGAGTAAATTTATTTTCAAAAATTTTGGTTCTTTAAGTTATCTACTAACTTTATTTCTGGTGATTGAAAATAAGCTTTTCAAAATATTCTTTAAGTTTCAAATATTTGAAGTTGTGTTAAATGTATGTTTTTCTCTTATTTTTATACCCTTTCTCTTCTTTAGGAAATAAGTTTACATTTAAAATGTTACTTTCTTGGTAAATTTTATTTTTATAAGTTGGTTTCCATAATAGTGAATTGATTTTATCTCGGTTTGAAAAACTTATTTTATTCTTAATATTTGTTAAATGGTAGAATAATTCTCTTAAAGAAGTTTATAAGAAAAGCTTTCTTAATAAAAATTGTTAGCAAAATTTCATTTTAATTTTGAAAAGAGAATAACAATTTATAAAAATTAAGTTTTGAAGAGGCTTTCTTAGTATATGATTTTCAAAGTCTATAATGAACCTATTTAAGTCTTATAAACGATATGGTTGAGTTAAAATCCTTCAATGCAAAAAAGTCTTTCTTTATGAAGTATTAAGTTTCGATTTGTAAAAGAAATGAGTTTCTTTTATTATTTTAAAGAAATCTACATTATTAATTCTTCTAGAATTTATGGTTAGCTTATCCTTTAAAAGCGTTAAAAGCAAAACTTAGATCTTTTTGTTGAAAATTCCTTTTGTTAAGAAATCTAGTTTAATTTTTTTTATTTAAGAAAAAACCCATTTTTATTTTTATTTAAGACAACAACATTCTTAATCATGCATGAATATGTAGCAATGCAAAAGTAAAAATAATACATAATAAGATAAAAAGAATTACTTATAAGTAAATAAACATAGTAAAATAGTCAAGCATTGGGAACTTTAGCTTCATCAAGGTATCCCGGTCATATATTGGGAGCCTTAGCTTCATCAAGGCAACCCGAGACTAAGAATAGACTAGTCCCAAAAGAAAAGAAAAGAAAAGAAAGAAAAAAAAATTATTTTGACTTGATATGGACAAGTCCAAGACTAAAAGACTAGTCTTAATAAATTGCATAAAACAAGTAAATAAATAAATTGCAAGATGTGAAAATAAATAAATAACAAATGAGCTTATATGCTCTAAATAAATATAAATACATAGTATACATAATATTATATAAGTTAGATTAGAGCAAAAATAATAACAATAATAATAACAACATAATAACATAATGTAAAATATGAACATGAACAAAAACAAAACATGAACATATTATTACTTCTTTAACTCATATGAGTCTAAGAAACATACATTAAGCTCATACTAAGTTGTATGAACATGATAAAGAATATAGGTAGAATTTTTACCTAAGGTTTAATGAAAGGTTTGAAAAGAGATGAATGGGTTTCGTTGTTTTTTTTTTTCTTGAAGTGTAGAAATTGGTAGAGAGTATTTTGAGAGAGATTTGTTGGAGAGAGGTTTTGAGAGAGTATTTTGGTAGAGTTTTGTTATGGAAAGTAGATGTGTGAAAGAATGAAGGAGGAATAGGGTATTTATAGAATTTTTGGAGTGAAATCTAGATGTAATAAAATAATTGAAAAAGAAAAATAATTTAGAGAAGAGGGAGGGGGGCCGACGCATGTAGTAAAGAGAGAGAGGGGGTTTTATTTGTTTTGTGATTTTTTGTAAAGAAAAGAAATAATGCATAAGGTTTAATGTGAATAAAGTTGTATTGGAAATATAAAAAGTAAGAAAATAGCTATGTAGGTAGTAAGAAATAGGTGTAAGAAAAAGTAGAGATAGTGAAATAGTAATGAATAGTAGGAATAGTACTATGAATAGTTGACTAAACATATAAAATACCGGTAGTAATAAAAATACGCGTAAACGAGTTATATCTGTTATTTTTAGTTACCGAAAAATTCTAAAACTGATATTTTTGAAATCCTTGTTTATTTATGAGTCTTTTGGTGTTATTGGAATATTTTTATTATTCCAAGCTCCGGGACATGCTTTTCGAGAACTGATCCCGTTTGAGTCCGAAAGACACTCGAAATTTGCGAATCTGATATTTTTATGTTATCCTATATTATTACGAACTATAGAAAGCCATTAACTCAAATTTGTTTTCTAGGGTTTGAGAACGCGGGATTACCGGAGTTGAAATTGTTTGATTATCTTGACCTTTGTTGACTTTTGGAACTCCGGTTTGACTAGGGTTAGGCTTTAATCCAACTTTGCCCTAAAAATTGAGAGGTTTAACTCAGGGATCGGATAAGCGGATCTTTTCATGTACGGATTTTCAAATTGAACTATTATTGAACTCTATTTTTGTTTTTGAAAATTTTCTTATGAAATCCCGTGATCGATATTGGTTTAAGGTTTGGTTTCAACCTAGGTCAAGCTTTAGGGTTTTGATTTGATATTCCAAAACCATTGTCGAAAAATTCGGGGGCTTATAATCACTTCTTCTTCTTTGTCAAATGAAGATACTACTAGACTTTAGCATAGGCGTCTAGGGTATATGTGCAGTCGATATAACTAAATTGAGTAGAAGAGGACTTCTTGATGGGTAAGGCATTAGCAAGTTTTGTGAACATTTATTTTTGGGAAGCAAAAAGAGTTAGATTCACCACGTGTACTCATAATATAAATGGTACTCTTGACTACGTCCATTTTGATCTTTGGAGGCCGTCTAGAATACCTTCTATTGGAGGTGCTATCTACATTTTGACCATCATTGATGATTTCTCCAAAAGAGTTTAGGAATTTTTCCTGAAACAAAAGAGTGATGTTCTACCCACATTTAAAAAGAGTGGAAGACGATGATTGAGAAACAGGTAAAGCGTCTTCGCACTGATAATGGTTTAGATTTCTATTCTAATGATTTTAATATTCTATGAAAGTCATAGGGAATTATAAGGCATTTAATAGTTCATGGTATACCAAAAAAAAAAAAAACAAACAATAGCAGAACGGATGAATAGAACTATTATAGAGAAATTCAGATGTATGCTTTCTAATGCTTAGTTACCAAAGTCATTTTAGGCTGAAGCAACTTCTACAGCATGTTATTTGATTAATAGGTCTCCATTAACTTCAATTGAGAAGAAGACTCCACAAGAGGTTTGTTTTAGTACTCCTACTAATTGTTTTGAATTAAAGACTTTTGGATGTCCTATCTGTGCTCTTGTTAATAATGGGAAACTGGAGCCTAGATCTCTAAAATGTATATTCCTTGGTTTTAAGCCTGGTGTCAAGGGATATAAGTTATGTCCTGAATTGAATAAAGTTGTTATCGGTAGAGATGTTATTTTTTATGAAACAGCCATGTTACATGACTTGTCTTCCAATAGTCCATATGATAAAGTTCAATAGAAATCAAGCATGCAGGTGGAGTTTGAGATTAGTTCAGGTTCTACACAAAAGCTTACTTCTCAGCCTCTTTCTATACCACAAGAGCCGCAATATTCTATTACTAAAGACAAATCTAGGAGAGAAGTTAGGCCTCCTTAGAGATATGTAGAGATAGATCTTATTGCTTATGCTCTCAATGTAGTAGAGGATATTGATTCTAATTTGGAGTCATCTACTTACTTGGAGGCTATTGCTTGTGATGACTTTAGTAAATGGATCATTGCTATGTAGGAGAAGATGAAATCCCTTTATAAGAATGGCACATGGGATTTAGTGAAGCTTCCTAAAGGGAAGAAGACTATTTGGTGTGAATGGATATTCAAGACGAAAGAAGGAACACTAGGAGTTGAAGAACCCGGATACAAAGCAAGACTTATTGCAAAGGGTTACAGTTAGGTACCAAGTATCGATTTAACTTATGTGTTTTCTCCTATTGTAAAACACAGCTCGATTCAAGCATTACTTGGTATTGTAGCTATGGAAGATCTTGAGCTTGAATAGTTAGATGTAAAGACAACTTTCTTATATAGAGAGCTTGATAAAGATATTTATATGCAACAGCCAGAGGGGTTTGTGGTCTTGAGAAAGGTGGACCATGTTTGCATGTTAAAGAAGTCACTTTATGACTTGAAGCAATCACCTAGACAGTATTACAAGACGTTTGATTCATTTACGACTTCTCATGATTTTAGGAGAAGTAATTTTAATAGCTGTGTCTATTTCAAGAAATGTAATGATTAGTCATTTATCTACTTACTTTTGTATGTTGTTAACATGTTGATAGTAGCTAAGGATAGAGGAGAGATTGAAAAAGTTAAAATTCAATTGAGTAAAGAGTTTGAAATGAAAGATTTGGGAGCAGAAAAGACGATACTTGGAATGAAAATTATAAAAGATAGAAAAGTAGGTTTGTTGCGTCTAAGTCAAAAAGTGTATATTGAGAAAATTCTTTGAAAGTTTAATATGATGAATGCTAAGCCTATAAGTACTCCTTTCGCAGCACATTTTAGACTTTTATCTGCTTTGTCTCCATAATCAGATAATGAGATTGACTATATGTCAAGGTTCCATATTCTAGTGCTATAGGATCTCTTTTGTATGCTATAGTTTGTATATACCCTAACTTGTCATATGTTGTGAGTTTTGTCAGTAGATATATGATAAATCCTGGTAAGGATCACTAGAGAGCAATTTAGTGGATTTTCAGCTATTTAAAAGATACTACTAATGTTTGTCTACAATTTGGTAGATATAGAGATGAAATTATTGGGTTTGTTGATTTTGATTTTGCTGGAGACTTGGATAAAAGAAGATCTTTTGTAGGGTATATTTTTACACTTGGTGGTTGTGTTATCAATTGAAAATTCACATTGCAAGCTACAATTGCTCTATCCACTACTAAAGCTGAATATATGGCTATTACAGAAGCTTTTAAAGAAGCTATTTGGTTGTAGGAATTATTTGGTGAACTTAGTGATGACTTGAAGACTATTATAGTCTATTGTGACAGTCAGAGTGCAATCTATCTCACAAAAAATCAGATGTACCATAAGAGGGCAAAGCACATTGATGTTAGGTATCACTTTGCTCGTGATATTATTGCTAATGGTGATATTGCTATGAGCAAGGTCAATACTCAGGATAACCCCACTGATATGAAGACTAAGACATTTCTTACTGCGAAATTTAAGCGTTGTCTAGACTTAGTTAGTGTTGGTTATAGATTGGTCCTCTTTAGGGGTTTGTGGAAGAGGGGGAGAATGTTTTGTTGTTTATGTTGAAGATTGGGAGTTTGTGTTGATTTTTGCTCTTGAATTTATGTCCAGGTGGAGAATGTTGGATGTTTGACCCAAATTTTGTCAAAGCTGTCAGTTTTGGATGCTTGGCCGCCAGCCTATATACTATACAATGTCGGCCTTAAAGCTAGCTCTTAAAATTTTGAATTTGTGGATTGTCAAGGCCAGCTCAAAGCAACCGGCCTTTATTGGGTACGCCACTGGTCAATGGAACGTCCAAATTTCAGCTGCTTATGCATACATATATATGTATGTGCTGTTTTTAGGGTTTATAAGATTTTAGATCATTTTAGATTTCTTGCATACACATCCCCTATGCTCCTTCTTCAACAATTAGTGAATTCCTCTCCTTTGCCCGTGGTTTTTCCCACAAGGATTTCCATGTAAATCTTGTATGTGCTTTACTTTGATTTTGTTTTTGCCATTGCTTGTCATGTCTATATATAACAGCAATCAATTCCTTCAATTTGATTAAAACCTTTCGCAACCAAATGAGCTTTATAATGCTCGATTGTACCATGTGATTTATATTTTATCTTATATGCCCACTTACATTCTACTAATTTCTCCCCCAGGGGCAAAGTAGCAAGCTCCTAAGTTTGATTGGCATCTAAGGCCAAAAACTAGTTTTACATAGCTTCAATTCATTTAGGTTTGTGTTGAGCTTCTCAAAAGTTTGCAGCTCATGAGTTGTAAACACATGGGCTAAAGAAAACAACATACTCCTTTGAATGCATTTCAAAATCAACAGTAGTGAATATGGGGTAGGATATATGTGTGGTATAAGTTGCATCAGCTATATTATCAATTTGAACCTTATGAGCAAAGTCACTGAACCAACATAAAGTTCTTTTAATTCTAGAAGATTGATAGACAGTGATTGCATCAGAAGGAACATATGGTGCATTACTGAATGCAGATTGGAATGTAAACTTACATTTGTATGATTATTAGGAAGAGAATCCAAGGAGCTAGGACTAGAAACAGAACAAGGATCACTATCGATAATTAAAGCAAGAAATTGTGTGTAAGAAGGATATGATGTCTTTGAATGAAGTACTAAAAAATTACCAATAGGAATGAAAAGGAAAAATTTCCCCATGAAAGATAACATCTCTCCTAATAAAAATGCAATGTGCATCTAAATCATAGAACTTATATCCCTTTTGTCCACATGGATATCCTAGGAATACATAATGTCTACTTCTTAAATCAAATTTATCTCTCTTTTGTTCAATAGTTACTTTATAACATAAGCATCCAATGACTTTAAGGTCTTGATAAGAAGGTGGTTTGTCATAAAGCATTTCATAGGACGATTTCTAGCTAAGACATTTAAGTGGCATTTTGTTGGTGAGAGATGTGAGTGCAAGCGTACAATCTCTCCAAAAGTGTTTAGGGAAATTTTTCCGAAATCTCAAAGCTTGTTGTCTATAAGATATGCCTCTGCTTATGTTCTACTACACCATTTTGTTAAGAGAATAAAGAACCCTCCTTTGATACATAACACCTAAGTTCTTGAAGATAGTTTAGCATTCATTGACTATTAAGCAATTTAATATAAATGAGTTATTTCAAGGTGCATTGTTTTTGCAATATGCATGCATAAGGGATATCATGTTCAGCAGCTTCTATATCTACAATCTATTTACTCACATTCCCAACAAAACTAGAAGTAAATAATAGGGTAATACCTGTAAAATTCCACACATCTTGCAATGAACCCTAAGATTATTTGAGAGCTATTGATGCTTCTTGAAAAACTTTAGATATAAGATCTTTTGCCACAATTGCTGCTTATCTCAACTTCAAAAGGAGTATCTTATGTTTGAATTGACATCGCAAACCTCTTTATTGGTCCTATTTAGTTTTCTACCCTTGAACCAATTAGGATATCCTATAGTCTTGAAGCATCTATCAATAGCATGACCAACTTTCTTATAATAACTACAATATAAGTGGCCTTTCTTCTCTTTTTTATCTATCATAGGACTCTTTTGAGCATTTTTCACAGCAAATGCAGAACTTGCATTATTAGCTAATTCTTCTAATATGTCAAACACTTGTTTTTGCTTCTTTACTTGACAAATTAAGTAGTAAGTCTTACTAACACTTGGCAGTTGTAATCCCCTTAATTTTACATAACCTAATTATAATAATTATTAAAAATATACTATAAAATCATAAAAGAACTATAACAAAAAGTCACAGAAATCACTCCTAATTTTTCACGATTTAAATATTAAGTATAAACATATTAGAATAAAGAATCCTTATCAATAAAACTTTAAAAATACAGAATGTTTGAAATAAAGTAAATGAAGGAATAAAGAAAAATGTTTAATACTTGCGAACCTAAGTTTTAATATTCAAAACATATCAATACCTTTAAGTTAAATAATTCTGAGTCTATAGGAACTAAAATTATGATCTAACTTAGTAACTTAAAATTAGTAAAAAGAACAAAGTAACAAATATAGAATAAATATTAAACTTGTAATCTAATAAAAACTCTAGAATAAATCTATAAATAGTAATGAATTCATATGTAAATTTCAAACCCTATAATTTATAATAAAGTCAAATTAAGGGCAATGTAATTATTAATTTATCAAAAATACCATCAAACAAAACTTTTAAATAGATAAAATATAATTTACGAGAGTAGATATAAAAGCTGAAAAGTAAAAGTCTTAAACTAAAGATTCTATGTATACCATAGTGTTCAGAATATTTAATATCGATAATATGTAATTTTTCATCTAAAAAAATTATTGAATCAATATTTATCATATGTGTCATTTAGACCAACAAAATTGACTTTTTGCACAAGTTCATATTTTTCCCCACTCCTTACACAGTTGTTGATTATAAATTCATCATATTCTCTTTGTTTTTGCATCTCTATTCATCCTATCTCCTTACATTTTTTACTTCTTTTTTTTTCACGTATCCTCTTTCTCCTCATTTTGATTTTCCCCTGTACGTCAACAACACATACACAATGATACACGTACACATGTCTTTAATAAAAGCCTTAAATAAATTTTTAAAGATAAGACTCTTGAATAATTGTCATATTTGCACATGTTTAACTTAATAAACCAACTTAGAACTAAGATAATTAAACAAATAAGTAATATTATATAATATATTGAACATTTTTTGTGCAAATGGGACACAGCACACGGCTGAAATTTGCCTAAATTGCTGCAACTGAAATCCAAGGAGAAGTTGATCAATTTTGCACCAAAGAAGTCAAGATTGACTAAGAGTAAACCAATGAAAACCAACCAAACAAGCTCAACAATTAATGTAAGAGAAATCATGCATGCAAGTGGAAATTCGGTGGATGAAAATTAGCTCCTTCTTGGCTAGAAATGAAACCAACTTGTTGTTGCTTCCTTGCCTATAAAAACCCACCTTAATGAGCTAACAAACAAACTATAATAACACACAATCAAACCTAAAACAACAACATAAATACACCTTCAACAGCTATATTTTCGTGCACCAAAACAACAACAAAAACACACAACGCAACTCCAATAAACAAGCTTAGGAAATTAACAAAGTAAGGTAAGTTAAATTCATTTCAAGTTAATTTATGTATTAAACCTTAGTTTAAATCATGTTCCTATCAACTTAGGATTTGTGCCAACATCATAACAACTCAAACAAGGTAATATCTCATCTTAAAACTCCTTATACTTATTATAATGTATAGAAGCTAGGAAATCATAGAATATGATGATTATAAGGTGTTATATATTAATATATCACGTGTGATACATGTAAAGTATGGAAAAAAACACTTATAAGAAGTTTAAACATAAGTATAATATATAAATAAATTAAGAAAAGTAAGTTCAAAATAGAGCAAAAACGAGGAAGACAATGAACAGTGCCAATGCCGGCTCTACACCGGCGGCTTACAGGGATAGGTCGGCGGTGTAGTCTGGAACAGAGGCTACGTAAATTTTGAAATCACGTAAATTCCATCCAACGCAGGCCTCTAGAATTCAAAGTCGGTGGTATTTAAGGCCGGTGTACGCCACCATGTCGGCTGTGTTCGTTAAACGCTAGCAGCCTTTAAGCCAGCGTATGCGGGTGTTTGAATTGTGTAAAAATTTATACGAACACCGGCATCTGGGAATCAATGCCTGTGGAGTAGGTGCCGGCATACATGTAAAATTTTCCAGATTAAGTATGTTTCGTCCAAAGCCAATATATTATATACATTTACATATATGTATAATAAGAGAAATAAAATAAGATTTAGAAAGTAATTTCAATCAAAAAGATTTAAATATTAATAAAATATAACAAGTGTAATTTAGCAGCTTCCAAAATTATTGGAAAATATCACTTACAATATTATTGCTAATATTAATATATTGTACAAATAAAAATGAATCATAAATATTCTAAATAATTATCTAGTATAGATATATAAGAATGGAAAATTTAAATAAGTTAAATTAGAGACAATGTGACTTCCGAAAATAACAAAATAATTATATGAAGTAGATTAAGAGAAACACGACGAACTAAATAATAAGAAATAAATACTAGTTATCCTAATGTGTTAACTAAAATAACGATATAAAAATAGCAATAATAATAATGATAAAAATATTAATCTAATGAATACAACTTTTACAATTACCCAATAAAAATATATAAATATCCAACAAGATCAAGACAAGCAAAATAAAAATAAATAATAAGTAGTAAATATTTGTTACAATAAAAACATAAAAGAACCAATACAGGTAATAGAAATTAAATTAAATATCAAATAGAACACTTAGTTAATCATAGAAGTTTAGTTGCGTTATTTACATTATGTTAATAAGTATTTTGTCTTAATAAGTGATAATGAATTGTAAATATATAAATAGAACTAAATATCTTAAATGAATTATTCTACTAAGTAAAATCATATTAGGTTAATTAAGCTAACTAAAGTAGATTTAGTAATTGAATTAAGTGATTAGTTTCAATCAACTCGGCTTAGATTAGTATACTAGGTAAAACCATAAAAAGAAAGGAGTACATAATTTCTAAAATATATCTAATTTAGAATTAGTGTAAATTATTGTATAAGTTATACCATAATTAATATGGTGAATATGTTGTTTGAAATATCTTATTTTCAGAACTAATAAAAAGATAGATTGGTTAAATAATAAAATTGGATAACCATTACAAATAGAAAGACTTCTCTTATAAATTCCATAATTTTGATCATAAGAAAATTATATATATATATATATATATACAAAGATAAAATTCCTAGTTAAATAAGTAGAGAATATACTAGAATCGATAATTAAGACCTGAAAGAATACCGTTAATATCGTTATATAAATAACAAAATAATAATAAATATATGTTATTTCATTTTCATAGGGAAAATAGATCGGTTCTTGGATTTCCAGTGGCATATTCCAATAGTTTAGCGAAGACCATAGGTGAGTAATTTTGACTTTATCACATTGTTTATGCTTGTAGTATAGTTGCACTTGAAATAATACATAATCAACTGATATGCATGCGGGATTGGGTATAATGCATGATGATTGGTGTATGCTTAAATGCTAAATTATCATAATATAAGTGGTAAACATTGTATGATCAATATGGAATGAAGCATGTTGACAATTATCTGTGAATTGTATGATCACCTTAAACTTGACTAAAAACTATTCGTACCATAAATGAAATTGGACATGCATTACATTATATGCACATATTGCATTTTAAAAGGAGGATGACCCCGCTTGTATTAGCATTTCGGTTCTCTAGTGACGTGCCTAGTTTTTCTAGATGATATTTTCCTAGTTCTTCCAAGAGTACCTTTGTTCTGTTTTGTTCCATGGGAACTAACTGGTATTGGAGGAACACGGCTCACGGTATCGACATGAAATGGCTAATACTTAATGGTGTCTCTTTGTTCTAAGGATAAGAGTGAAATTTTTTAAAGTAATTTGTGAGAGTTTATGGTACCCATTCTTCCTTGGTTCTCTGATTCTCTTGGGCACAGTGTATCGCTCTTCATGGCTTTCTTCCAACCCCGATGGAGGGCGTAAATCTATATCCTGTTTGGATTCCAGTTATCCAACTTGTACTTGCATATATGATTGATTGTTGCATGGCATACGCTTTTTAATTAAACTTGTTTGATATTGTTTGATGTGTGGTCCGATTATGTTATCTTACCGAGCTCGTGGTTCACTCATCCCCCAACAGTTTTTGTGCAGGATTAATACTAGCTGGGATTGGGCTAAGAATGTGTGAAGAGAGTTTCTCCAATAGACTTTATTGAAGATAGAAATATAGGTTATGCTAAACTTAGTGTGCAAATTAGATAAATTGTGTAAACGATTGAAATTTGTATGTTATAGGTTTGTAAACCCATTTTCACTATATAGTAGAGGATACCGATCCTCTATGGTCTTGGTAGAAAGTGGAAAATCGAATTCCACAGTTGAAATTTAGTAACATAATATATCATTTATATGATAGATATTGATAAATGAATAGAGTCTTGTACACTCTAACTTACAAGATGACTCTCATATTACGAGTACACACGTGGTATGATAGCTTTAAGTTAATCCTACTAGACCCCCTTTTAAGGTGTGACAGCAAGTGATCCATAGAAAGCACTTGATTGTGTACATATTCATACACATCATTTAAACCCATGAGAAATTTGATAAGTCGATTTCTTTCTTCCTGATTTTGCAACTTCACTTTCAAATTACAAGTCTAAGCATTCGTTACACCACAATCACTCATTAGATTCTCCAAAAGACTGCTCAATTCATCCAAAAAATCTCTTCAACTTATTAAAATACTTTGTCACAGTTAAAATTCCTTGTTTCATGTTAGTAAATTCAAATTATAATTGATATACCATTGGTCCACTAACCATGTCAAAGCTTTCATTTATATTTTTCTACAACTCTTGCCAATTGCACATAAAGAAATGCCTCTACTAGATCTTTTGTCATTGTGTTTAAAAGCTAACATCGTATCATATAGTTATTCCTAGTCTATTTCTCATACTCAATTGCATTATCCTTAGGTTTCTTATATGGTTGTAATACCCTTCAAATATAAGGTGGTAGTTCTTTAATCATCAAGGTGCCTTTTGGTGTAATGGTTTAAAATTTATTGGAACTGTAAAGTTAAGCATGCTTAAGAGAGAGCACTCCCAAGATGGGTAAGCTCCTGGGAAGTAGTTGGCACTAAGAACAAAACCGTATAGCATCTTACTAAAGCATGAGCAAAGTTTTAAGTCACCATAGGTGATATTAGAGCAGTTCACCAGCCGAAAGTAGGGGAACTAAGTGTTGTACAGAGCACAGTACCTCATAGTGGGGGTACCTCTTGAACCTGTATGAAGCATCTTTAGTATCCTCCCTGCCTGGTGTGGTTCTAGATCTGTGTAAGAAAACTGACGAAGACGTGAGTTTTATAAGTGTGAGAGTATGTAATACTCCTTAAATATAAGGTGGTGGAATTCTAATCATTGAGGCCTTTTGGTGTGATGGCTTAAAGTTCGTTAGAACTCTAAAGTTAAGTGTGCTCAAAGGAGAGCATTGCCCTGATGGCTAACCTCCT
Source organism: Combretum micranthum (assembly GCA_024138025.1). Classification (NCBI taxonomy): domain Eukaryota; kingdom Viridiplantae; phylum Streptophyta; class Magnoliopsida; order Myrtales; family Combretaceae; genus Combretum; species Combretum micranthum. The sequence goes on along the minus strand of JAMXBD010001410.1, from coordinate 38,436 downwards.
GAGAAGTAGCTAGCACGAGGATAAAACCGTGCAACATCTTGCCAAAGTAGACAATACCTTAGTGGGAGAAATTCTGAATTGTTACATGTTCCATCAATAAATCCTAATTTGGCCTTTGCTCCTAACCCTAGATGTACGTAACAAGTTCAAGCATGGAAAAATCAATCGTGAAAGTTAGATTTGTTACCAAAGCGCTAAAAGTATCAGATTCAAACAAGAAATATGGATCAACAAAAGGAACTCTCAAAATAAGTAATCATTAAACCAAACATGATCATATTTGACAAACTTAACAAACAACACTAACTTCAAAAAAATTAAATCGAATAGTACATAATGATTGGTAATTTATCAAAACATATATTCCTACTCTTATTCCATTAAAACTATCTAAATCTATCTCTTGTAGTGAAAAGATGATACTTAGGAAGATTCTTAATGATAAAGAGATTGCGTTCATCATTGAGAGTCTTTTACAACTTCTATTATTTATATGTTCACTTAGTACAAGGCTAAACTACTCTATGCACATTTATAAGATAAATAGAATACATGACATGCCAACACATTGTCTACTTATGGGATAAGTTTTCCTCCTAAATTTTATCATAAAAGTAACTAATTATAATGTCATGTCATGTGCATATCTTGGTTTTATTGATAAAAAATATATATTTATTTAAGATATTATTATAAATCATATAATGACAATCTGAGTTAACAAATTTTTCTAAATAAAATTAAACTAGTATCATTTAATTTAAACTATTGATTTTCATTAGTGGTTTTCTCACATTTGCATATATAACTATATCATTTAATTTTAAAGAAGTTACAACTCTTTGGAATAAGGAAACATACTAATAATCTCATAAATTTTGACCTTGGTGTTAGTGTATCTCCTAAGCTTTAATAGATTGACAAATGACCTCAAAAGTTGAAAACAGGCATATAAACTTTGTTCACAGTGCAAAAACACTTCTCATACCTATAAAAAGTGTATTTTGATACCCTTTAAATTTATATATTAGTATATTTTTAGTGAACTGATAAATCAAATATCCTTAATGGAAAATAATAATAATAATAATAAATGTCCTCTATGTTATCAATTAATCAAAGTGAGGAAGTTTTTGAAAGCTTAGAAAATATATTTACACCTATGTCAAAGTTTAGGGAACTATTTACAATTTGTATGGTGTTATTTTATGAATGAATGAAGTCATTTTTGGAATAAAAACTATATTTCATGGGGAATAATATGTCCTCTAATAAAAAATGGAATAAAAATTCATTATTTATTCTATATTGTATAAAATAGATACCAATATCCAAATAGGGGAAGAATGATCCTTCAATAATAATGTGAGGATTGGAAGCCAATAGGAAAGTGTAATACTAACAAAAAGATACAAAAGACAAAATAATAATAAAAAATAGTTATAAGGTTAAAAAATGAATTACTAAGAAAGATGTAAAAAAAAATTGAAATCAGTTATCTATTATCATATATTTTTTGGAAATTTTTCCTTTTTTCTACCTCTTCAATGTGACTTTTTCCTTCTAAAATAGTAGTTCTTTAGCATCAATCACATATACAACATTTATTTCTCAAATAGGTGCACCAATCACATAATCAAATGTAATAGGAACATAACTATTCTCTCATTTTCATTATTTATATTTTCAAATGTTACAATCCTTTCTTTTTTATTTCTTTCTTTTTTTTCCATTTTAGCATAATTTAATGTAGAGTAATCTACCTATTTGCTCTTGTGTTCTTTTTTTATAGTTTAAAATGTTATAAGCCTTTCTTTTTCTTTTTCATTGCATATAGCATTAACTTCTATCATACATAGCAGCATATGATGGATCAACAACAACACAACCAAAAGAAAATAGCTTTTAAACATCAAATGGGGTGCCAGTAATAACAATTAATGAAATAAAAATAAAATATAATACTCATTAAAGATTATAATTGACCTTAAGCCTCCTTAAAACAAGGCATTGTAACCTAATGCAACTATGAAAATACCAGGCTTAGTGAGTGAAACTAGTTATAAAGCGACCTTATCCATTCAATGTAATGACATCTACACTTGTATTATTGTTTGCACGAGTCCAAGACCCACACGCAACATATGGACAACATTGTTTACCTCAACAACATTACAGCTAGGATTTACTCTCCTCCTTGCACAACTAAGGTTAGGGTTGAGCAAGTTCAAGATGGATAGGGAATGAAATCTCCCTTGTAACTCACCATATAAGATACGAGGAATGAAATTTTATACATAGAACATATCCTATAACATATTGCACCCACTTTGTACCTTGTACCTTGTGAAACTCATAGGGTACCTTATAGAACCTGCAAAATATTTCTTTCTTTTTCAAATTTCAAGTTTATTATAATATATACAAGTTATATAGCATATAAAACTACCTTATTTTTATATATCCATCATATACAACTCATCTGAAAGAAATTTAAAAAGTAATTTTTTTAAATCACAAGTTTTATATTATGCAAAATTTCTTTATGTGTTAAAGTTGAATTCTATACAAACATTTATGGAATGTGATTACGTGATTTCAACAAAGTTGTAGAACATTTAACAAATTTTGAAATGAAGAGGCACTTTTATATTAATTAGCCTTTAAAGATTAATTACACTTTTTTACAACTTAGATGTTCAAGTACATGCACTTGGCATTCTTCAAAAAAAAAAAAAAAATACAAATACTTCTATAATGAAATAACACAAGCTTTTCTAAATAAAAATTTTTAAAGGTAGCCTACAATCGATAATCTTAAACAAAATTGATTGTAAAATGAAAAATAAAGTATTATTATATGTGTCTCATTTATTTACATTATTTAAAAATTTTTAAGTAGAGTACATATTTTACGATATATACAGGGCATCTTTGAACTTAAACTTCCTATATAATATAGTACATGTTCCCAGATAGGTAAAAGTTATGAAGTCTTCATACCCGCATCTTACCCTATAGAAGTTGGTTCTAAAAAAAGCGTACCCATATTCTATCATGTGAACCTCAATATCCACTAAACCCTAGCTATTGAGCAGAGTATGGATGGGTACCTTGTACAATGGGGTTATCCACTTACCCCTAACTAAGTTTGGCAATAGAAGTCTACTATTATGATCTCTTATAAACCTAATTGCATTTGACTCCGATCTAAATTAACGTGTGTTATAATCCACCACTCTAACAATACCATTCACAAATCATAATTGTACATGCCCTCTTTGTAGGCTCTCATACACCTTAGAGTACTTGTTCTACAATATACCTAGTCTGCTCTTGTGTTGTCGCAATCGAGTGTCTATTTTAAGCTGGATTTGAAGGAACTTAAAGTTGAGGTAAGTTTCACACTACTTAATTCATATTTCTTCTTTCACCAACACAAATTACAATGAACAATTCCATTAGGATTTAGGGACTAGTTATTGAAGAACACTTCATTCCTTTCACACATGTCAAGCCACTTCCATTAGTTTCACAACAAATTCATGGCTTTCTTAATGCTTAGATTTTGAAGCCTTGATCATGGCTTTCTCTACTCCCCCCAAGTTTTGACATGGTGTTTCTTAAACCTTAATCCTAAGCCTCCAAACTAAACCCCCTTCATCCACTCACAACTAAGTATATGTGCTCTATCGTCTATATTTCCTTATGAAACTTGTAATAAGGTCCTTAACTGTATGGCCCCAGTGCAAATTGGCCCTAGTAATTTCTATTTTAGTTAAGGCTTGCAAGAAGAAGTGGAAAAGGAAAAGAAATTGGACCAAACTTGACCCCTTGTGCAAAGTGTCAATTCAAACTTTACTACAAAGTGTCAATTCAAACTTCACAAACTCAATTCAATCTTCAATTATTCACCTGAAACATAATCAAATCACTAAAGAAAACACATGAACATATCCTCATTTATCTCTATATCATCATGCCACACATATTACCAAAGAACCCATCTTTAACTTCCAAATTATCAATTACACACCTAAATTTACATATCAAGAGTATTCAAACCATTCTTATGTTAAGCATATCAACAATTACACCTTAATTCAATGTTAAATTCATCGTTCCAAATTATGTCATCAAATCAAAATCTATAAACATCAATTTACTAAGTTATCTCGCTAATTCAACTCAAATACAAAACCAGTTTGCCCTTACACTGTGTAATTCAAATTATTAAACTACTTACCTCTATTGGAATCTTGAATTAAACATTTCTAACTCTTAAAACCCCTTTAACCCTCTTACAACTTCCTAAACCATCTTATAACTCCAACATATCTTGAAAACTAAAGAAACTTTATATTAATATATTGATTGAAGAAAACTCCACAACATATCCAAAATTAAGCTTAAATGAACATATTTCATAAACTTACCTTGTTAAATTTTTCGTCAAATTTAATTTTTAATCCAATCTTGATATTTGAATTATCTTTAATTCATTAAAGAATGACATAATCCATTAACTTCTCTTCTTAAATTCATAAATTAAATTCCAATCTATAAAGATTGGATTCAATTTACTCACCATTGTTACTTCGATATTGTTTTACACTGCCTCTAAGGACAAGATCTTCCTTAATTTGATTTAAGAGATCAATAATTAGATGTTGAATGCTTTAAAAGTTTCCATGATCCATAATTAAGAGTGTGAGAGGAAAAGCCTTTTTTGTGTAGAAATGACCAACTTCTAAAATTTCATCTTAAATACCCCTCCAATTTCCTTCTCTAAACATATATTGTATATAAGCACTAAAATGCTCACGTTTATTTAAATTTTAAGGGTACATTACTAAATCAACTCTCTTTAGATATATTACATTTAAATTTTATTTTTCTAAATGTCTCATCTCTTAATTATTAAACATAGGGTTAATTTAGTAAAATTCAAAATCCTTTGTTATTTGATATCATATTATTGTTTTTTTATTCTTATTGATTTTATTTTATTTTATTTTTTTGACTTAGGATTTCTCAATATCCTCCTTAAATAAATTTCATCCTTGAAATTTACCTAGATGCTAAAATAGCTTTAGATACTAGAGTCTCACGCTTTCCTTTAGTTCCAAGTAGCTTCTTTTTTGGCTTGGCTACTCCATTGTACTCTCACATGCTTTATAACTTTGTTCTTCAACACATTTTTTGGAGTCTTTTGTTCTTCATTGGGTATTCAATTACTATTGGATTTGATTGCACATATGATGTTGTCAACTCAATCACAAATTATGGACCATGAACACATTTTCTCAACTGTGAGACATGAAACACGTCGTGTAGACCAATTAAACTAGGAGCTAATACTAATTTGTTAGCCACAACACTAACATGCTATAAGATCTCAAAAAGATCAAATTACTATAGATTCAGCTTTCTAAAACATACCAGTACTCTAGTAAGCAAAACCTAAAGAAAAACATGATCACCCACCTTAAAATAAAAGGTCTTCTTCATTTATTTACACAGATCTTATACTTATTTTATGTTGTTAACAACATTCGTCATTTCACCTGAACTTTATCTTTTGCTTGTTGCACTAACTTAGGACCAAGTAAAACATGTTCGCCAACTTCTTCCCAATGAAGCAGAGATTTATACTTCCTCCCATAGAGCGCTTCGTATGGAGCTATTTGTATAGAAGCTTGATAACTTTTATTATAAGCAAACTTCACAAGAAACAAGTGTTCATCTTAACGACCACCAAAATCTAAAGCATAATCTCTCAACATATCCTCAAAAAATTATATAATCCTCTTCGAATGCCCATTTGTCTAAGGATGGGAAGTAATGCTAGATTGTAACCTGGTTGCAAGGGCTTTGTGAAGACTTCCTCGAAATCGACTGACAATGTGTATCTTGATTTGATACTATGGACATCGGTACATCATAGAGTCTCATTACCTCTCAAATATAAGGTTGAGTTATCTTCTCTAGACTACAACCAACTCTCAAAGGTAAGAAATAAGTCTGGAAATGAACCAAGCTAAGCCAAGCTTCTAAAGGCTTGGGCTTAATTCATTTAAAATTTATCGACCTCAAGCTTAAACCTGAAATTTGGGCTTGAGCTCGAATCATTTAACTAAACGAACTTTAGTTTGAAATCAAGCTTAACTCATTTATGAAACGAGCTCGAGTTGAAATTAAGCTTTTTATTGAGTTTGCCGAGCTTTATTGAGCCTAAAATAAAAGCTCGAGCTCAACTTGTTTAGATAGCTCGTTTTCTAATTTTTTCAAACCTAAAATATAATATATAAATGTTGCTATAAATATGTATACACATTAATATTAACGGTTTGCGATGATTTGTTGCAATCCCACTGCATCAGTTTGGTATAAGAGCCAAATTCACTCTTGGAGAAGACACCTCCCAAATGATAAGGCAATCAACGTTGTGTTGTAGTGGATGAAACTTATGGTCGTGATGACCTAGATTGATGGATCGGATAGATTATCGATGAACGAATGGGTATAATGGAACATCGATTTTAGTGGGATATTGGATCAACTCACTGAGAGGATGGTTGTGATGATAGGAAATCAACATAATGCTAACCTAGGCACGGGAGAAACCTTAATCCGATATGAGAATTCAATGAGGCAGAAGATGATTTGTCTTCAATATGTGAAGAAGGGTCATATGCAGATTTACCACGCAAACGTTGTAGGGTGTGTGTTGAGGAGGATCAACACAATTCTAATGCAGATTTTGAGGAATTTGATGATGATTCCTATTCTATTGATGAGGGTTACTATGATAAGGAACCAATCTTTGATGTTTGAGGAAAACAAAGAGGATGTCTTTGAACAGGAGGTAATGGAGAACCTGTATTTGATTTAGAACCTATGGAAAGACAGATTCTCACATGTGATGGGAAGGAAATCTAGTGGTTAAAAGGTTCTGTATGATGCTTAGAGGAGGAGAAGGAGTCAAATGATTAATCGTGACACGTTCAAAAATCAATCGGCAACAAGGTGGAGTCTCTTTAAGTTGAACTGATCATTGACATCTTATCTAGGGTTCCAACCCTAGATTTGCCTAAACTCAAGTATGTCTACAAAAGATGGAATAACATCCTTAAGGACTCACTATTCCATAGACTCCAAAACTTTTGTTCCATGTCCAATCCTGATGAAAACCGGGTACTCCTACTGAAACAAAGCTTGATGTTGTACATTATGGATTTTTCCAACAAAATGAGTCCTCAAAAGATGGCAATCGACTTGCTATATGTTCTTGATAAGTTTTCAGATAATGGTTTCATTAGTTATTGTAACTGCTTACTGTGTTTAGGACATATAAGATCCTCGTGGGATTTCTTATTAAACCCTGATTACTCGTCAACACCTATTGATCCTTATGTAACTAAGGGTTAATACAGAATTTGTGTTATCGTAGGGTTTTGGATTTGATGAAATTGCTAAGCCATAGAAATTGATCGTGTTTTTTCGATCTTCGAATAATTGTGAGGGTAGAATGTTTGATTTGAGCAATAGTAGGGGCGCAAATTGGAGAAACTTGGTGATGACAAAAATTCAAGATCGAATTCTGTCCAACTAGGGAAGAATGATGCATAGGAAGACAAGGAAGCAACGCACTAGGCCACCTAGAAAGCCACAGGCTTTGATGGATTCGTTGTCGGCCTTGATCCTACACCGCCAGCTTTGATGCCAGCCGTGGAATTTAGGCCGTCGGCTTTCAGCTAGCCTTCTTTGCTTAAAATTTACAATTTTGTAATTTAGTAATCCTATAGATATTTCCTTTTTATGCATTTCCTATATAATGTAAGCCCTAGGGTTACACAAAAGATAGTTTTAGTTTATCCATCTTTGAATGAAATTCCACAGAGTTGTTTTGCTCTTCATCCCAAATTTTGGATCTCTTGTGTAGGATCTCGATATTTGATGCCAATTACCTAGGTATTCTCAAAATAAATAGGCTTTTGAAGATCACAAACCAACAATCGTATGTGATTCAACAGTTTACGATAATTCCATTGTTTAATCCTGTTGCATCATACATAGAACTATCTCATTAAATAATTTTTCAATAAAATAAACAAGTACCATGAGTTAGAATTAATACTATGCACATACTAATTCAACAGATCAAATAAAACATATAAATGGATTCAAAGTGCATAAACTTTCATTAAACAAACAATCCATCCACTACATTAAAGTTAAGGTTTCTTAAGACTTAGGAAAAACAATCTATTTTCCCATAGATAAAACAATATAAGAACAAAGACTAGGAAAATAATAGTGATTCATGATTAAAATCCTTTTTGATCTGTGTCATGAGATCTTGAATGAGCTCCTGTGTTTCTCTACTTAAAAATAGCTAATTCTCTCTCTCCAAAAGATGGAAGAAAGAGAAGGTCCCCCGCCCAAATGATTAAAGGAGGTTATTTATAGGTAGGATAAAATGTTACCCCTCCATAATCCCCTACATGGCTCATGCCCAAGCTTGTGTAGGAATATAAATGAAGAATTTTGTTTGGAATACTTTTCAGCGGCCCTAGTCACAACTTGTATAGGAAGCCCGTGTAGACCTTCTAATCATATTTTTCTTTCTACACAACTTGTGTAGCCTCTTGTGTATAATTGAATTTGCTTTCTAGTTCCAAAACACGTCTTACACTAGTTCCTCCGTGGGTCGTGTAGCAGCACATGTATGTTATGATCGCTAACTTTTAGAATTCTCCATCAAAACATCCTCTAATCCATCCAAATATCTTTATCAGGCTAATTTATCTTCTCTAACATTTGATATCAACATTTTGATTCAATGAGTATCCTTTTCTCTAATAAATCCCATAGGAATGATGAAATATAACATTAAATAAGTCCTTAGAATAAGCTTCTTTCAACACTTATCAGCAACCTTCATCAAGTCTACACTTCCAAAATCACATTTTTATGCTTCTTTTATCTTATCAACCAAGGTAGGCTATAACCTAAGCTTGCTAACATAGTTTATATTCTCTTATCTACCACCTCAAAATCTACCATTTGCAAGTCCCTGGCTATTTGTCTTTGCAAGGTGATCAAAGCTACAACATTAATAGATCTCTTCCTTCTTAAAGCATTTACAATAATATTAACTTTACCTCGTTAACACTGTTTGTTATTGTAGAAGAAATAATCTATCATTAAATTTTTATTACCTTGCTTAACATCATTTATCACTAATAGGTTACCTCTTTCACGTTATTAAATGGAACAAATGCCATTATATGAGATAGAAAAAATAGTCATAAAAGATTGATTGAGTATTAAAATGATTACTTCAAGCTTGACTTATCAAATGCAATTTTTATGAAAACTTTATATACCAAATTTGACATTTTCTATGATAATCTAACTCCTATTAGATACTAAAATAGCTATAAGCTTGATATATGAATACTTGATCTATTAATGATAAGCTAAACCTATATTATTGTAAAATTCATAAGGAATAATCAACAAGGGAAGGAGATAATAGACTCACATTAATCAAACCTAGAAACTCAATAATCCAAAACCAACATTAATGAGAAATGTAGAGGCTATGAAAATACCACTATAAAACTTAATATAAGTTAATAGAATATATAATTTAGGAATTAATTTATTTAAATAGGAATAAAAGAAGATTCTAAGGGAAAAAAATAAAAGAAAATTAAGAATAATTATAAACAAGAAAATAGTAAAAAAAAAGTAAATAATAAATGATCAATAGTAAATGATATGTATTAAATAATAAGCAGCTAGTAGTAAATAGTTAAGGAAATATAAAATGTAGCTAGTAAATATGAAAAATAATTACAAAAAGTGAAAAATAGTATATAATATAATATGTAGATTTTTACAAATAAAGTCATTTTAACTTGGGAAGTTACTAAAATACCCTTTAAAGTTTCAAATTACTATAAAACTAACATCAAAAGGAATTTAAGTGGAAGACAAACACCTCAAGTGCCTTGGAAAAATCAAGGAAATTGCTAAGGAATTGTCCCATGATTTACAAAATAAAGAAAAGTTAATAAAAATAATTTTTGAATGCAAATATGTGTTAAAATTGGAAAAATTATCAAACAAATGTAACTAATTACTATAGCTTAAAATTAGGATGCATGAAATAGTGGAAGCATGTGGTGATTTTTCCATGAATTTATTTTGAAACTTGGTAATTTTTAAATATAAGAAACACCCTAAATTCTCTTTATAAATAGCACCTAGGTCTTCTAAAAATCACCACGCTTACATATCTTCAGAAAAGTTCACAAAATTTGATAGTTAGAGTTCAATAGGAAGAAAGAGGCTGCTGACATCCCTAGTGGTTCACAACGGTCGAAAGGTGGTGGTTCTGACATTAGGTGCTTTGAATCTTTCGTAAATTTTCAATCTTCAAACCTTGCTGTTTCAACCTGAAAATTCTATAGTGAGTATATCTTAATAATGATTATAACATATAATTTTTGTAGAAATTTTCAAGTAAGTTTAATATTAAAAAAAGTTCACACAAATATAGTTCGTTATAATGCCATAATACCCATAATGAAATAATTAATATGAACTACTCAAATGATTCTTAAAAATTGTCAAATTACTAAACCATTACTATATGATTTTTATATTATCATTAAGGTAAGATACAAATTTTTAAATAGTTCTCTTAGTATTTTAGCTATTTATACCTTGTATTTACTAAATTGATATCTATAAATGTACAATACACTTTATTATTGATGTCCTAAATAAAATTTTGATGTCTAAATAAAATTGAATATATATACATATGTAATAATGAGATAATGAAAGATATCGATTCCTTGCCATACGAGGTTTTAGCTCTAAATAATAACAATATAATTACCCTTTATATAATCGCATATTACACGATTACAAAATTAACAATAATATAGGTACAACATAGCGAGGTTCAGCTTATAAACTTCATTTCACCATCTTATTAATTCCATTTTTTCCTATAGGTACCCGTTTTGTCACAAGTAACCTAATACCTAAATGTTCTAGGTAAGTGGTCTAGCTTTACAGGTATTCCCTATCTAAAAAATGCTTAAGTCAATATATTGCTTATGGTTGTAACTAGCAAATTGACTGTGTGTGCTTGTTCGATGATTAGTTGAAAATAAATGACTCAATATTGATTTGTGAATTGAGTTGATCACTTGGATAAAGAACTTTAAGAATTCACCTAGACACTTCTAAAATGACATGCATTTCATAAGTATTCCTCATTTTGCTTCCACAAAAATCACTTGTTTAGGTAAGAAATGAAATACATTCCTTCTTTTAACTTTTATTTAACTAAGTGACAAGAGAGGGTCATAATAAAGGCTAAAAACTATCAATGGATAGTCCAAGATGGCTTTTAGGAGGACATCGATCCATTACACATTCCTAGTTTTTGTGGAAGATGTATGCATGCCAAACTCCTTGAAAGCATATTAGAGTAGAATCAATTTATTTAATCTCATGATGTACCAATCAACATCATGTGGATGGCATTTTGTATATAGCACTCTAATAACTAAAATTGATTGTTGGTTGCTATCTAAATATACGGCAAGATTCTTGCCACTTACTAAGCATGTGGTTTTGTTCACCTCTCTACAATTCTTTTACAGGTAGCTAATACCATCATCACCCCAGGAGATCGAAACAAAATGCTTGGAATCATCCTTGTAAGTACTGGGATTTAAGACAACACACACGGTATGTATCGCTTAAGTGTTCATTCCTATTTTTGAGCCTAGTAATTATCAACTAATTATGGATCATTTCTAATGATCGCTATTAATAGTAAAATATAGCCTTAGGTCCACTCAATCTTTTGGGCCCAAAAAATCTAACAACCCTTGAAAGCCCAAGGAGATGGCAGCTTCGTACATCCTGACCTCGAGGCCTTAAAGAGCATAAAACCCCAGCTATGCGTTTCAGCATTGGACTCACCTTCAAGCCCTTACCTTGGGACATCTCCATGAGCTCATCAGATTACTGGGTTAGCCAGCTCAGCTTCGGCCTAACTTGACCTCGAGTCCTCATCCTCTTTTGTTGTAACATACATCCTAGTCACATCTCATAACCAAGGGGACATCAACAACTTAGCTACGCTCCACGAAGTCAGGTTCCCTAGCTCGAGTATCAGCCCCGTGCCTAATGTCAAGCCTTGTATTAGTTGCTCTGGTACGATCCTAAAACCCTATAAATACCCTCCTTGCCTCCCAGGCAAGAGGATAAGAAAAAACAAGACAGAGAACAAAAAAACATAGAATATAGACAGAATTGCAAGTTATTTGACATTCTGTTTGCAAAAACCCTACTCTTATCCACGAACTGACTTAAGCATCGGAGTTACCACACCGGGCAACCCCCGACGTCCCTCTAATCTGTCTTTAAATGTTTGCAGGAGCAATCTCTATTAGCTCAGATTTAGCTCGTGCAACAATTACCATAAACACTTGGCAATCACGATAGGACTATTACTAATTAAACTTTTAGGATGTGACATTTTCTATATTTGATATTAAATTACACTATATGAAGATCATTTTTTTTTCGTACACAAATACTACCCGAGCTAACCGTTGTTAACTTTGTAAATGACATGTCATTTTTGACTTATACAGATAGTGACATGTGTCCATTATTATTATTATTTATTATATTATATATTATTATTATTATTATTATTATTATTATTATTATTATTATTATTATTATTATACAAATAATTAATCTGTAATGAAGGGTGATATTGTAATATAAGAGTTTTTTTAAGAGGTTAATTTTGTCATTTAACAGACGAATTTGGACTCGAGGATGTTGTTCACGAATAATAAGAAAGGGAGGTTTTAGACTGGCTTAAAGCTGCCATCTTTGAATATAAGGCTACTAGCTTTGTATTAGCTTTTAGAGCTTCGGATGATTTCCAAACAAAATTGTGAAAGATGGTAGCGTATGAGTAAAAGCCGGCCAAAGGCTGCCGACTTACATATGAAGGCCGCCGATGTTGAAACTGAAGGCCACCGGCTTATGGCCAGGCTACGTGCTTCTGTTCCTTGTTTCGAATCAAAGTTGCCTTGAGCCGCCAGCTTGGTACCAACTTACATTTCACACAAAATAAACATCAATCCTTTATGTTAGGGTATCCTAAGACTTATAAAATATCTAAGGTCGTTAGTTCTCTCTTCATAGCTCAACCTAAGGTAAGATCTAGGTAAGAATCCCTCTCAAAACTCTTTGGTTGAGTTTATGTTTAGATGTTGTTTTATAAAGGTTGTTTCATATTGATTTTAAGATATCAAGTTATTGGAGGCGATTTCGGTGGAGACCAAAACCTTAGGTTGTGAATTGGAGATCTTGATTCTACCGTCAAGGAATTATGAAATCTAAAGTTTTGGGTAAGTGTTGAATCCTTCTAATCTTTGTTATGTTAAAAGATGGAATCTTTTATGATAGTTTTGCTAATTTGATTGGGGATTTTAGGGTTTTTGAGGAATTTGGAGAAATCTGCATTCTAGGGTTTCGTTGTTTGGTAATCTTAGAAGACAGGTGTATAGATATAATATTATAAACCTTATGCTTTAGATTGTGGATTTTTAAGGTTAGGGTTTAATTATGGAAATGAAAACAAATGTTGATTTAGCATATGTTGATGATCAGGAGGCTGGTGATTAGGGTTTAAACTATTGAAAAGGATTTATAGATCTTGAAGTTTTGGAAACGAATCCAGGTACGACCTTACTTATTTGTTGTTTGTGCATGTAGGATTAGAGAAATAAACTGACTAATTCTATCTGGATTATAATTGAAAAGTGTGTTGCTTGTGTTTGGCTTTGGTTTGCAAAACCACGCAGAGTGTGATACTAATGAGGCTTGTAATGATCCTTATGTGTCGTTGTCCCTAGTGGAGTTGCACTTGGAGATGATTCCGGTAGATAAGTCGTGCCAGGCCTTACGGTGGTACGCAATGATGTATAGGGGACCAAATATCAATATAAGTATATTAAGTATTTTTATATAAAGGATTATTAATTGGGGTCATGAGTTACTTTGGGTTTAGGACTAGATGCATATGGTTTTAAACTGTGTTGTTTGCTTCACTAATCAAAGATAATAAATTGTTGATGTTGCATTAGTTTAGGATCGTATATGCTATTTGTATGTGGTATGTTCATTTGTATTTGCTTATGGTATAGCGTACTGGGCGTTTTCGCTCATTCCTTTATTTTTCAAGTACAGGTGAAGATGATGTTGTTTATGATCTATCTGGGTATGATCTATATGTAGATCATGGGGATGGCGATAGTAGACTTGACTATCTAGCTGAGGACTCGTAAATCTTAAGCATTGGATATAGGAGGAAGATATGGAAGACTTTATGGATTTTTATGTTTTAATGTTATTAGTTACTAAAAACTTTATGAGACTAGTTTTTAGGTTTCAATTGGTTTGATGATATGTAGTTCGGATTTTGTTAGGTTATGTTTTTCAAAAAGTTTATAATATGAGATATTTGAAAATAATCATATGTGAGTTTTGGTGATTATATTTGGCATAATCTGTGGTTTAGTATTTTATAGCATTGGCGTGTTCTTAATAAGAGAATGGCATGTGGCAAGTTGTAATGCCTAAATTTAGGGTGTTACGATTATTTTATTCTTAATTAAGTCCTTAGATCATGTCTTAGCTCTATTAATGACATGTCATTTTTGGCATATAAGATAGTGACACATACCCATTGTTATTATTACTTTATTCTTAATTAGGTCCCTTGGATCATGTACACAAGCCAATCATTGTTACTCTGTTAATGACACGTCATTTTTTTGTTTATAAGAAAGTGACACATGTTCATTATTATTATTATTATTTTATTCTTTATTAGGTCTACTATTATTATCATACAATTTGTTATGGTCGTGATCATAATTAATTTATTCTTAATTGCCTATTTTTATTTATGGATTTAAAGGGACTAGGTCCAATTAAAAGCAATAACTATACACAAAGCCCATAATCAACCCATAACTTGAAACAACAAACACCCATTAAGCCCATTTTTCCTAAAATCTTATAACTTCAACCATGGCTTTCCAATTATATCTTACAAATAGACATGTCTCTTAAAAAATTACTGATACATAACATCCACCATTAGAGACTTGAAAAATTATCAAAGAACATGAAGTGATAGAGTAATATACACTCTTATTCTCTTTGGTATCTCTGCAAGCCTCCAGCAATAGTAGATTTTCATTTGCTCTTTAAAGGTTATTTTATAAAGTCAATTCGTTGTCTAATCTATATCTTGGGTTTTTAATTATGCAGGCACAAATAATCAACTAGAATTATTGAAAAATATGAATTAGAGAGTTACAGAAAAGCATAAAGAGTTCGGGGACGTGGCTTCTAGGTCGAGGGTGTTTTTAAGCATCTAAAAGCAAAAACTAGTAGCTTCAATCACTATGTATAGCAAATTGATGTAATTAAGTAACAAGTTACTAGGGTTTATTGCAACACTTATGATCATCCATGAATCTGCACAATAATCTTGAATCTAAAGATTTATTACAATACTTTTCTTTGGTCACTTATTACAATAATTCACTAGAGGAATTAATGAGAATGTAATATTCCCTAACTCCAAATCTCGTCAATAACCCATCAACTCAACATTCTCGTGTTCAGTTTTCCCAAAATAATTCATTGGTCAATTTGTACGATTTGTGATAAACACATATGAAGATTCTATAGCCATGTCACTTCTAGGTTCTCAATCTTCATAAATATTACAATGTAATATCAACAAAGCCTCATGCATGACCTAGAAAAGTCGATATATGGTTAGTAAACAACATATAATGTTGTTTCAATGTCTAAAACCGTTTATTTATGGTATTGATCTCAATAATTTGCTACACAGCAAAATTAAAGCTCGCTATCAGGTTTGATGTGTGACCCTTCCTAAGGTGTTCGAACATTTGGTTGTGAATATTCATCCGAAACGAAGAATATTGCATTATGTTTTGTAAACTTGTATGGACATTAAAATAGGACTATAAGGCTAAGCACTAAAGTACCCAAAGTGAATGGCCACCATTGATGAGCTTCAATAGATGCCCAACCTCCATCTTTGAACAAAGCTCATAAGCACAATGTCCATCTTCATACTCCAAACCTTAACTGAGGTGAGCTACCGTCTCCATTGGAAACCCAACCACATCGTCACAACCATTACCATTGTGACTATACATCAACCCCCAAAACGAACATTGCGATTGAGATACTAAGTTAAAACACCATCGCCCAACTCTAATCATCCACCACGATTTAGAGAAGGAGACTCGTGAGTGAGAGAGAAGAGAGAAGTAGTGAGAGAAAGAAAGTTTGAGAGATCCAAAGAGAAAGAAAGACATTGACAAAATGTTGGGTTTGATGATAATTTTGGTGATTTGTTGTCCTACATCGGTAGAGTGATGACAATGGACCTTCTATATATTATCCAAGTAAAGAAAACATGTTTGAAATAATTTGAAATTTGAATTGGTGTATTCTTTGGAGATAGAAGTGGGTTTTATCTAGTGGACTAAGTAGGCTTTTTAGAGGCTTATCTAGTTTTGTTCTTATAAATTGATTAATTATATATTTAAAGTATAATAACAGTAATAATAATCATGATAGAATTATTTAAAAATAAATACAATGAAATTATAGCAATAGTGAACACATCAATTGACACATGACACATTCTTATAGGGTGAGAGTGATATGTTATCAACAGAGATAACTATGTTTAGCTCATGTAGAATTTGTGCACACGATAAAAGCTCAGATGCTTAATTGCATATTTTGCCAAAGTTGAGGTACCAAAGATGGCATTAACCCTTTATTTGATTAGAATAAAAGCTTTTCTCATATGTCTTTATTAGTTATACTGTCCTTTTGACTCTTAATTTATGATTTTTATCACCTATAACTTCTCATTATTGATATCTTTTTCCTTTTTTTTTTTTCTTTCTTAATTATGTATTAAAAAGATACGTCTTATGTATATAGTGGCAAGAGTTGCATCCTTATTATATAGCTTCATGTAAAATGACTTCACTTTAGTCTTCCTAAATAATTGTGACTCTTTAAGATAACATAAAATTTTATATACAAAATATAGAAACATTTTTAGTTGAAATATAAAACTCATTGTTATATATTAAACAACAATAATTATATCATATTTATAATAATTTATGAAAAATAATTTATTTATAGTTAGATGTGCTAATTTTTTAAAAGTATATTTACAAGTTTTTAAATACATGTACTTGATTTAAAATTTGTCGTACCACATGTGCTTAAATTACTAATAATCTAATCATAATAATATATAATTTTAATTTCAAATAATAATTTATACTATTAAGATTAATGTCTGTTTTTTAACTTTTTTTCTGAAAGATACATATACTTTTTTTACATATTTTTTTAATAAATTATTTATTAAGAAATATATAGATAAAAAAATTAACAGTTTTTATAAAAAAACCAAATATAAATAAAATATAAATATAAATTAAATATATTTATATAAATCATTTTGATACAAATATAAATATATATAAAAAACAAAACATCCAAACAGAGCCTTAAGTTTGTCAGACTTTTCTCACCTAATGTTTCTAAGCCTTATAGCGACATTTGACTCGACAAAGAAAATGAAATTCTCAAATCATTACCGAAAAAAGTAGTGGAAACTAGAAAATTCAAATCCAAGGAAAATTACAAGGAAAAAGGACTTAAAGTAATTTTCCTAATGAAGTGGGAACTTCTACCGCTCTATTGGGGGAATTTTCACTAATATAAAATTAAATTAATTATAAAAAATAAGTGTAAAAAATTTTAAAGAGTTGGGTCATGAAAAAATTTAAGTTATTTAATTATATGAGGTATCCGCCTTACTGTAACGTCAGGTTGAGCAGACTTTTTCAAATAAACGGGCGAGCTTAAGAAAAAAGAGGTCTCTGTCTCCCGTCTTTGTGTCTCTTACTCTCTCTCTCGCCCTCTCAAGATCTTGGCGGATTCTTTAATCAACTTTTCCTGTTTAAGACAAACCCATCTCTGTTCAAGGTCTTAGGAATCCAAAAGTTGTTCCGTTTTCTTCTCTTCTTTCCCTTGCTTTGCTTGCCTCAATTTCGAGTGCAACAAACAGAGATACTTTGTAAATAACTAAATAAATAAATAATTTTTATTTTTTTATTAAAGAAAAATGGGTATTTTGTATGAAGATGCTGTAATGATTAGACGACCAGAGAAAGAAGATGATCCTACTGTTATCACTATTAATTGTCCGGACAAAACTGGTTTGGGTTGTGATTTGTGTAGAGTCATTTTGCTGTTTGGCTTGAGCATTTGCAGGGGAGGTAAAAACTACACCTTTTCAGTTCCCTTCTTTTTTCAGCATTTAATTTTATGGTTTTTAATTGGAAATTTATTGTATTTTCCTATGTTGCTCCTGGACACTAGTTTAATTACAGCTGTATGGCTCTTTTTTTTTTTTTAATTTAATCCCGTTAAGGATGTCTCGAGAGAAATGTTAAGTGTCTCGAGAGAAATGTTAAGTCAATTAAAAAAATAAAAAGGAAAATTTTTATCATTAAGGGTAAAAAATAATTAAATGGATGGATAGGTGTTGGTGAGTGCCTGGACTTTCATTAGACTTTATATACACACACACACACACCAAAAGCAAAGGGAGAGTTGTTTTTTATATATTTCTTTTGGCAATTTTTACAATCCTGTTAATGGTTTGTTCAATCACTTCTCCAACCATTAAAACAAATAGATTTATTAATTAATTTAATTGATATATTAAGCATTTAAGCGGTGCAATCGCAGTTGAACATGGATTGTTAAATAACCGATGAGATTGATCTTTTTTTTTATATATATATATATATATATATCTTAAAGTTTACTGGATAGTGAAATCTTGGATTTTAAGTTAAATAGTTGTTGGGAGGGATTTTCTGATAAGATCTTAAAGCTTATGTGTAGTGAAACCTGGGATTTGAAGTTAACTAGGAGTTGGATTGCTGAAAGATGTTTTCCAAATATATATATGCATTCTTAATTAAGATTATTGAATATTATTGCAACGATCATAAGGCTTTTAGCTAACTGATTGTTTTTAGTGATAGATGGTGGTAAGAGACGAGGAAGTGGCTGTTGACCACCGATATTCATGATGGAATTGTGAATGTATATGGGGAAATTTATTTCCATTTCTACAAGAAGAAATTGTTTCTCTTCTTTTCAACTGAGATTTCCACTCTAGTTAATTGTTGCATCAAACATCTTCTTATGCCACTATAAGCTGCCAAAAGCTACTAGTTACCGTCACTAATTGTGTGATAACAAATAAGTGTTCAACATTAGATCATCTTTAACAATAAGCTACTTAGAAAGTTATTTAATATGCCACATCAGCATCTTAAACAACTCTTCTTATTAAGGAATCCACTATTCTATCCGTGGATTACTTAGAAAGTTACTTAACATGATTTTATTTTTAATTTTTATAGGTCTCACATTTCATTAATTATACAAAACTAACACAAGAAGTACAAAAAAAAAAAAAAAAAACCTAAGCAATTCATTTTTTTGGGTTGTTTGGCTAAGCAACCTACCAAGGCTAAGTAACCCTTTTATGAGTATGTTGCTTAGCAAAGATTTCTATGCCAAGCAACTTTAATAAAGTTGCTCTTATAAGCGCTGGATTACAAGTAAATTAAAAAAAAAAAAGATCTAGCAAATGTTTTTTGGGAGACATGCATATGGCAAAAGAACCATTTTCCATACTGAACTTGTTAGAAATTTATACATATACACCCTTTGGCATTTTGGATTCTTAAGGTTGGTTGGATATAATCAATTAATTTTTCTAATTTCTATCAAATTGCTTTTTAATAATTTAGGTTCATTACGGATGAGATTTTGGACTAGGTGTTTAAAAATTATGAGGCAGTGTTCATTATTGAATACACACATCTTGATTTTTAAAAATGTCACTTGCTAAGTTCTAAAAGTATGATTTAACCATGGAAAAAGAAGGGTTTAAAATGATCGTTCATTATCTTCTTATTGCCTTTGTTTATGGACTTGGGACCTTCAAGTTTTCCTTTCCAATGTTATAACTCATATTGTAATGATTTTGTTTCAGATGTATCAACTGATGGAAAATGGTGCTTCTTACTGTTTTGGGTTGTGGGAAGACCAAACACGAGATGGAATCTTTTGAAGAACCGATTGCTGGAAGTGTGCCCCTCATATTTTTCAACATTAGAGATTGAATACTATGCACCTCAGAGCATATCATCTCAGCCACCCAATGTGTTTCTACTAAAATTCTGGTGCTTTTATGATCGCAAAGGTTTGTTGCACGGTAAGCTTCACTCACCATAGGATTGTTGGGCACCAAGTTACTTAATAATCACAATGATGCATGTAGATATTCATTGTATCAATTGATGTGGCAAAATCTGATTGACTTATTCATCCATAGAAAAGCAATGGTGATGGAACATAATACTCAAGCCTGGATAATGACTAATATCAATCTATCTTCTGGCTTAATCAAGCATAGCTTGGATTTGGATTGAGTGCTGTTGATTAATTGATTTTCAAATCATTGATTTATATCTTATTTGAAAGAATAAGCAAAGCCATCACCTATGATATGAAGTAAAGCTGGTGATGTAATGTCCCATTATTTAGAGAAAGGAAGCTGAGTACTTTTCCTTTGGATCATCTTGATAAGCATGTTTGGTCTTGGAAATCAAAGATGAATCTTCTTATAATTTATGGTTATTACATTGGAAATTGCCCAAAGCAGACTAATGGTTTTTCCCAAGTCTACATTTGTAAACCCAAATTCTCTTCTGTCATGATACTGTGCTGTAATTTAGGCAGGCTGCTATATTCCATATATTGACATGATGATATATTTGATATTGTAGACGTGACTAAGGTTCTTTGCGAGCTGGAGCTGACAATAAAGAGAGTAAAAGTATCAACTACTCCAGATGGAAAAGTGATGGATCTCTTTTTGTAACAGACTCAAGGTTTGTTATAAATTTCGGTTTTATCATTTTAACTATACTTTACACTGAAGAGGTTGTGAAAATGTTGTTTTTTATCCTGAAATTCCTTTTTGATGCAATTAGGCTTGCAAAGGGCCATCAAATTTATAGATGACTCTGGGCAATCACACTTCACTAGTTGTTCTGATTCCAAAAAAAATAAATAGAAATAAAAAAATTATTAGTTTACTTTTGAAATCAAATGATTAGAATCTCCAGCTACTTGAGCCAAGGTATTTGAGAAAAGAGAGAAGAAATCTCCAAAACTCTCATTTTTATTGGTCCTTTTTTCCTTTGAATCAGGGAACTTCTTCATACAAGGAAGAGACAAGAGGAAACGGTCAATTGTTTACGAGCCATACTAGGAGATACGATGATGAGTTGTGAATTGAATCGACTGGTCCAGAAATCGCCGCAACCTCTCAGGGTCCTTTGTTTCTTCCTTCTGCTATAACTGAAAGCATATCGAGTTTAGATCTACCTATGGAAACTTGAGTGGCTCTCTATTTTCTAAGCCCATATTAGTCTCCATGGATAACTCACTCAGCCCTCACATACGCTAATTGATATCCACTGTCAGGACCACAAGGTCTCCTTTATGACATCATGAAAACATTGAAAGATTCTGACATCCAGGTAGATAGCTACACATATGCACTTTTTTTATTGTATCAAAGAGCCGTATTTGACATTTTTGTTTGATGATCCTGTTCTTGGAATGTCATTCTCCTTCTAAAACCTGGGATTTGTTTTCCATGCAACTTAATTAAAATATGTTCTCTCCATCACGACTTAAACTGGTTTCCCACCAAACACCATATTCCTTCCTCCACCACCACCACTACCACCATCTCACCGTCACCAAACTACACTACTGCCGCCACCATAAATCATGTTTACTTTGTTCTGAGGAATACTAAAATCAGCCATTTTTTTTGCTGGAATGTATTCCAGGCATTTCATTTCCTAATAGTACCCAAACTTGGCCTAAGGTAAAATTTCCCATAATATAATATTTTCGTCCTCATTTAAAATCAATCTACTTTGTTCTCTCAGATTTCTTATGGACGATTTTATCGCCACACAAAAGGAAACTGTGAGGTGGGAGTTGTTCTTGATGAAAGCAGATGGACGAAAAATAGTTGAACCTGCCAAACAAAATGCTTTAAGGTCTCATCTAGCAAGGAGCTGCAGAGTCCTCTTAGAGTGGCTGTATCAACCTGCGGCCTGACACAGTATTGCTGGTTGCTAACCCTGTTGAATTATCTGGCAGGGGCCGGCCTTTAGTGTTTTATGATATCACTCTTGCACTGAAGACTGTCAAAACAAGAATATTTCGGTAAGCATGCTCTCCATTTTAATGGCATTGATGCATACTTGCTCATATATAGCCTGACTGGTCCACCACAATTCTGTTGCCTTGGTCATCTTAGGTGGAGATAGGAAGACACATGATAAACAATCGTGAATGGGAAGTGTACAAGTTTTTACTTGATGAAAGAGACTGTTTATGTGTGCCAAGGCAGAAGATCGAACAAGAAGTTCGAAATGCACTAATGGGCTGGGAATAAGGGGGTAAATTCCTGTTTATTGACTTGGCTGTTTCCTCCAGTTGCTGTACAGGATATGTACATAACTTACTCTTAGTCTAGTGTACAGTTAAAGGACTCCAAAGAGGATCCATGTAAATAATGTAAAGCAGAACAGGCTGTAGTAACATGTTGAAAATCACTCCTTTTCCAATTGTCTATGCTTTCTTTCTGTTAATTTCTTACACATCTAAACCAGAATGAGTTCTGCAATCAACATCCTGCAGCACCTAAACCAGGAGTTTCCTCTGTTTAGTTGTGGCTGACCTTATTCTCACTGATTCTTAAAGAATCTATGAGAACTATGTTTTTAAGTCTCACTGGGGGAAGGAACAGAAAACCCTTCTGGTTTTTTGTCTAGTCCTCATGACTATGGAGGCGTGTTCAATGTTCACGGACCATAGCCATTGATGTCTAGCTCTATGATGCCGATTTAGCTGGTCATGGCAGTGAAAGGAACAAGATCACGCTCAACACACTTTCATTCCATTTATGGGCACCATGTCTTTTGAGTCCAATGCCTTGCATTGATGACTCTCCATTAATCAATTCCTCATAATTGCCCTGGCAATACCAAGCGTAGACATAATTTGTGTGTTGAGTATTAAATACTATATCCTCACACTAGATCTAATAGGGTCTTGAAACAAAACCATATCGCTCGAGCACATACTCAATTCACCATTAGGTTTTGATATATTTGCTATCGCTCTTATGGTTTGCTTTCAGTAATTCACTTCGCACGCATAAGAATAGCAATTCACATGAAGAAGTTGATCAGGATGTTAACCTCATTTACAAAGAAACTCTCAAGCTATTTTCTCGAATGCTAATAGCTTAAAGACCCTTCAATTTTCTTCATCAGATCAATCCATTTCTCTAGCCTAGCCTATGCACTTTTGATCCTGCTTTATCTGATCTCGGTAATGGTGATCAAACACTCAAAATGACTTCTGTAGCTTTTAAGGACAGCGCTTTTCCAACATTCTTAAGACAGTACACGCTTTTTGCTGGGAGGCAAACAAGGATTATTTTACTATTGAAAGTCAGTTTGTTTCTTTATATTATAATTATTTTTGTCTCATATTTTTTGTTATTTTCAAATAGATACTCCTCAATAAACAAATATCGGTAAAAAATTAATAATTTTACTTATAAACCGATCAAACAGATATAAATATATGATGCAAATTACATATAGATACGAAACAGATAAATAAATACCGATAAAATGTTAATATCAGTAATAAAGGAAAAGGTAGATATCAAACTAATTACTTGCTTCCCTCCCATCCCTTTATTGGACAATCCAACTCTATGGTGCCTTACGTAGCTGTAGTACTATGCAAGTGAACATGTCTTGAATGAGGTGAAATAGCAATTGGATCATGTGCATCACACAACATTACAAATGCAATCTCAACGAACACTTTTCATGCCGATCGAGCATCCACATCATGAAGATACCAAAAAGAGTCCTAGCCGGATCCTAGCACTGCAAACCTACTCTTTTTTTCCAAGAGATCAGTTGCCAGGACATTTCCTATCTGCAATATGAAATTATTGGTTAGAGGAAGTTAAGTGCAACACAAGGAGATTTGTTTTCAATTCACATGCCATAAATTTCCTCAAAGTCGAAGCTAAGCGTGAGAGAGTTGTCAACCCTTTGCACTAAAAAGCACTACGCCCATTCATATGGATACAAAATAGGATGGCCTAGAACTAATTGGCCGATTTGGTGAAGCGGTATCAAATAATTTTTGAATAAAAAAGACTGATTGCAATTCTAAAAATCAATTTTATTAGACTTGGTGAGGAGGTTGATCTAGACATGTTGAGCTTGATTCAGGTTCAATCGAAAGTTAAACCACAGTTGAACTGACCCATTTTTAAGGAAGGGTCAGGTTCACCCAGGTTGAATTGGGTGGGTTAATTTATGTTTGACAATATTTATAAAAATTTACAAGTAATGATTTTTGAATTTTTATAAAAAACACAATTCTTATTTATAAATAGTAGATTTTATATTTCTTACGTCACTTCACGAAAATTAATTTTTCTAAAGGAAATTAGTTGGTCAAGTCATCACGTGATTTTACAGCAAAATTGGTTAATATATGCCCTAAAAAAATTTAGAATAAGTGATAATTGAATTTTCACCACAAATCATTAGATAGGCTATACGATTATGAATATTAAACTTTTTCGGATCTCTCTATATTAAATTTCTATCACTCTAAGGAACCCTTAGAAAAAAATAAGTAGATTTGTATTTCAAGAAACTCATGCTGGTGATTTAAAAATTTCATAAAAAAAATTGTCAATTATGATATGTTATCCAAGGTAGCCTAGGGAAAAGGAAAAAAAAATACTAGTTTTTAAAAAAAATTACAAATTTGCCATCAGAATCAAAATAATCCCGATTTTAGGTAACTTGACCTCGTAACTTCAAGAGACGAGATCACCTTAGCAAGTAATATCTTGTCTCTTGAAGAGATGAGGTTGTGCTGCCTACTACCTCGTCTCTTCAAGAGAAGATGTCATTAGTAACTAACATCGTCTCTTGAAGAGACGAGGCTTGTGAGCTTAAAACCTCGCCAGACCTCCTTCTTCCCCATTTCCTCTTCCTCCTCGCCGTTGAAACCCTAAGCCCCAATTCAAAACCCTAACCCCAATTCCTAATTTGTTGTCGATTGAGCGTGATTAGCTTCGTTAACTTGTGTTTTTGGATCAACCGGTGTTGAGGAAGAAGCAATTTAGTTGAGACGAGTGGCGTAGGCGCGAGAACGATGAAAGAGACGATTTGTGGTATGAGTCCACAATTTTTGAAATTTTTGTCGAATTATTGATGCTACATTATTGAATAATCGTTGTATGTGTTGTGGGAATATTGGATGTTGTAAGATTCCGAAATGTTGCAATTTTTTTTTTAAATTATCAATGTTAAATTATCGAATATTGGTTGTGTGAAATGTGCGCATATTTGTTTTTGTACGTAAAGTTTAATTAAAGTGATATAAATAAAGTATAATTTATTAGAAATTTTTATAATTTATAATTTATTAGAAATTAGTAATTTATAACAGAAATCAACATTTAAAATTAAAATTTATTAGAAATTAGTAATTTCAATTTTATATAAATTAGATTATAAATTAGTGATGGAAATCAATATTTAAAATTTTACGTGAAAGGAGAAATGAACTTTATGTAAAGCCATACCAATAAAGTAGATTAGAAATTAGTAATATTAATTTTAAGTTTAAAAATAAAGCCACATTATTCACTTATTTTGCTGATTTTATTAATACACCATGTCAATATACTATTAGAAGATTGGGTTATATATTGTAGTATTATCAGTTATGTTAAATAAAAAGAGGAGTTCAATTCATAAGTGTGAAGTTGTAAATTTCATACAATGAAGTTATTTTTGATGAGATGGCAGGGTTGGTGAGGAAATGGATAAGGTAAAGTTTGTACTGTACGCTCATGGTAACATTGTGCAAGGGGAGGATGGTTTTGGTTATGATAAGCGGCTGGTAGCTGTGATCAGTTTTAGTAGGAACTCTACGTATGAGCAAATTCTTGACATCATTTGTGATAGACTGAAGGTAAATAGGTGTACACATCGGATGGATCTATATCATAGGGTAACTATTGGAGATAGGACACTACGTTATGATATTATTCCAGTGACGGATGATGATGTTGCACAGGAGATATTGGTGTACATGGAAGGGTCAGTGGCTGTGTGCGGATATTCAAAAATGCATTGTCACAAGCACCTGCAGTGGAAATAGGCAATGATAGAAGTATTAGGAGCGATGGGTTGGTAGCCTCAAACTCCATTCTAGTTCAAACAATAGGCAGCGTACGGGTGGAAATGTGTATACCCACTTCGATAAGTAGTCATGATACAAATGTCATGCAAGACTCCTCGGTAAGTGAATTAAGTGACGACTATGATGATGATGGAAATCATAATATCGAAGCTTTTCCCCAACAGTATACTTCTCTCGGGGTACAACCAAGGAGAAATGATTAGCACCGCTTCATTACTCATACTGATATTGATGCAGTAGAGAGCTCAGTGCCAGTATACTTTTTCAATGCTGAAGTTGGTGGTGGTTATACTGCATATGATGATGAGTAGTAAATGAGTGTTAGGAATTGGAGCTTCGGCGATGAATTCAATGATGGGATGCGATTTGAGACAAAAGATCATCTCATACAGGCAGTTAAAATGTAGTACATAATGAACCATTACAATTTCAAGGTGGTGGACTCATACCCAAAATCATGGCCAGTTAAATGTACTGATACCCGTAACAGAGGTTGTAAGTAGAGACTCAGAGGCAGTTGATAACAAACATGGTGGGTGGTTTCACATCACTAAGTATGAAGGACCCCTACCTGCATAGATGAAATCACTGGACAGGATCACTCTCTGTTGGATTCCACCAACATGTCCAAAAGCATTATATTAGAGATCCGTAATTCTTCGGATGTGAGGGCTAAGGACCTCTAACTAAATGTCTTAAAACAGTTTGGGTATCATGTTCATATAAAAAGAATTCATGAGGCGAAGAGAAAAGTAATTGAGCAGGTGTATGGAAGTTGGGAAGATTCATATGTGGAGCTTCCTCACTTGCTTAATGCAATAACAGAGCCAAATCTAGGAACAAAGCTTGAGTGGCGAATCGTTGATTTAGATACCGTAGGACATGTGTTCCTAGACAAGCTTTTTTGGGCATTCGGACCTTGCATTGAAGCTTTCCAGTACTGTAGGTATGTGTATTAAACGTGATTGAATTTATTTATGTATGGTTGATATCAACTAACTAACTTATATTGGTTAATTCATTGCAGACCCGTGATTACAGTTGATGGCACTTTCTTATATGGCAAGTATAAGAAAAAAACTGCTTATTGTAGTGGCAGTAGATGGGGAAAATCATATATTCCCATTAGCATATGCTCTTGTGGATGAGGAGAAAGCTGACACATGGTGTTGGTTCCTTGCGAAGGTGTTGGAACACATTATCAAAGATCGATCCAACATTCGCTTGATATCGGATTGGTATACCGGTATTAGGAGTACGGTAGAAGGTAAGAATGTTGTGTGGCCTAGAGATTGGCCTTGGTGCTGGTGTATCCGGCATGTTACCAGCAACTTCAATTCAAAGGCCAAAAGTAAGGAATGTAAGGAAATAGTAAAAAGAACAGTCTACCAAACCCAGAGTAGAAAGTTCCATGAATACTTCAACGCAGCACGTCAAAGCAATCCTTTGACATCACAATATTTTCGCGAGTTGCATCTATGTATGTGAACTTTATGGTATGATGAAGGCGTAAGATTTGGAATTGGTACAACGAACATGGCCGAAAGTTACAATTCAGTTATAAAGAATGCTTGATGCTTACCCGTAGCAGCATTGGTGAAGAAAACCTTTTACAATTATAACTCTATATTTACTAAGCAAAGGACAGAAGTGAGAGAGGCAATGAGTGCGGGTAAGTTGCTCACTGAATATGCTGCAACGAAGTTTGAGAGATTGAACAACATCTCAAGTTCCCATAAAGTTACCTATTTCAACTATTAGGAACGAAATATTCGAGGTTGTAACTGCTCCGCGCCCTACCATGTATGATCAAAAGGGGGACCACATACAAAAAATGGAGTAAAGAGCATGCAGATGTACCTGTAACAAGTGGCAGACATACAAAATCCCATGCTCATATGCAATGGCAGTAATGGTACACTGTACATGGATTGTTTTGCCCACGTAGGACAGTGGTACAGGTAAGACAACCAGCTTAGGGTGTATGGCCATTCCTTTATACCTGCAACCGGTAAGGCCAATTGGACTCGTTTGGACATGGCAAAATGGTACCCTATACCAAGACTAATTAGGAAAAGGGCTAGGACTAGAGAAAAACGCTTCCAAAATGAGATGGATATTCGAGACGGCCCAAGAGGTTACTCATGCGATTCATGTGGGCAGCTAAGGCATAACATTCAAAGTTGTCCAAATAGGGGGTTGGCTAGTAGAACAGTAACGGGCCAGTCCAGTCGTAGTGGTATTTTGTTCTCATATACTTTGTTCTACTATACTAATGAGACATGATTTTATCTTATCTTTGATCTACTTGTTTTAATCTACCTATGCCTCTATTGATAATAGCCATTTCTTTCTCTTTTACAGATGGATCCAGGACCGACAGATGACTCATTACTTACAGAGCAGCCTGTTCATAGGTCGAGACTAGCCTAGGAAGGGCGGGTAAGTTTAGTTTTGCAATCCATTACTTATAACAAGTAATTTATGTTTCTTATAGATTTGTGTACTTCTCTGCAAGAGCATGTGGTTTTGCATTGTTGCCGTAAAGAGACGAAGTTGAGGCGACAGCATGGATCGCTTAGTGCCATTCTTGTCTCAAGCAAGTTTCGATGGGGCGGCCCATATGCCATTCGTTCAGCTGGATTGGCACCTCATCACTGCCTTGGTGGAGTGATGGTAGCTAGATACCCATACCTTCCATATGACCACAAGAGAGTGGTCAGTTACATTAGAGGATGTTACTATTGTTACTGGCCTAGCTGTCGATGGCAACGCTGTTACAGGCACGGCCCGGATGGATTGGCCTGCATTATATGAGGAGTTGTTCGGAATCTGATCCATGCCCGAGACGGATATGGATGGTAGTCGTCCGAAGATGTCGTGGTTAGACAGCCACTTCAGAGTGCTACCAAAGTTTGCAGATGATCTCTTGATCAGATGCTACTTTAGGGTGTATATCTTGTTACTACTGGGTGGATTCATATTTGCGGATAAGTCACCAAGTTATGCCCACCTGATGTATCTGCAGTTGCTCCAAGACTTGGAGAAGGCGGGGTAGTATGCGTGGGGAGCAACTTGTTTGGCATGGTTGTACAAGCAGCTATGCTTAGCTTCCCACGTGGATACAGAGGATATTGCAGGATCCTTGGTTGTCTTGCAAATATGGGCATGGAAGCACTTCCCCTACATTACCCCGATTCGTCAACAGGTTACAATAGTTACAGTGGGGTGCCCACTGATTAGCCATTGCGGTGCGACTTTTGATGTCACCATCATATCCACCACTTGCTGATTGAGTATCGGGCATATTTGGATCGAAAGACTGAGCACCAGGTATGATTTTCTTTGCTTTCTTTCCTTCAAATCGATTACAATGTGTTGTTTCCTTTAAATTGCAATGTTTTAATATTTTTGTTAATTGGTAGTGTACTTTTTTCCTTCAACAGGTTGTGTGGGACCCTTACAGTCCTATTATGGACTCCCTTCCTCCATACTGTCAGGCGGGCAGCAACATTTGGCATGCACGGGTCCCACTGGTGTGCTTCCATCTAGTTGAGCACTACTACCCAGATAAAGTGCTTAGATAGTTTGGTGGATTCCAGGGGATCCCACACCTACCTGACGACATGAGAGCCCTGCATGAGATTGACATGCGGGGGCGTTCCGAGTAGAACTGTTAGGCAAAGCATGCTAGGTGGATAGCCAAGTGGGATGGTCGGCATGATTGTATTGTTGAGATGCCAGATATGTCTACTGGTACATCTGATGATTACTTCTAGTGATACTACGCAATCACCTGACGTTAGATCAGTCGAACAGGGGCTATCATACGCTATATGGTAAGGTCACTGACTCGATAACCTAAGTAAGGAAATGTATTATGTTTTCATGACTCACTGCTCTACATTTTTTCTGTTGCTTGCAGGCAGATTTCATTTATAAAGTCCCACACATGCCTCCAGAGATTACTTCTTCCACTGCACGAGATATCTATCGCATAGTTGAAGAGTTCATGGGGCTCAATTTAAACGATCTACTGCCACCAGCACCAGCAACAGGACCAGCATCTGATGACCTACAGGCATAAGCAGTTCAAAGATGAGGTCCACATAAAGAGAGGTGTGGATGGGGATGGGGTCAGAAGCGAGGTCATGCCCGAGGTATACAGATCATGAACGAGCCTGAGCCGTCCCATGTACCTTCATTTGATCAGCCTGGCTCTTCTAGTTCCTTCATCATGAGGCTGGCCCATCGTCATCATCACATACACATCTGCTGGACACCCTCATACCAGACTCATCATATACAAAGTTCCATATCCCCCTAACTCCATAGAAGAGGTGACCATCGCCATCACATGATATGGGGGAGGGATTCACACAGGTGGAGCCAGACCCTGTCTCATTTCATCCATGTAGTAGTGTTGGTGAAGATGAGGATGGCACAGTTACATAAATTGATCCATCTACATAGCATCCTCATCAGCATACACTATTCGCCCGTACCTTTGTGAGACGGGGATGAGGGAGACAGGGTAGAGACCACCAGTAGTAGATAGGAGATTTTCTCAATTTTTTTAATTGTTAGATATAGATTCTAGTTTTTTAATTTACTGTATTCCTTTTCTCTTGTACATTTGATGAAACAAACAATCGGTCATTGATTTCATATTATGTTTTCTCTGAGTTTTATATTATGTTTGTGATGAGAAGTTTGATAATACATTTGTGGTTGAATGATTTGAGATTGGAACTGCGTTTGGTTGGATTGAGTTTCGGAATACTACTGAAGTTTAGAAGTTGTTTAGCCGTGGGGGAGGATGGCTAATTGCTTATATAGCTATTTTTATGATTTTGATAGTTTTGTTATACATGTAAAAATGAATTTGTTTTTCAAGGAACAAATAGGGAATGAAACAATTTTGTCTGACCTCGTCTTTTCAAGAGACAGGTAATATTTGCCGAAGAGATGAGGACAGACACTAATGACCTCGTCTCTTGAATAGACGAGATCAAATTGTCTAAAATCGAGATTATATTGATCCCGATGGTAAATTTGTAACTTTTTAAAAAAAACACTAATATTTTTTTCCTTTTTCCCGGTAGACTATGACTAAAAAATTGCTTTTTCTTTTTCTTTTTTTTTTTTTTGGTTCCCCAGAAGACATTATTTAGTGAGGTGTCATTAGATGATTTAAAGTAAAATTGGTCAAGTTGGTCTCAAAATATCACAAGTAGCAATTTTCCGATTTGTGCTAGAAGTATCAAATTTGGTAGGTTTTATTTTTTGGATCTACGACTTTCAAAATCTCCTTGTTAGTTCTCTATTCATATTCAGGAAAAAATTAGTAAGGTGTTGTTGGATGATCCTAACATGAAACATGCCACCTTGGGTTATAAAAAATTCACACGTAATGGTGTTTATTTTTCACCAAAAATTGCTAATATTTATATATATTTATGGTTTTTGGCTACAGATCATTGTGTAAAATTCATTGTTTTTCAAGGGATAAATTACACGATCATAATAAGATAACTCTATGGTTTTGGAGCAAATCATGCTTATTTGGATCCAAAACTTTACGAGCAAAGATTTTCAACTTTTGCCAAAAATCACCAATATTGGTAGATTATAAATAATAAATTTTGGAGGGTTTTTTCAAGTGATTCCTAAAATTTCTTTTCTCTTTTTGCTTTTTCTAAAGAAGATTAATTGATGATATTATGTAATGAATTTCAGGTTCCATCAACAAATCCAGGTTTTAGGTTTTCAAAAAAATCCATTAGTTATTCTTTAATTTTCAATAAAAAATAACAATTTTAAGAACGCTTTAGCTTATATTTGCTTTTTATATCATGGTACAAAGTATAGATTAAAGTGGATAAAAAGGAAATAGGAACGTGATTATAGAAAAAAAGTCAGATGGAGGAAGGGCTCATTAGGTAATTATCAAAACAGTTCTAACTATCAATAAGATGTACTACATTAAAAAAGTCCGACCTGCCGGAATCGAACCAGCGACCTAAGGATTGCTCGTTACGACTACAGTCCTCCGCTCTGCCAACTGAGCTAAGGTCGGTTTGTTTTCGGGTCTTCATCATAGTTTTTGTAAATTACTCTATCTGTTGCAGCAGACAATAATGCTCGAGCAACGTGGACCGAACAGTCTTTAATGTCAACAAATTTTCTACCATCCACCAAACTCAAGTAGCCCTCCTTCCTTTTGAGAATACGAGATTAAAAAGAAATTTAAGAGGCAAAAGAAAAGAAAAGGCAGTTGCGTTGGAATGAACGAAAATGCTCGTTTTAGTGAAAATGACATTCTTGTAATTTCCGAAGGAAAGATAAAAGACAAAAACAGCAATAATTTTGTATGATTTGTTCGAAAATTTCGACCATAAAAAAACTCCGCTGTCTATTCATTTTATTTTATTTTTATTTAGTGAAAGTTTTCTTTTCCTTGTTATTTTTCTTTTTATTTAGAGAATCAAATGACGCGTAATGGACATATGTTTTTAAAAATTAGTATATAAAGACCAGCAACTTTTATTGCATAACATACTATATCGGTGTTAAAGTTTCTTTGTTTTTGGTACTTTATCGAAATTTTAAGGAATATGGATAATATAACAATTACTTATGTAATAAAGTGGGTTACTTGCCAATGATATTATAGACAATGGCATTTCCTTAGTCTCTTAAGTAGAGGTATCGGATTCGAATCTCCCATCTCTCGTTGTAATGGTAAAAAAAAAAAAAAAAAGTAGGTTGCTTGTTGGATTACTTAGTAAATTAAAGTTGCTTGAGTAAGCAATCTTCTCACTCTTCCTCTCATTGATCCTTGCACACTTTATTTAATTTTTACAAAAAAAAAAAAAAAAACACAACTCTCTCACTCACTCTTCCTTCCATTGATTACTTTATACTTATTTAATCTTTATAAAAAAAAATATAAATATTATTTTAATATTATAAAATAAAATAAGACCCATGAAAAATTGAAAAAAAATAGATAAATAACTCTTTTGAAGTAACTATAGATAAAGTAAATAGTTGCTTAATAGAAAGAGTTACTTTAGATGCTAACATGACACTTTAAGTAACTCCTTAAATAACTCAGGGATAAAGATGTTCTTTATGCTTTCTTTCCTTTATAGATTTAATAATGCTTGTATACTAATGATTTCAATAAATCAATTTGCTTTGATAGTCTTAGAGAATACATTTGGCCTTTGGGCACATCTTATCAATTTACATCCCCAACTCTAATTCTAGCGGTATGGATGTTCATTAAAAAGTCTTCAATTTCTCATTTTGTGACGCTTCTTATGCCCACATAAATTTTAGAGTATTATATAATAGGTTTCAATGCAAATTTTATTTAATCTACTTCCATAAAACGAGGTAAATCATAGTCTTCTTAAAACTTGAATTAAACCTATAACATCTACACTTAGTTGAAGATAGGTTATATTTTCTTATTACAACCATATATACTTTGAATATCCCATAAAACATCTTTATTTAATAGAAAATTTTATGGTTTATCGTGTTTTTTAGGGACTAGTCCTGTACATTATTGAATAGCTTAGATTCCTAATCAATCATAATTGGATTATTAAAATACCGATAACATTAACTACTACAAATATTTTAACGGTCCAAAGATGGACAGTACCATCCTATTGTGTGGACCCTAAAAATGGCCTTGCGACTAGGCAAACAAATCCTTCATGCCAGAAACTCGGTATAATTGGAATAGGGCACTCAGGATAAATCTTACAATCTCCACTATCTCATTTCCAAGGAAACTAAAATATCCCTTCATGGATCAACGCCTGCAACTTCAATGACCATCCTTAAATTTACACTACTTCGCAATCTCTATGACACCGACAATTGCAGTGATTTCTTTGCTTATATATAGTCCTTTCGAGCCATTGGAAAAATCACACACACACACACACACATAATTATTATGTCAAATTGCTAACTCCGTTAACCTATTACCATTACTCCCCATCTCAGACAAACGCTATCTTGATTGTTGAAGTAGGTGCATCGAACAATCTTTTTCTATGCCCCGAGATGTCTTGTTTTATATGTTTTATTCTATAGGTCAACTATTAAGTCTGGTTATTAGAAGACCATGCTTGTTTGAACCAGCAACATACGTTGGTGTAAACCAAAAAAAAAAAAAAATACCTTTAATGTGATGAAGACCTCATTGATAAAAATGAAGTTAATCAAGGGATCATATTACTAGCTATAAATTCAAGGCATTATTTCCTGTCTTAGAAACTTATGCAATAAAATTATTAATAGGCTACAGGTTTGAGCTAGTTTTGGGAAATCACACGATAATTTCCAATTTCTAATTTTTCATGCCTATAGCTAGAGGGTGAGACATGTGGTAAGAGTCTAATCCACTGTCCTTCATATTTTCATTTTCAATAAGTTGTTGTTATTGATATTATAATGAACACTTTTTGTACAAGGGAAAGAAGTTGGAAATACATTGTGAAGTATTTGTAATTCATGTGAGATTTTGAGGTTTTCTCATCTTATACATATTTTGTATCTTCAAATACATCTCAATAAGTGTATCTTTGTCAATAATACATTGTAACATATAAAGATCGTTAAAAAAAAAGCTTATTTTTTATATTTTTCTTGATGCAAGTTGGAGAAGATATCTATTTGAAGATATTAATAATATTATAATATGGAAATGTATCATGAGTAAAATGATGCAAATGATTTATAATTATCTTATGTCAATAAGAAAGAGAAGAAAAGGTAACAAGTGTAGATGGAGAGAAAGGCTAATATATAAAAGGGTTTTTCTCGTTTTGGGTAGCCTAATGCAACCTAATAAAAAAAAATGAATCTTCAAATACATTCTGGTGTCAATTGGTTTTCAATTTAATTTTTAGAATTTGGTAATTATAATTTGATTAATAATTTTTTATCACAGTGTTTTGTAAAGAAAGGAGGTGGAATAGCATTATTTTGTTTGTTTTATTTGATGGGGACATTAAAATTATGTATATTATTAAAGGGTTTTTTACTTGTATTCCTTTTTATTCCTAAAAATTCTTATATGTAATTTAATGCACTAGTCAAATACTTAACGGGAGGTAGATAGAGCAATAATGCAAGTTTATCAAATGTTATGATTTTATGAAATATTTAAGATGCAAAGAATTAGATGGATGACAATTATAACAAAGTTAGACTGTTGAAATGGAAAAAAAAAATACACCGAGAAAATCAAGCTTAGATTTTTAATGTAAAGTTTAGTCTGTCTCTTAATCTCTATGATCACCTAATGCCTCCAACGAAGACTTTGTGTAATATACAAGCAAATAAGTTATAACGAAGAATAAAAGTGTAAATTGATATAAAATAAGAAAGTTTTAATGTCAAAGACTAAATATATTGTATTGTGTTCACATGGTAGAGACGTGATTTTTCAAAGCTGGAAGCGTAGCATCCAATGCAGGCGGCGTATGTTGGCTGTGGCTTAGGTAATGTAGAGCCAATGTGGGATTGAAGAGAAATTGAGTAAATATAAGGTACGTCGCCAGCATTAGATTGTACATTGCCGGTGTACATGCTGGTGCACCCTTGATGAAAAATGACCTAAGATGAGTTGCATGAAATCCTTATATCTATTTCCTTTGCTTCTTTCTCCAAAACCTTCCCAAAGCCTATAAAATCCTTTCTGTGCTTGGTTTTAGCATCCAAGGAGATTGGAAGATCGAATTTAGGTAATCGAACCTATATCTTCTCTTTAGGATTTTTTTTTTCAAATTTATGGGTTTTCTTAGGGTTTATTAGTTGTTTTGAAGGGGAGATTGGAGAAAACCTTAGTTTTCGTGAAGATTGAGAAATTCGTTATTTAGGAAGGATTTTTTTTTATCAAATTTAGGTAAGTATTTTATGTTGTTGATCTTTATGATTTCATAAGAGTAGTTTTATTGATTTCTGGTATATTTAGCATTGGTTAGAGTTCTAGGGTTTGGACAATCTGTGGAGGAGATTGGTTCTTTTGGAGGATTTCTGTATTTCAATCAAAGAAAAGGTGTAGATTTATATTTATTTTGAGATTAGGGTTTTAGATGATATATGAGATTAGGATTATTTAATGATGCAATTATTAAAGTTATTTCTATTCTTATTATGAGGTTTTGGTGAATTAAAGTTGTGATATAAAGGAGATTTGGTGATTTAAAGTCTTGTTTTTTGGAAATTGATACAGGTACCACCATTCCTTGTTTGATGTATGTGCTTGTAGGTTTAGAATTATTCAATGAATCTAATTGTATTTGACTTTTAATTATATTGTTTACTACTTGTGCTTGGCTACTATTAGTAAAGACCACACAGAGTGTGATACTAACGCTGTCAACCTGATGATCTATGTGTGGGGTATCTCGAGTGGACTCGTGCATAGAAATGATTCCAGTAGATTAGGAGTCGTGCCAGCTTAATTATGGTATGCAATAATGTGTGGGAGTACCCAACGTCATTATATATATATATATATATATATATAATAATTTATATAAAGATTTGTTTTCTTCGGATCCATGAGTTACTCCAAGTTTATGATTATTTGCAGTTGGTTCTAAACTGTGTTAATTAAAGATAATAACTTATGTGTGCGACATTAGTTTATGTTGCATGTGAGATTTGTATGATGCATGTTCATGCACTTTTGTTTGTGGTTCAACGTAATGGACGATTTTGCTCATTCTTTTATCTTTTTCAGAAACAAGTGAAGATCAAGTCTATTATGACTTATCAAGATTTGATGTTTTGTGGACTATGAGGAGGACGATAGTGGGCCGGATTTCCCTACTAATATTTAGACCATATGATTTAAGATTAGAACAAGTTGAAGATTTTATAATACTTATATGTTTTATGAGATTTTCATGTTTTATGAATTTAAGACATAATTATTAGATTTTCTTTTATGTTATAATCTTGGATTAAGTGGCTTTGGTTTATGCCAACAAGATTATTCAAGAGTTTTTATTTCTATGAGATATTCTAAACAGGTACCTTTTATGTGAGTATTGGAGATTATTATTGTTTAATTGTGGTATAGAGTTTTATAGTTTTGGTGTGTTCATATAAAGAGATTGATACGTGGCGGGTTGTAATGCCTTCAGATTAGGGCTTTAAACTTTACACTCATTATTAACCAACTAATCACAATACTTAAAGAGCTACAAAAAGTATTTCAATCAACAAATTTGAGTGTAGTTCTTTTAAAATCATTAGCAAGAGAAATTTCCAAGCACTACACTTTCTCACTCGCACTCTCTAGAAATTCAGCAAAATGATGCGTAAGATGATGAAAGCTAAGAGCACTTAATATTGTTGTTAGATTGCAAATGAAAACTCGAAAGTTGGTTTTAGAAACTGTCCACAAACTCATTTATAAGGGTCTTCTATATTTTAGACTTGACATAAATCTCTTAAAGGAAATCTTGCATTAAATGCACTCCAATGATTAGTAAAAACATAATAGGTCCCGACTACTTAGTCAAGATCCCTTCTAATTAATTTAGATTGTTAAGCAAGTTCTGCTTCTTGAAGGTACTTTGTTCTTTTAAGCAACCCGGACTTCCTGTATACGATCTGAACTACTGGGAGCATTATCATTTGGAAACTTTCAATTGGTCTGCAACCTATTCAGATATCCTATAGAAAGAATCATAAGCAAACTTTGCACAGGTTTGGATCATTACAAATTGATTCAAACTATTGTGCATACAAAATTTA